>JAPKLW010000540.1:239708-375964 GCA_026898455.1 Plectranthus barbatus
AAGGTAAGGGGAGTTCTCATATGATCACTCCCCTATATATATATATATATATATATATATATATATATATATATATATATATATATATTATATACTAACCCCTTTCATATGCTAACATGCTAGCTACAAAATACATTTGTCATAGTTGAAAAATTCACTAACAAATGGAAAGAAATGCACCATTTTTATTGCATAATTGATGCACTGACCATTTTATATGCGGAATTGTTGCATTTTTTATTAAAATATAAATACAATAACATTTTATATGTGGATTTGGTGCATTTCTTAAAAATGCATCAATCCTGCACAAAAAATACAGTTGAGCCACTAATTTTTTTTTTTTGCATTAGATAATGCATTTTCAGTCTTGAACATGTGCATTTTGTAGTTATTATGTTATTATCTAAATAGGTGTTATCTATTATACCCGTCTCATTACGTATATATTTTCTATCTATCTAACTATACTTTAAAATATTCTAATATGATATGCATTAATTATACTCTTTATTCTATAATCTTTAAAAGTAAATTAATTAGTAGATTGGGTTTTTAGTAAGTTGTCTCTGTTAAGATAAAATAAACAATCTTCTAATTGATTATGATCTCTAAAGGATATGTATATAAGTAGAAATACAAACAGGAAATAAGGAAAATAATAACAATCAAATCTATCCATTTGAGATATCCATATCTTTAGAGATATTCTCTTTATTTTCTACAATATCGTTAACACCCCCCGCAAGCGTAGTGTCGGATTGTCGGATATGCAAAGCTTGGACTGAAAGAACTGGAAGCTGGGTCGAGATAGACTCTTGGTAAAAATGTTTGTGACATGCAGTGTAGTGGGAATGAATTGAGTAACCAGACGACCAGATAAAACAAGCTCCCTAACAAAGTGACTGTCGATCTCTATATGTTTGGCCCTCTTATGTGACACGGGATTTTGAGTTAAGAAGAGGGCGCTCTTGTTGTCGGAGAGTAAGGTCAGAGTGGAGCATGGCGGAGAGTGAAGCTCCTGAAGTATATTGCAGACCCAAACAAGCTCTGCGGACGTGTTTGCAAGAGCTCTATACTCTAACTCGGTGCTAGAGCGAGACACGGTCGGTTGCTTCTTAGCGCTCCAAGACACAAGATTGGGGTCGAGATATATAGCATATCCGTACGTGGAACATCGAGTATCGATACATCGTGCTCAATCGGCATCTGAGTAGCCGAGAACTTCGCAGGTACCGGGCCGAAAAGAAAGACCAAAAACAAGTGTTCCTTTAACATAGCGGAGTATTCATTGCACGGCCTGGTAATGATCAACGGTTGGATGCTTCTGGAATTGGCTAACCGTATTAACAGAGTAAGCTATATCAGGCCTTGTGATCGTCAAGTATTTGAGTGCACCAACAAGAGAACGATATAGAGATGGATCGTGAATCGCAGTACCACGGTAGTGAAGGATACACTTGGAGCAAGTGGCGTGGCAACTGGTTTTGAGTCGAGCAGTTGAGCGCAAGAGAGAACATCGTGTGCGTACTTATATTGGTTGAGAAACAGTCCTGAATCAGTGTATGATACCTCCAATCCAAGAAAATAACCCAGCTTGCCAAGATCTTTTGTCGAAAATTCTCGACCGAGGCAGGATAGGAGATCAAAGATAGCCTAGGAGCTGTTGCCAGTCATAATTATATTATCAACATACACGAGAAGGTAAATCCTGATAGAGCCACGATGCAAAATAAACAGCAAAGTATCTGCCGAGCTACACCGAAAACCAAACTCTATAAGAAACCTACAAAATCTGGTATACCAAGCTGGAGGCGCCTTCCGTAAACCATAAAGAGATTTCTTCAAGCAACATACGTGGTCTGGATATTTAAGATTAATAAACCCAGGGGGTTGCTCCATGAATGCCGGTTTGGACAATAAGCCATTGAGAATGCATTCTTGACATCCAATTGATTCAAGAGCCAGGAATGCATAACAGCGAGAGCAAAAATGATGCGAACGGTGGCAACCTTGACGACGGGGCTAAAAGTGTAAGTAAAATCAAACCAGGATGTTGGCTGAAACCCTGAGCCACAAGAAGAGCTTTATATCGATCTATGGATCCATCTGCACGTAGTTTTTTCCGGTACACCAATTTAGATCCCACGAAATTAGAATTGGGTGGACGGGGAACGAGAACCCAGGTTGTATTCTCTTGCAACGCATGCATCTCTTCATTTATAGCTTGAACCTAATGAGGATGTTTGAGCGCTGATTTGATGCCTCGGGGTTTCGAAGTAGCAAGTAGAGCCAAAAGAAGGCCAGGGGAGTGCATGAAGGCAAGGTCAACAGGGAATTTGGTTTTAAAGATCCCGGATTTAGCACGGGTTTGCATAGGGTGAGATGGACAAAGAATTTGTGGTGGTGAGGGAGTGTTGTGCGGCGGGGGGAAGGAGGATGCACAGGTGATGCTGGAGTATTATGGTCAGCATTGTAAAGGTGACATGGAGGAGGAATGTCGGAGTGAGGCAGCTGGGGGAAGGAGGTGTAGTATCTTGTATAGGAGTTGGGACGTGGGAGATATCTAGAAAAGAACAGATACTAAGCTTGGAAGGATGCGTGTGGGGAGAATCCTTTTTATATGGAAAACATGCGTCATCAAACCGGACATGGCAAGATATGTACACTCGAGAGGTAACATGATCAAGGCATCGGAACCTTTGTGACTAGATTTATAGCCAATAAATACACAAGACAGACTTCGCGGCTCAAACTTATTCTTGACATAATCTCGGAGGCATGGGTAGGCACGGCATCCAAAAATGCGAAAATAAGAATAAGGAGGTGGTTGCTGAAACAGTACCTCAAATGTCGATTTATTGTTCAGCGGAGCAGATGGAAGTCAATTAATAGTATAAACTGTTATGCTAAAAGCTTCAACACAATAAGAGGATGGCATGGACGAGTGAAATAAAAAACCAAGCCCCATTTCTGTAACATGCCGATGTTTTCTTTCGGCACGACCATTTTGAGCAGGGGTGTACGGATATGACATCAAATGATGAATTCCACATTTGATGAAGTGAGCCTGCAGCCGATTATTAGTGAATTTTGCGCCGGTGTTACTTTTAAACTTATGAATTTCGCAAGAGAACTGGGTTTCAACAAATGTTTGGAATTTTAGAAATATATCAACGAAGTCCGACTTGGCTTTGAGCGGATAAAACCACGTAAATCTTGAAAAATCGTCAATAAATATAATATAATATCGATATCCAGACAAAGAGTACACAGGTGTCGGTCCCCATAAGTAACAATGTACAAGTTCTAAAATATGAGATGCGTACAAATTATTGAAAGAGAGACGTGAGCTCTTAGAGAATTGACATGAAGCACACAAGTGTGGTGAAGGCAACACAGATGTAACTGAAAGTAAATCTTTTTTATTCAATAGAGAAATAATAGAGTGCGGCACATGGCCGAGGCGATAATGCCACAAATCAAAAGAGCCAAGAGGCTGACAACGAGAAGTAACAACTGAAATGCATAAGAGCCGGAATCCAAAACATGAAGACCGCGATCATGCTTTCCTGTCGCGAGAAGCTCACCCGTGTCCCAATGTTGAATGCAAAACTGTGAAGCATTAAAGATAACAGTAATCGGATAATCATGTGTTAGTTTGCTTACAGATAATAGGTTTTTAGTAAAACCAGGGACAACTAGAACATCATGAAGTTTAAGATGGCGAGTGAGAGAACAAGAACCAATGTGAGAAATGGGTAAAGTCGCACCATTGCCGACAGCAACATGATCGTCGCCATTATAAGAGGAAGAACTATCCAAGGTGGAAGTGAGCGGTTGCACCTGTATCCAAAAACCAATCAGAGGTATTAGATTGAGAGAGAGAACAACCGGAGGAGAATGCCTCGACATGATTTGTTGGTGGTGCAGGTATTTGAGAACGATCATAATTACAATCGAAGCGGTGCAGACAATTGAATGCATCATGATCATTCGCTCGACAGAAGTAGCACCAAGGGGGACAGCGTCTGCGAGATTGTTTTCCACGACCCCTAGAAAAAGAATTGCGCAACCTGCCACCACCAAAGGAAGAAGAAGAAGAAGAAGAAGAAGAAGAAGAAGAAGAAAAAGAAGATCCTTTGCCTCGAGTGGATGAAGTAAAAGCAACTGGCTGAATAGAGGGAGAATCATCTATGGTTCTCTGTAATAATTCATGGCTCTGGGCGCGGGAGAGCAACGCCGGAAAATCTGGCAGAGGATCTTGAGTGAGCTGCGCCGTAGTAAAAGCAGAAAAAGACAAGCCGAAACCTCTGAGGAACCAATGAGACTTGTTGGATTCGTCAAGAGTTCGGCCAATAGCCGATAATTGGTCGCATAAGGATTTGGATTTGCAGCCATATTCGGCAACAGAGAGCGTACCACGCGTGAGGGACGATAAATCATCCTTTAGGATTATCTCACGAGCCTTAGAACTGTGACTAAAAGCACGGATAAGAGATTGCCAGACATCCTTCAAGGTTTTGCAGCCGATAACCACAGCCATAGATTCCTCCGTTAGAGTAGACACGATGAAGAGTTTGAGAAACTGGTCGCGAGAATACCACGTAGCATAATCTGGGTTGGGAGATTTCACGCCAGCGAGAGTAACGATTTTAGCCGAAGGAGGGGGCGAAGAACCGTCGAGCAGAGGCGTGAACTTCTGACTGATGAGTAATGGCTCTATCTGGGCGTGCCATAAGAGGAAATTTGTGGAAGTCGACTTGGTTTAATCATGTGCAGCATAGTAGAAAGAGGAAGGGATGGGAGATCTACATCGCCTGATACCATGTTAAGATAAAATAAACAATCTTTTCATTGATTATGATCTCTAAAGGAGATATATATAGGTACAAATACAAACAGGAAATAAGGAAAATAATAACAAACAAATTTATCTATTTGAGATATCCATATCTTTAGAGATATTCTCTTTATTTTCTACAATATCGTTAAGAGTCTCAACCTCACTTGAATTTAGGTGGGATTAACTGAAATAGAAAATATTGAATACCTGTATCATATAAATGTAAATATTTGATCTTCCAGTCTATTGATTTATTTCTAAATAAATTATATTTATCGCATGTTGCAATCTAATTCAATACTCTATCAAATTGGGCTAGAGGTTCAAGATTTTTAAACATCTTAAAGTGAAGCTTAAACTATTCAAATTAATTTGGTTGTTTGTCATATAAAGGATATTAATGGTGTATAATGTTATCCGTTGAGCAATAAATTAAATATTAAACTTATCTTGCATGAAAACAAACACATGTATCAAAATCTTATAAAAGCATTTGTTTATAACTTAGTAGGCTAAAATACATTTAACTTTAAAGAAAATGTTAGATTATATAATACACTTTCCCTTAAAATCGAAGAGGATGGTCACAAAAAGTTCAACCACTTTTATGAAAATTTGTTGTTCCTTTTTCAAAATTAAAATATACTATTTAAATGGGAGATAAGTATCTCAATATAACTGAATTCATAATCAATTAGTTATAGATAAAACGTTTAATCCCTTAATCTCCAAGGTCTGTTAGTCTTCAATTCTAAAATTCTTTTCAAAGATTTCTGTAGTGTCTCACAATTATGGCTCAAATTGAGAAATAGGAGTACAACGTTAAGATGCGTCTCAATCTTGATTTTGAGGCTGATGCTAAATTTCGTTAAATCGCGTCCCAAATATTTTTAGATGCTCACATGTCAAATTCGTTTTTCCTTCTTCATAACGCAAAAAATAAATCAAATAAAGCAAAAACTTGCGTTATGCACGCCTGAACAGTTTATGCGGGTTTTATCCATACCCAAATGTGTTCACCCATCTCAAATAGGGTTTATTAATTCCCAATTAAGGTATATTAGATGGGTTTGACTTGAATTAATGAATAAAATCCGCCTAAACCGTTTAGGCGTGCCTAACCTGAGACCTTCCCGTAAAATAAATACTTTATAATTAATAATATAAAAATACATCCAAGATGAATATGACTTAAAATCATTTTAATTTGAAGAGTCAGGTTTAGAGCATGTATTTACTATGGGGGATCTTAAACAAATTACGATCCCCACCTCAGCGTATTTTAGCCACTCTGGTAGAAAGAGAGAGAGAGAGGAAGTGAGATCTTGTTTAAGATTTCATATCTTGTAGACTTATGGATCCAACACAGGGGTCAGGGAGGGAGTGACGCGCGCGCATGGGCTTCACACAAGGCACCGATTGGGCGCGTGCATTTCACGCGCGAGTGGCGCGCCTAGGCTGCGTGCTGTAGTTTTTATTTTTCTTTTATCCTTTTATTTTCTTTTTCTTTTATTTCAAATTTATTTATTTATTTTATGTATAAATAAATTTAAATATTATATATATATATATATATTATACTTTATTTCTTTTCATATTTTATAAGTTGAATTTGTGACATTTTTTTATTGTGTAATATTATACTTTTTTTATTGAATGTAGAATTCAATGAACTCGAATTAATCAATTAAATTAGGCAAATTTTATTATTTAGCAAATTTTAATTAATTAAGTGTAATTTTATTAATTTTTTACTATATTTTATTTATCTATATTCAATAAAAACAAATAAAGAATATATACACACATATATATATATATATATATAGGGTAATGATCAGGTGAGAATAGGAGTTACTATGAGAAATAAGAATAAATCTTGCGCGTCCATCTCATCAAATCGATGAACAGGATAACGCGGCATTTTTGCCCCAATATCCTGCAGTTTTAGCCTTTAAAGGCTAAAACTGTAAAAACACTCAAACATAAACAACAACCTTCATTTTTAGCCTGATTTTCTTCATTTTTAGCCCGATTTACTTCATTTTTAGCCCGATTTACTTCGTTTTTAGTTCGATTTACTTCATTTTTACATAAATACGAATTCAAAAAAATTAAACATTTACAAAGACCTACCACAAACCTACCACATTCTGCAGTTTTCCTCGCTTTTACTTCAGTTTTGAATAAACACAAATTAAAAAAAAAAACTAAATGCAATAATATCAAATATCGAAATTTACACAATTGCTACACGGTTTCATTATTACGTTGTTTCATTACAACTTTTCAATACACTTTTCGAAAAAAAACTCTTCACATTCAACAAAATTTCAATTCCTCTCTCAAATTTTCTTCAGACATTCGACGGTTTTCTCTGAAATTCTACTCGCTTTCGCCAATTTCAAATAAATGAACCTGTAAGATGAAAAAATGAACAATGTTAACACTAAAGATGCACAATAATAAAGGAAAAATGAACATCTGAATAACACAATTTTCTTTTAAAACTATCAACACAATTTGGAATAAATGAACCTAAAAGATAAAAAAATGAACAATGTTAACACTGAAGATGCACGATACTAAAGCAAAAATGAAGATCTGAATAACAATTTTTTTTTAAAAAACTATCAACACAATTTTGAATAAATGAACCTGTAAGATATAAAGATGCACAATGTTAACACAAAAGATGCACGATACTAAAGGAAAAATGAACATCTGAATACCACAATTTTTTTTAAAACTATATTCATGCACGAATCTATTACAAACAACGTCTAGAATTCAAAAACAAGATCAAATCATCTCCTAACATAAAAAAAATCAATAGAACCATGAACACTATCGAAAATAAAAAATACAAAGTATTAAACTTACATTCAGATCGATCAGACAAGTCCTGTTCAAACTACAGAACTCCAAAATCAAAAACAAAACTCCACAAAAACCACAATTTCAAAGCCGACAGCAATCACGAATGCCAAATCCAGAAACAAAAAAAAATCCGATCGAGAGAAGATATATTAATCGAATCGAACGAAGGAGGAATAAGATATCAGAACGCGCGAAATAAGGAATACAAAATCTAATTAAATATGGAAGTATATACCTTTTAAATCTTAAAAATCCTAAAATTACAAAAATAACCTTAATGAATCAAAACTGCATGATAAATGAGGAAAACTGCACACGGAGTAAATTTGATCATGAGCGTTGATAACACGAAATCAAAGGCTGAGATTTATTCTCATTTCTTATACTAAAAACTATTCTCATATGATCACTACTCTATATATATATATATATATATATATATATATATATATATATATATAAAGTAATTGTTATGATAAGTGGGACCTGTGAATAGTATAAAGTAAAAAGTGGATAGATAAAAAATGATAATGGACGTTGATATGGATATGAATATTTTTGAAATATGAAATGAAAGGGCACCCACTATAGTGAGATCTTAAAAATTTTAAGATCCCGTCATATGTGTGTCACCTCAATAATTATTATCATTTCATATTTCATAAATATCCACATCAATATTCATTATTATTTTTTATTCATACGTTTTTTACTTTATACTATTCATGGATAATTAGTTAAAATAAATAAATAATAAATTTTTCTTTAATTAATTAATTCTACTTTTAATAAAAAAAAATTAATATAGCCCTTGCGAAAAAATATTTGTTAAAATAATTGAACAAAAATAGATAAAATATGAATATATATATATATATATATATATATATATATATATATATATATATATAAAATATATATTTATATAATAATTTATATTTATTTATATATAAAATAAATAAATAATTTGAATTAAAAAAAGAATAAATGAATTTAAAGAAAGAAAAAAATCCAAAACCGTGCCCCACGCACGCCCACTCTTACTACTAGCGAGTGCATTTCACACGCCTCATTTGTGCGTCTAATGAGAGAGTGTATCTCACCTCCTTATGGAGTTGCTTCTCGTGTGGGGCCCACTCTTTTTTAAGAAATGAGATCTTAAATTAGATCTCAAACCTTACTCTCTCTCCTAGTGGACTAAAATTATTAAGATCCTCAATTGCGAATGCTCTAATAATTATTGATATGGCGCACGCAGGGTGGAATCTTAAAATTTTTAAGATCCCACCATAATAAGTTCAGCTACTGTACCGTTTGATATTTATATCAAAGCTACATCCATATCATTGTAAGTTTTTCAATCCATGAAAGTTCCTAGTGGACGACCCAAAATTTAACAATAGAAGAGCCTTAAATTAGGTCTAAAGCAATTGATTTCAAAATTCAGGATAAAAATCGGTATTTTTCTCACAAATTCACCTAGAATTTTGTTCATCTCGAGAGCATCCACAGTCAAGAGTCTTAAAAATTTAAGCAACTCGCCACTAGGAGAGAAGCTGATTTGGCATGAGAGAGAATGAAAAATGGGTGAAAGAGGTAGATATTTATTTACCCAGTAGATACAGCAAAAAATGGGGTCCATCTTCTGCCAATTCACGCACGAGTGTGCAACACTTCTCCAGCAGAAATGGCGCGTTTGCCGCACGCTCGTTCGGTGATACTTGTGGAAGAAGAGCTATTGGAAATGGAATTGGAGATTTTTTTTTTATTTCGTTGTTTTTTTCCATTGTTTTTGTTATTTTCTTATTTTATATTAACATTTTAACACTTGATTTTTTTTTATAAAAAATACTTGGATTATTTAAGTTATTTAAGTTAATGAATAAATTTTCTCAACTAGTACTCCCTTCATCCCACGCGAATAATCACTTTTCTTTTCGGCACGGAAATTAAGAGTTGTGAGTGTGCGAATAATCACTTTTCTTTTCGGCACGAAAATTAAGTGTTGTGAGTGTAAAATGAGTTAGTGAAATTAATATTTTATTATTAAGTGTAAAAAAATTATCATTTTTTAAAATGTAACAATTTGGTTAGGACGACCGATTTGGCAAGTGTGACTTTTCAGTTGGGATAGAGGGAGTATGTTTTTTTAACTATTAAAAATAAAGAAGAATATGCGTGATATAGATATATATTTTATTAATTAATAATTATAACAAGTGAGACCCTTAGATAATTACAAATGAGATAGATAAAAATAAATTTAAAATAATAATATTTAAAAGTAGAAATAGATCCTAATATGACGCATGTATAAAGATAGATAAATCTTCTTAAGCAACCAAGCACTGTGAATGCTCTAAGCTCTAGAATCTTACAAGATATTCGAGTCCGGAAGCAATATCCCAATAAGGTGGACATTTTGATTAAATACAATAAGCAGTAGAAATTTAAAAAAATAAAACAAAATAATAGAGTTCACAGTTAATTCGCATCTCCCAAAAAAAAGTTACTAAATAACAGACCCCAAATTCATTCCGGGAAGGACTCCAAAAATATTCAACAAGTGACATAAATAAAGGGAACTCAGATGCAAATAATTAAAATATCTGGCTTGTTCAATATCTATATAATATATTAAAAAATTTCACAAATTTACCTCAAAAATTCTTAAAAAACGTATTTATGTCAAATGAAATATATTAAATAATATAAATAAATTTTAGTAATATAAATATAATAAAAATTGAATTAATCGAACCAACCCATTAATTTTTGGGCTCAATCCTATCGAACTCAAATTATTCGGTTAAAAAAAAATCAAACTAAAATATCTCAACTCTAACTCACATTTTAACTCAGATTAATCGGATCAACCGCAGACTTCGAACTAAACGGATCAACCGCAGACTTCGAACTAAATTGACATCCATACATATTATGACATTATTGAATTGCTACAACTATAAATAACATTTCATGTACTTATATAAAATACTTATATTCTTTTAGCAATATTTAATGTATTAATTCAGTGCGCTGCACGGATGAAGTACTTAGTATAATAAATTCCTATTACTGAAATTTAAATTACTGTTTTTATTCTTTTTATAATAAAAATCGTTCAATGACAGCAGAAATGGTTATTGAAAACAAAAACTTCATTGGGATATTATTATCTGATAATCCTAAAATATTATTGAAAAATGGTTACTTGAACGTTAGAACAGATCCAACACGTACAAGCAACCACATCAATAAATATCAAATTCCATCGATCAAAACTCAAAAAACACCGCAATCAAGGCTGCACTATTTTAGGAAGCCAATAAATCATCGGATCCATAACTACTTTGCTTAAAGGTCACCCCATGTCATCAGCAAACAAACTCACCTTCATTCGCCACAAACAAGCATCCTCGCTTCACCGACCACAGTCACATAAAAATAAAAAATCAAAAATCAAAGGTCACAGTTTAAATGAAGCCCAGCAGAAGCACAGACCACACATTGTACATGAATGATAGTGTAGAGGAACAACAAGATAAAAAAACCAATTCTCAAGTTACTTTAACACAATAGTTTCAAGTTTCAACCGGAACCCCCCTTCTTGATGGCAGCATGCCAATGAAAATAGTAACAAGCATAGTGAACATATAAATAGTTGAATACGATAGAATATGGCATGCATGATAACCTTTTTCACCCTAATAAAACATTTTCGTCATCATCTTAGCGTTCCGATGTGGTGCTCCCTCTAAGAAGTGAACCCCGCCGGTGACCACCAACAACTACATCTTTAAGGCGGGATATAGGAGCAAGCAACCTGCTCATCCTCTGCACATGAGAGATCAATGATCAGGTCAATAAACGCAAACCGCTAATGCATAGCCTGCTATTAACTAGATTGTCAAATGTTAATATCATATATCAGTTTATTCATGCATCAATATCATATTTTCAAAGATAGATTCAGTAGCAGAACAACTATACTGGATAGTTCAGAAAGCTAGGAGAAGTAAGGCTATAAAGCGCATGAATTGCTTCGAATCTATGAAACTATAAGAATGCGGAAACATACGCTCCATCAAGCAACCAAAATTCGTTAGAGTCCTCCAGTCGGATGGGCAAGTTGATCAACAAATAATAAACACAAGATATCGGAAGAGTATTTTCCTACAGCTATTACCGTTATAGTCAACCATAACTGGCCTGTGTATCAACTCTATGTAATATGTCCAAATGACGAGGATTGTAACTACATTCTCGGGAAAGCATGACCTTACAAATAGATAGATATCAGTCTCAGAGAAACAAAAATAACTCATTATTTTAATTCGATAAAGATTAACAACTTATTTTCATTCTTCCTCCTTAATATGTGTAAGGGCGGCCATAATACCAGGGGGTGAAAAGAGTGAAGAGGGGCACAATAAAACTGCAAAATTGGAGTGAAGGAATACGTGAGATCAACAACACATGAATGATACAAGTGGGCATTTTGGAAAGAAAATATATGGGAATTCAGTTTCTGGGAAACTCTAAATCTTTTTGGTTATAGTAGCTACATTTTTTTTAGTAAATTCTTACATTCTAATCCCTAATTGTTGTACAACAGCCCCAAATTAGTTTGCCACCCCCACCACACCACCAAATTAAGCACATTTTTTGGCTTCTTCAATAAATAGTTCATTCAAGTCACCATTTTTACCAACCCTTCACCTTCTACCTTTTCACTTTTCACTTTTTTTCATTCCTATTAGCTTTTACTCATAGTAAAATTTTCTACAATTAACAATCCATAAATTTAATCAACATAGGCCTTGATTTCAATCAAACTAGCAAAATTAAGTAAATCTAAAATCCTCTTATAAGTTTTGTATTTTTAATAGAGAGTTGGTCTCCTGAGAGACGGTCTCACCTTTAATACATTATTTCAATAAATCAAATATAACATTTTATTTTTTAATATAATTTCTTTTTCTGTGCAAAAAACTAAATTATTTACAACAAAGAAATACATCATTTGCACTAAAGAAATACATCATTTCAATAAATTAAATATATCATTAAATTCGTCTCACAATAAAAATGATGAGACTGTCTCATCTGAGAGTTTGCCTTTAATAGAACATTAGTGAGGGATAAAAAGGCCTCAAGAAATATACCCTTACTCCTAGTTTCTCTCATTTATCTTTTTTTGGATTTCTTTATTCATCAGGCTATAAATTCAGCAAAAATACTTGGCATACTTGTAATTTCATAAAAAAAATTAGTTGCTAATATTTTTATCAAATCTATGCAGTCCTTACATAGATATCGCAACACACAAACACTGAGTTACCAATGATGCCTTCAGATAGATTCAAAATGATCGATCGAGTCAAAAATGAACTTCTGAAACTTAATGCTGTCATCTTTACCAAGTGACGGCAATAGGTAATGGTAGAACCAGGGCCACCCTGTTCAGGAAGTGTTTGGGCATGTTCATCCGGTTTTGAGCTAGGTTTAGGGTTTAGATTTTCTGGACCTACCTGAGTTCATGGTAGATAAGGTCTTAGCATGCCAGACCCGTAGAGTGTGTGTGAGCCAGTAGATTGTTTTCAAAGATTTTCCGTTCAAACTTTCTACAAAAAGTGAATGATAGGAACGAAATTTTGCGCAGACCACATTCCCAGTTCCAAGCTGACGGGAATAAGATTCTAAGATTTATATTAGAACATTAATCATCGAATTAGACTAGAAATTAAGCATCCCATTAATGAATGTGATCGGTCAAGCTCATTAGTATAAGCCAACTAACATGCAAACACAGCATACTCATCTGGGAAATACAAAAAGTGGCAAGAAAATCTCTGCCAACACATGAACATTGAACAACCACACACATTTTTATATGAGAAGTTAAGAGTTAATACCTCATCAGTAATACCAATCTGCCACCTGAGGCGCAAAACCTGCCACCTCTCATGCTGCCACTGGTGGCCAATAATTACAAGCCCCATAACTGCTGCTGCAATGAAAATAGACCAGACAGTGTTTGTTTCTTTTGCATGAGCATATAAAGAAAATGCCCGCCTTTTCCACCAAGCTTCACAGGGAAGGTCAGCACCATCATATATGTCCCCCTCTAAGGGCTTCTGGAAATCTGGCAAGTTGGGATCCAAAGAACCATCAAACGGTTCAATGTAATCATCAGTTCCTGCACCATCCCCACCATTATTGGACATGCCCGTGGCTGTTTTACTATCAAACGAACTAAACTCTTCAGGGATGTAAGTACCCTGCACGTTGTCAAAGGCCACATCTTTCCTGAACTCTACTCCACTTACAGATAATGTATTACCTTTTTCATCAAATACCTGAATTCCAGGAAGATTTTCCGACATGAGTCCTTCAATAGTTGAATTTTCTTCATCCTTCATATCTGATTTAAGTCCTTCCTCTTTACCTAACTGAGATAGATCATCTTCACTACCCTTTTCACGGTGCATCTCATTCATTTCAGGTTCAATTGGCAAATTCTCATGTTGGCTCGGAGGAAAAACAAAGTGGCTAGACATAAACATGGGATTTGATGTTTCACCCTCATGCTCTTTATCTAACCTAGTGTGGCTATCTTGGCTTGATACAACCTGTTCCGGAGTAGGAGAAGCAGCATATGCTGACGCAGTGAGTGTCACAACTTCCCACTCATTTCCTCTGGGACCAGTTTCCTTCCCTTCTTCATCGTCAGCCATTTACTAGAGTGGCAATCCAATAGTTCCTATTGACAGAACGATAATAGGAACAAAATGCCAGTAAGAGTAAAATCGCCAGCAGCATGGAGTCTATAAACAGTCAACAGAAATATGCTAAATCAAAAAAGCCCATATACACAGTTCCATTAGTTGTAATTCAAATGTGCAAATCGCAATTCTACAAATGGCACACCCACAGCATTCACCCACAAAGCTCTTTCCAGCAAATTCATATGTTGCAAGATGCTAAAAAGTTAGCTTTTCGATGCTCTGCATGCCTATGTTAGATGCTCAAATATTATGGTTAAAACGTTGGCTAGTTGAATACCCCAGCGCCTCACCCAAAATCAGATATCACCCCCAAAGCAAGTCTCAACGCAGCCTACAAACCAGCAATTGCATCAGAAAAACACAACACGTGACAATAGCTAATTAACAATCAAATACATAACAAAACGCAAGGTTTAAACCAACTCATAAACATGCGGATTTGCTCCGTTAAACCATAATCCCAACAGAAAAACCAAACAAAAAGATAAATGAAGCAATCGGAATCCAAAATCCCGCAAATACTCCGATCAAATAGAACAAAATCCCGCAATCGAGGAATAAAGTCAAACCTTCAATCAACCGGATCCACGATCATCACAAAAAACATAATTAACCAATCAATTGTGAAAATAAAAAAATAGCACTCACAGAATGAAGGAGTAGAGATAACGATCGATAGGAACCAACAGAGCTGGAGCGAGAAGAAATGATGGAAGATGTATCGGGAAGTGATAAAATATAAAAAATAATAATAATAATAATAATAACGAGGATTAGAATGTAAATAATAGATAAGAGGTACCGGGGTAGCCGGTGATGGAGAGCCCGGGTTTTACCGGCTACGGGAGGGGAACGGCGTCGCTTCGGGCTGAATGAGATGCATAGCAGTTATAGTCTTCCCGGTTACTGCGGTTGCGTACGCCACGATGGGAGGTATTTGTTGCTGCGCATAAACTTCTTTTTTTTTCGGATAGTGGTTCAATCATACAATTTTAGCTTCATTTTTTTTTACTATCATTAAATTAATATTTTAATCCATGAATTCAAGTATAATTTCATTATTAGAATTTAGAAGACGAGATTTTTAATAATTCTCAAATATTACACTCTCTATTATTATCTTTGACTCATTTCAATATGCAATTTAAGAATGACAAATTAGAAATTCAAGATAATAATTTAAGAATGACAAATTAGAAAATTGGACAATTTGTGATTTTTTATTTTTAAAATATAAATTAACAATTAAATTGAATATTGTGTGTTTCATCAACAATTATTACAATTTATTGAAAATTCAATTTTATTTTGGAGATAATGTGAATGGAGCACCATGCTCGATTAATTTTCAATTGGTGTCACAAATTATTTTAAAATTTAAAATAAATGGTCTTACAATTATTAAAATATCCACATTTATAAATTTCACCGTTGACAATTTATTAACTTGGGAAAGTGTCATTGTACTTCACTTATATTGTGACATTAGTTTATTAAAATAAAAAATAATGCCTGACACACTTATGTTTTTCATAATAATTAAATCAAGCAATTATGTGCAATGCACGAGCAAATTACTAGTTGATATATCAAAATAAAGTAGTGTAAGAGTAATCGTTCCCACCAAAATTAACATCAATATATCTATCTTGTTGGTCCTGAAATTAGAGTTAGTCGAATATGTGCAGCGGAAGATTAAGAGCAAGTTCTTGCAAATTCAAACTGGTGGTTCTCAACCAGTTTGGTTATTTGAAAAGCTTATTATTCTGCGAGCCTGATTAATGTCATGTTCGGATACACTACAACACGAGATAGTGTTGGGTTTTAAATTCTTGCAGAAATTAATAAAACAATAATTAACACAAGAATTTATAGAGGTTCGGACAACTGTCCGACATCCTCTCTTCAGGCAGTAGCCCGGAATATACTAGTCTTAGGATTACAATTTGTCCTCATGATCTATCACAAGTTGGTGAATGCCCGTGTCCACTAGTCCACTTGCTCACTCACCCAGGTTCCATCCTCCTCCGGCACTCAGATCGGGAGTGTGGGCACACTACACATCCTCCTTCTACGAAAGTTTAGAGCTTTTAAGTTCTTCCCGAAACTCTTCGAACTTGCGGCAAAAAATCCATGATAGTTACAGCTTGGATATAACTGCAATTGTTGTGGTCTTTCTTGGAGAGAAAGAGCACCAAAACAAAAACTCAAGTTGAGAAGCTGTAGGTCTCGTGTCCAGAGATTGGAACACAGTAAGCTAGTACAAATAGCCTCGAGCAAGGGTATTGAACTCTTTGAGTATCTGTTCGGAGATTCGCTTGAGTAAGGATGATTGACCTTTGAAAACGAGCGAATTAAAAGGTTGCAGTTATAACTTGTATGGACATTTCGTATCTATTTGTATGTGCTCGATACCTTCGTCACTTCTAAAATTCGTTACATTATCATCTGAAATTGACTCAGCTATTTATAAACAAAGCAAGGGAAGGTTTGAAGAGGTACGTTTAGAGACAATCCGGATTTGAACTATCCGTTGGGTCTCTAATCTGATGGAGACAGGTTGCTTTTTCCTGCTCTGTCACACCTGCTCCGTCCTTTCCTGACACAGGATGTCGACATCTGAACGGCTTTCCAGTCTAATGAATCTTAAATTGGACATTTGAATTTCAAATTTTAAGGAATCTCATATTCCTTAAGCCTGACTCTTTGCGATTCCTCTAGTTTGTCTTCTTTGTCTACTCGTGAGATGAAACTAGACTTGATAAACTAGTAATAATCCTAGCTGTTGATATCTACCAGTTTATCTGAGTGGTAAGCTTCAGGCTGAAGTGGTTCTCAGTTCTCCAGTTCGATGCGTGAGTCTTAGTTTCTTCTTTTCTTCATGATGATCAAACTGGTGGTTTCGATCTCAAGCCCAGATTGTCTTGATCAACTTCTTTACAACTTGATAAACATCCTACGTGGATATTACAAGTTTGTACCCATTAAGTTAATCTAGAGACACTTCCTAAAAGTGGTTTCTATACATGTTTGACACATCAAAACATAAAAAGATGAATAAATTTCGAATCTAAACTCTCAATATCTATTTATATATTGTTGATGTTCGTTTTGTATGGATATGAGCCCATGGGAAATACAGATCCAAATGATATAGAAAATGGCAACAAACAATATGGAAAATAAAAATAAAGCAAACATAAATGAGCGAGAGAACGTGACTTGAAGAGTGTGGCAGAGTACACGATCGGACGATTGGCCCGGTGATGTCGAGCTTGACAGGTCGGGTGGTTATAACTTGACAATGTGCATCTTAACAGTATAACTCGTAGATAGATGCAAAAAATTAGCTTACAAAGTAATATTTATAGGGGTTCGAATGTGCTAGGGTATCCTAGATTCTCGCTGGGTCTGTTGAGTAGCGAACTCCAGTTTTATGGGGGTAGTCGCGACACTCGTCTCCAACCACTTCCGAGATTCTCGCAAGCTTATCCCTTCGTCGCCTGGTGACTTTCTTGATTGTTAAGAAGCTCTCTCTTGACCATTGAATGTCCTTTTTTAGCTCGTCTCTCCAGAGGGAAAATCTCTTCCTTCGTCGGACTACTCCCACTTGCGAACTACCTTCTATCGGGCCAACTCGCTATTTGGCCTGCAAGAGTGCTGATGGGCCTAGCTTTGGGCCTCTTTAGTGGGCTGATTTTTATAATACCCAATATATATTATTATTATTATATAGATATAAATATATATTAGAAGAAAGCAGTACATTTCCTTATATATTATATCTACTTAATATATTTCTTTTAAATATTTTGTATTCACAAATTTATTTTATTTTACTAATTTCCTGAATGGTACTAATATAATATTTTTATGCATATTTTCACAAAACTCTTTTATTTGTAGATTGTATGTTTAATCTATATTTTTATTGAACTAATATATTTTGTAAATGTACAACATATAGAATAATAAATAATGTAAAGTATTGATGAATGTATTTTTAAATAATTACTATATATATACATATATAAATAGAATTTTGCTCATATATTTTAATATTATAAAATACGATATTAAATGTTTGATTTGCACAACGTGCAAGTGCAAAACTAGTTAATGAGAATATGAATAATAACGTAAATAAAAAATTTAATCGTATTTGGTGATTAAATTGGTGGTGAAACTATCTTTTGAATCTTAACATATTTGTTAGCTCGATTAAATTAGATTAATTTTTGCGCTAAATTGATGATACTAATGGATCATGCAGTTACATGGATGCCGATAGGTGTGATGATTTCCCGGCAAGGGACCTACATGCTCGATTGCCAAAAATATGGTCGAAATATGCCATCAACCAACAAATCAGTTGATACCCTGATTGTAAACTCTATAATAGTAAGAAATTAACTATTCCATTTTTATTTTAGTTTCCAATACAAATGTAGTGGATTCCCATTTATTTTTCATTTGAAATGAAAAGGAAAAATCACCTTCATTATAAGAATTATTTGAAGTTTTAATTGAAAAATAGTTGAACGACACCGATTAATTCTTATTTTATTATTTTTTTTTACTTAGTGGGGTATATTCATCCACATCATACATGATATATACATATAATTCACGAAATAAATAATTTAGAATCTTGGTGCGATATATAACTTGAATCCTCCATTCTTATAACTCGTCGACAAAACTCATCCCTTCATGTAGCCATCGGCTAAGGCCCGAAGGACCATATTCATGCACATAGTCCAAAGACTAAATCATTCATGTTACAATCACATGTAAAATAAGAAAAATAAAAATATATATATAAAGAAGATAAATGAAAATTCACAATCTAACACCCCACCTTAAGGTTAACTCCAAACACTTTGAAACTCTTGAAAGTGACTCATACTAATGCTTTTTCGAACTCTTTTAGTTTATTAAGGTTGTGCGCAGTTCAATTTGACTAATTTGAAAAGTAAAGTATTTGTTAAATTAATATATATAGTTTAAAATTTTAACAAACTGAATTAGTAAATAATTATCTTAAATTAAATTGGTCTAATTGTATTTAAATGACTTGGTTCAATCGTTTAACGGTTAAGGTACTATTATTAGAAAGTATTTTTACCTATTTGATTATTTTGATGCATAAAATTTTTATAAAAATCATCAGTTTAGAGAGTCTCTAGATTAGCCTAGTCCATTTAAACTTGTAATGTCTTGTTATGATATTTATCGAGTTGTAATAGAGCTGATAAAAAAAATGGGTTCGGATCTAATTCATCAGTTCAAGATGCACAAGAAGTGAGGAGAAATGGGCTATCAGTTTGGAAACTTATATTCAAAGAAACTGGCTGACGTCACATGTTTGGACGTCACCAGTTTACAAACTCAGGATAATATCATATCACCAATCCGCGCATAGAGACAAAAAGAACAAAGTCAAAGGAGCGTCTTACAAGGCCAGAGTACAAGAATGAAGATTACTTAAAGTTTGGAGACCCTGGTGATCAACCAGTTTTCGATTCCTTAAACTGACGAAGAGTCGCTTACACAAAGCTACACATCAACAACCGTTGTCAGAAAATGATGGAGCAGGTGAAGAAGTTCTGGATAAGCACCATGTCCTTTGCAAAGAAGAGAGACATCGGATTGGACAACATCCAGATTGCCTCTAAACGGCTACAAATCTGAAACCGCTCTCACTTTGTCTATAAATAGACGAAGTGCCCACAAAGGAAAGGTTACTGTTTTGAACTGACTTCCTATCCAACTTAACAACCGAAGTTGCAAACTCAAACCTTAAAAATTTCGAGGCTTTTTAAGCTCTCTGTATGTCATCTTTGGACGCGAGACTCGTAGCCTCTCAGCTCAAGTTATTTCTTGGTGTTCTTACTCTCCAAGTAAGAACACAATAGTTGCTACTCTAAAGAAATGTAGTGCCCGAGTTTACCAAACACTTGTTGATGTTATAGTTTAATATAAGTGTAACAAATAAATTTCAGAGATAAAATGCACAACGGATAAATTTTATCTAGGGTTTATTTCTAAAACCCAAACTGCCTCATGGCAAAAATGATTTCACTAGTAAAAACAAGTTTTTACAAAAGAAATTAAATCAGAACTAAACAACTCAAATTTCCTCTAAGTTCACTCCTTAGAGTAAATTTGATTACAAGACTTACTAACCAAAACTACACGACACTTATCAGCACTTCCTCAATCTTAGGATTCACTCTCCGGAGATTACCTCTGCACTAAGATGGTGATACTCGAGTGGTTAAGATTAGTAAGGGTGGAAGATGATTAGCTTTAGACTTTCTCTTGATGATTCAATTTAATCTCACAAGGTATTCAAGCACCAATCTTCCCTTTTATTCTGTTTCGTCCATGGAGCTCACGATTTCATGCCTCACGTCTTTTCTTTCTCAATCGTGCATTGTGATATCTTTCCACGTCACTCGCTTATTGAATAAATCCAATAGACCGCTTACAGACTCACGTAGGCAGTGGTTGAGCTCCCTGAAAAATAGGACCAGATATACACACAAAATAGGGGTCAAGGATAAATTCCTAAAAAATAGGGATCGGTTATAACCAACTCCTATGCAGCAGAGAAGAAAGTATAACATTAACAATAGCTATGTTAGTCATTAATGTTAAACTTTGAAAAAGTTTAACATTGCAAATGTCTAACATCATTAATCTCCCCCTTAATGTTAGACTTTCTGCTGCCATTCCTCATTAAAAAAAAACATGGTTCCGCCAAGATAAATACTCAAACCTAAAACAATGGGTCATCCACAACACATTTGACAGAACTAAAGTATGGTATATCCATAGCAAATAAATAGTAAAGATAATAAAGTATGGATCATCCATAGCAAAGAGGATATTGAATGAAAACCAGCTGAAATAGTAAACATCATGGGTAAAGATGCTCCCCCTGAACTAGAAATATCCAACAAAAATCCAAAAAACAGAAACGGTTTAGAATATTTAAACAGAAAGAAAAAATATTGTTCAGCGAAAACATAAAGAGAAACGTGTTGATAGTAGCAGTAGGGGTGTTTTTGATTCAGTCTTCCTCTTCTTCATCCTCATCCTCACCCTCACCAGCAGGACCACAAGGTTTTCTCTCCCCCTGGATGGTTGTAGAATGAGCACCATGAATTTGAGAGAGAGTTGCAGCGAGGGAAGTTAGTTGGGTGATCACTGTTGAAATCCCCTGCAAGGCACTTGGCAGATCAAGAGAGGTTGGAGCTGGGGATGCACTGGCAGAAGGTGCATGGACATCTTTCATCTCATCATCACTAGCAATGTAGGGAAGGTCCTTGACTCGGCCACCTGTTCTTATTAGAGTTTGTTCAAACACCAACAAGCTTGCATCAGCAATAATGTCTCCGCCTTGATCAGGAACACCATGATGAAGGATTAGTCCATAGATGAGACAAGGATGAGGAAGCAAAGATCCATCAACTTTGAGTACCGCAACCATATGTTAGCAAAGATAATATCTCCAAGGTTGAAAGGAAGACCTTTAGCAATTCAGTGGATAAGGAAAGCTTGTTCCTTAGTGACAAGAGTGGCATTTTTGGTTGGAGTCCTATTGTGCAGACTAACCTTGAACAGTGCAGCATATTTGTAAGTAAGGCTTGAACCAGGCAGGCCTTTACTTTGCCATCTCTTCATGTCACCACCAAAAATTTCTTCCACCATTCTCCTTTCATCTACATGCATAGGTTCTTGAACATTGCAGTTTGGAAGTCCTAAAATTCATTGATTACAGCAGGGTCAAACTGGATGATGTGTTTCCTGACATAAGACTTTCCAAACTTCTTTTTCCCTTTCACACAGGCTTCCTCTTTGATAATGTTAGCATAAAACTCATAGAACATATCAATTTCAAACCCATCCATACCAGTAACAGTTTTCAACAAACCCCTACGAGAAAGCAAGGTATCTACCCCATACTTCTTGAAGTGACCTTCACTCATGTTTCTCTCTATCTTAAAATTCCTTTTGACAAGCGATTCTTTAGCAGGAGTAGCTAATACTGATTCAGATTGAGACCTCTTTGTGTGCTTCAATTGTTGAAGTGTATCAACTTGTTCTGAAGCCGAGGGAGACCTCTTCTTTGAGTGCTTGGATTTGTGACTAGTAGAAGAAGTAGTTTCAGTCTTTGCTGACTTTTTCCTTTGAGCAGCACTCTTGGAAATCTTCTTCACAAGTTTTTTAACTTACTTTTCTGGGGCAGGCGAATCACTGTCTTCATCGGAGCTTTTAATCATATCTTGATGATCCATCTTGTAATTCTCATCAGAGGTTGTGTCATCAGAGAAACCTTTATCAGACATGTTAATGTTTGACTTTTCTTTCTTTGACAGATCAATATCTCTGGTCTTGGTACATGAGCAATGTCCTTCAACGTTCTTTGGGCGTGTCGGATGGGTCCTCCTCGGCCTCTTCTCGGTCTATCTTTGTTCAGACGGTTGATGGTTTCCTAAAACAGTGTGCCGGATCTGCGGGTTGGGAAAGGAGGTATACCTGCTGCCTTTAGTCCTTTAGCAATGGTTTGCATATGTCCTGGATCATCAGGGTTAATCGGGTTCTCCAACTCTCCTGGAAGTATTTGAGCAACGGGTGGTTCACGCAAGATTTCCTCAGTTTCCTTATAAAAAAGAATGTCCGCCTCAGTTCTTTCTTCTCTAACAGGTGACTTGTTAGACTTTTCAGTAGGGTTTGGTTCAGTAGTGGGAGAAAATTTTTCCAACGGATGTGGCAGAGGTGAATTATGTTTTTCAGGAAAGGGTTCAGAGGCTTCGGTTGATGCGGGTTTAGTGGTTGATTCAGGAAGCGGGCTTGTAATTTGAGCAGAATCAGTGTTGTCAGGTCGAGAGATTTTTGGAGTTTCAGGCTCAGTAACCGGTGGTAGAACAACAATAGGGTTTTCGGATTGGGTTCGAGATGATGAAGGAGGTGGAGATTTTGGTTTTTCAAAAAGATCAGACATGTAGGAAGAAAGAGGAATAGGAGTAATTGGAGATGAGGTTTGTTGATGGTCAGACAACACTTTCGAGATGGTGTTTTGCAGCGCCTGCATGTCTCTAGAACTAAGGACTGCCTTGAGAAGATCTTTAATTTTGTTATCCATGGCTGTCTGAATAAGAGATACAAGAAGAGAGAAAACAAAGAAAAAATTTGAGAGCAACTGTAGAAAGCTGGGAGAAGAAGAGTCTTCCTCGATTTGAGTGAGGTGAGAGGACATGAGTGAGTAGACATTTAAAAAGCAAAATAAATAATAAAGAACGAAGTGGAAAATCTGCACGCACTTTTCAAATAAAACATATTAAACTAGTTTCTTAATATTCGAAAATTAAGAGATAGGAAATCAGTAATAAAAAAATAACACTACAAGAGATCAAATAACGAAATCCTAGAACTTGGATTATGAAATATTTGAAAAGAGTTAGAATCCCTAAGAAATAGCAACAACCCAAAACAAAATTTTTTTTTTAAAAATACATAGTCTGTTTAAAAGTTTAACATATATATTGTTAGAGTTACACATTGTGAAGATATCAACATCCTTTCACAGAGGTTGTGTGCCTTGTCAACTCCAACCCCAGTACTAGTTGACAAGAAATACTAAGTCATTGCCTAATTCAACATTATTCCACATGAGCTGTGTTCTAACAACGTTCAACTCATAGTAGTTTACTTGATAAAGAAATGATTAGAATAAAACAACCAGTGTTTATAGTCTGAAACCTCACTCTTGTGTTTCTGACTTCATAACAAGGCAAAATATCACAAAAAAAAAAAAAAACAAACTCTAACAATAATATATAAACTTTAACAGACAAAGAAACAAGATTATTACTGAGGGGAATTGCACATTCTTAGGGCATTTCGAAGAAAGGAGTATCTTTCAAAATCTAAGGCCTTGGTAAAAATATCAGTTATCTGATCTTTAGTAGGTATACATTTTAGGGAGACTATTTCCTTATCCACTAGATCAAGAATAAAGTGATGCCTAATATCAATATGTTTAGTTCGTGAGTGCTAGACAGAGTTTTTAGATATTTCAATTGCACTTGCGTTATCACGGAAAAGAGTTAAAGAGTCAGAAATGATACCATAATCATCCACCATCTATTTCATCCATAATAGTTGAGTGCAACTGCTAGTAACTAAGATGTACTCTGTTTCAGCTGTAGACAGGGAAATGCAGTTTTGTTTTTTACTGGACCAAGCTACCAGATTTGAGCCTATCCGGTAACACCAGTCACTGGTGCTTTTCCTATCATCCACGTCACCAGCCCAGTCAGCATCACAATACCCTATGATGTCAAAATTTGAGGACTTGGTGTACCATAATTCCATGAAAGTAGTACCAGAAATATATCGAATAATGCGTTTCACAGCTTTAAGATGGGAATCTTTAGGCTCAGCCTGATATCTTGCACAAACCCCTACACTGAAAAGGATATCAGGTCTATTGGTTGTAAGGTAAAGTAGACTTCCAATCATCCCCCTATAGAGTGTGGGTTCAACATTAACACCTCCTAAATCTTTGCTGAGATGACAGCTTGTTCCCATGGGAGTTCTGAGATGTTTAGTAGAGTCAAGACCAAACTTCTTAACAAGATTACCTGCATACTTGCTTTGAGAAATGTAGACTCCATCCTGAGTTTGCATGATTTGGAGTCCCAGGAAGTAATTCAGTTCTCCAACCATACTCATTTCAAAAGTATCTGACATACTTTTAACAAGTTTGTCCTCCTGTTTAGAGTTTGTAGCACCAAAAACTATGTCATCCACATAGATTTGTGCAATGGTGAAGTATTTTCCTTCATGCTTGATAAACAGTGTTTTATCTGCATTTCCCCTGATAAAGTTAATTTGTAACAAGAAGTTTGTTAGTCATTCATACCAGGCCCGAGGTGCCTGTTTTAATCCATACAGGGCCTTTTGGCTGTTTTAATTTGTGAGGATCAACAAAACCTTTTGGTTGTTCCACATAAGCTTCCTTATTGAGTATTCCATTCAGGAATGAGCTTTTGACATCCATTTGATATAAATCAAAATTATCAGCACAAGAAATAGCAATCAATATGCGAATAGACTCAAGTCTAGCAACAGGGGCAAACGTTTCATCAAAGTCAATCCCTTCAGTATAACATTGAGCAACTAGTCTAGATTCATTCCTAACGATGTTTCCTTTTTCATCAATTTGTTTTTAAAAATCCACTTGGTACCTATGATATTCTTATCACCAGGTCTAGGAACTAGTGTCCAAACCTCATTGGCAACAAATTGGTTTAACTCTTCCTGCATATGTCTAATCTAGTGTTCGTATTTTAGAGCTTCAGTCACAGTTCTACGTTTAGTTAGAGACAAATAGCAACTTGAGTGAAGGAGATTAAACTTAGTCGACATACATACAAGTTTTACCATTACCTTATAGTTGATTGGTGTCTTTCTTCTGGTCTGTACACCATCAGTGATGTTCCCTATCACTTGAGAAGTTGGATGGTTCTTCTTGATATGCAAATGAGGATCTCTTCTATTTGAGTCACGGAGAAGAGCATTTTCTTATTTGTCAGAGTCAGAATCTTGAGGTAATGTTAGACTCGCAGAAGGTCTAATATTAACATCTGGCAGTTTAAAAATTTCTGATTCATCTTCAATCAAGTGAGATGTATCCAGTTGATCTCCTTTGTCTCTTAGAGATCCTGCATCATCAAACACAACATTAGTAGACTATTGAATGGTTTGTGTTCGAAGATTGTAAACCCTGCAAGCTCGGTTATTTGTGGAGCAGCCTAAGAAGAGACCTTTGTTGCTCCTTACATCTAGCTTACTGAGATATTCTCAATCATTTAGGATGTAGCAGATGCACCCAAACATATGAAGATACTTCAGATTTGGCTTCTTTCCATTTAGAATTTCATATGGAGTCATTTTACTTCCTGGACGCAGATACACTCTGTTAATCAGATGACAAGTTGTGTTTGCAGCTTCAACCCATAGTTTTTTGGACAAGTGTTTTGAATTTAGCATAACTCTCACCATTTCTTGAATGGTTCAATTCTTCCTCTCAGCCACTCCATTTTGTTGTGGAGTCTTAGGTGCAAAAATTCTTGTGTTATTCATTTCTTGATGCAGAAAGTTGCAAAGTCTTCATTTTCAAATTCTCTCCCATGATCTGTCCTAATCCTGACAACTTCAGCTTGATACATTTTCCTGAAACGCCTATAAAGCTTTCTGAAGAGCTCGAATGTTTCAGACTTTTCTCTCATGAATTCTACTTATGTGTACCTGGAAAAATCATATGTACAAACAAGAAAATATATTTTTCCTCCAAGACTATCAACTTTAGTAGGTCCCATCAGGTCCATATGAAGTAATTCAAAACATCCATTAGTATTAACAATGTTTAGTATATGATGTGAGGATTTAGTTTGTTTACCTCCCTAACAAGCTCCACACATTTAGTTAATGTTAAACTTTAATATTGGCAATCCTTTCACAACTTCATACTTCACAAATTTTTGTATGCTTCTGACATTTGCATGTCCTAACTTCTGATGCCAAATTTAAGCTTCATCTGTGTTGGTCCCAGATCAGAGTACGTATAATGTGCAGCGAAAGTTTAAGAATAGTTATTTGCACTCTTAACGCGGGCAGTTCAGTTTAAAACTGGCGACTCAGATTTAATCAAAAGTTTAAAAATGACAGGTTACGTTAGCCAGCAGTTTTAGGTATCAAGTTTACAATTATCCAGTCGACAGTTATACACTTCAACACATTTAGAGAAGTGTTGAAGGTTTCAAAACACAATTGAAAACTGTATCGTGAGTAAAGTAAGTAAAAATGTAAATGAGGCAGGATATTTATAGTGGTTCTGAGCCTTAAATCCTACATCCACTCTTCGGAAATTCATCCGGTAATTCACTCGGTAATGAAGATACAATCCTCACGATCTATAGCCAAGTGCTGTGAAAACCACCATCCACAACAGAATGGATCACTCGCCTAGGTAGTTGTTCTTCACTCATTCTTCAGTTCCTGGAAGCCAGGTGGCACCTTGAAGTCTTCTCAGAACTGGCAGTCGTTGGAAATGGATTGAGGATAAACCTCCCTTATCCTTCTCCGGCTGGTGGATGGTTGAGTTCTTCCCATAACGTATGCTGGTTGGCAAAAGCCCGTAATAACCTTCTTCTCCTTAGAGAATCAGGCTGTTGTGTTCTCACTTGAAAAGTAAGAACACCAAGAAAAATAGACTAAGTCGAAGGACTTAATCCTTGTGTACACAAAAGTCACACGGTGAATCTTTGAAGATTCCTTAAGCAATAAAGCCTCGTGTTCAATAAATGAACCACGGAGTTGATGCTTTCTTGCTAGAGAGCTTTTGATGCCTTGAGCTTTAAATTTGGTAGAGTGACGACAAGGTTTTTGAGCGTTCTTCAGGTATATGTGAGTCGTTAGTCGTTAGTCGTTAGTCGTTAGTCGTAACGTGTCTCTCTGATCCTTATGTTATTTATAATTGGAGATTTGAAAATAGCCGGTAGAGACATTTCAAAGGATGTCCAATCAGTGTTCATCCTTTTCTTTAAAGTAGACCTGCTCCTCTGCCTTTTCTGAATTATTGCCATGCTTTTTGCAGGGGTAGTTTGTACTTGTTGTGTAAGACTCGAACAACGTTGTACTCCAGTCATAACTGAGTGTATCTTCGTTCTTTATCATTGAGTCTTGAATGTTCGGCATCTTGCCTTTCGCGTGTTTCTTTGACGTGAAACTGTCCTAGCCTGAAACTGTGAGCGCCTCTCGACAGTTTCTTTATGAAAACTGTGTCCACAGTTTTCTTTGCTATACAATCCTTGACAGTTGAAAAACTGTCTACACAGTTTTTCACGTTCGTTACTCTGCACAGTTTTCCTCGTCCATTATTGTTGACAATTTTCTCGTCTGGACGGTTTCCACTTCAAAAACTATTCCACAGTTTTTGACAGTTTTCTTCTCCTAGACTATTACAACTCGATCATCCAATACAAGGATTACATGAGGTAATAACTCTAAGACCTAAACTTTGGTACACAGTTTTGACACATCAAAACATCTAATTAAATGTGGGATTTCTACATCCATACCTAACAATTTCCCCTTTTTGACGTGGTCAAAACCATACCTTTTAAGTCGAAAATAAGATGCAGTTGCTCTGAGTTTACAAGGTTTGAGAATCTAACACTACTCAGAACTGTGTTTCTTCTATATTCGACCTACTCTAATTGATCTTCCCCCTGAATGGGAGAGATATTTCTCGATTAACATTAATTAGTTTAGAGCAATATAAATGCTGATCACACTGGAATATGTGAATTCAGCTAAGTATAAAGGTAAGAGACAATGAGCAGTTGTTTGCAAACCAACAATTTTTTACCTTTAATTATATGTGTTCAGTACAGGTACATGAAAAGCTTAAAACTACGGTAAAAGGAGATACAAAAGAAATTCAAGGATTACCCAGCTACTCCTGAGATTTGTCCTTGTCCTTTTCCTTGTCTTGGTTTGAAGAATCTGCGTCTTTCGGCTTTGAGGTAGCCGCAAAGGTCAAGGGTCCAGCTTGCATAGCAAAATTCTTGGTCATGTCCATCATTAACTTCATCTCCTGCTCTTTGTCTTGCTTCATGCATTCCATCTGGATTTTTATCTGCTCATTTTGCCTCTCCATCAACTGCAACTGCAGCTTCACTTGTTCATCTCTCATTTCTTCCCCCTTTTTGACAAGATCAAAAATTGAGACCATGGATGACTGGATTTGCTGATTCATTTCCTGTCTCATAATATCAAGGGTTAGATGAGGTGCTGCCATAGAGATGGGGTTGGGAGACAATGGTCTTCCAGAATCAACGAGTGCTCTTGAGTCTCAGTCGGTTTGGCTTTGAGACGTAGCAGTATACAGCTCCAGTTGTTGATGAGCTCTGCTATTTGCTTCCTCTTCCTCTTTTTTCTTGGCTGTTGTTGCTTCTGCATCATTCCCTGCCTTCTCGGAAACCGTCTCTTCTTCTCTTCTTTTTACTTCAGCAACTGTTGTTTCTTCTTCTTTCCTTCTCAATTCAGCTACTACTTCCTCTTTTTGCTTTCTTTTCAGCTCAGCAGCAGTTTCCTATTCTTGTCTTTTTCTTTCAGCTTCTTCGGCCTCCTGTCGTGCCCTTTTAGCGGCTGCTGCTGCTTCCTCTTCTTTCCTCTTTTATTCTGCCTCAAGTCTTCTTTGCTCAGCTTCGCATTCTAGCCTTTGGCTCTTCGTCTTCTTTGCGAATTTTCTGAGATTTCTTGGCAGAGTACGTTTCAGTAGATTTGACTCGGAATAAAAGTTGAAACTGTTGTAGGAGAAGCATTTGCAATTGGCGCTTACGAACAAGTGCAACAACTTTTTCAGCAGTTTTCTCAAGAGTTAAGTTGAACGAGAGTTGAATGAATTGCTTGGGCCAGAGCAGCTTTGTCTTCTTCTTGCCTTTGTTTTTCTAGCTCTATTTCTTCCTCTTTTTCAAGCTGGGAGAGACGTGTCCTGAACATTTGCTCCTTTTCATTCACTTTTTGTCGCTGTACATTCAGTTGCTCAAGAGCAGCGAGATATTCAACAATTTTTCTTTGAATGCTTTCTAGACTTGATTCTTCTTTGTTTGTGGCAGTCTCCTTCGGGAAGTCACTTTGATCAGTTCCCCCTAAATTCAAGAAGGGAATGTCATCTTGTTCAGTTTTCTTAGATGATGCTTCGGGCTCATCGAAATCTTCTGAAGCGGTCCAGCCATCCTCTGGATGTTCTGGTCTTTGAGATGTAGTTTTCTCAGAATCAGATGATGAGCTGCATATCATCTCTTCAAGATTTACTTGCTCATCAGTTGTGTAGATTCCAAGAGCCTCAAGCTGAAGGCGTTCGACAGCGTTAGCAGACATGAGCTCTGGGTTCAGAACTGTCTCCTGTGGTTGGAAGGATTGACCAACTCCTTCAAGTGTAGTATCGAATTGCAATTTCTTGGCAACTGTCCTCATTGATCTTCCATGATCCGCTTTCTTTCTCTTCTTACTTTGAGGACTTTCAATGACAGTTTGTTTTCCTTTCACAGCTCGCTGTGAACCTTCTCCCAGGTTTGTCTTTATTTGTTTCCTCTTATTCCTTTTTCTCCTTTTCTCATGTTGTTGAGCTGAGGTGCTAGTTTGGACCATGAGTCCTATTTGTGAAAATTATGTGAACATGTTTTGTTTGGAATTGAATTGTCATATACGTGAACCTTTTTGTTTTGCATTACCTATCTGTCATCTGAGCCGGAAAAATGGCTATAGAGTATATGTGAAATCTGAGCCAGGGAATACGACCAGAGCCTTAGGCATTTTAAATGCCAATGTAATTATAAACGATCGGATCTCGTGTCTCACTGAGATGAGATTAGTGCACTTTGGTGTCAGGCCTGGTGGAAGAAAGGTTCTATCACATAGGCAGGTCACCGTGACTATGAAAGTAAGCCTGCTTCCATGTCACACCCATTAAAACAGATAGTGTATGTGTAAATAAAACCAAGCGCTTAGTATTGTGAAATAAAATAAATTTGATAAACATGGAGAGATTTTTAAAAGTAAAACCCATGTGTTATCGTTTGATGTTGATATGACAATTTTAAAAGTATACATGTATTTGACAATGTGTCCATTAGGTACGTAGTACTCAACCCGTACATTATTTCTAAAATGTGCAGTTTGAGTCAGGAGGAGGAACGTGGAGGTGTGTGAGCAGGTAAAATTTGTGGTAACCTTGGGTCCCACTAGTGAATGAAAGAAATCTGGTGTTTTTATTCCTGAGATAGACATCTTCATATGCATATCTCCGCTACGCAATTTATTCCGCTGCATTGAACCTCTGAAACCTTACTTTTTCCTAATTTCTATATGTTGCTTGTGATTTGATAAATCATACTCTCATGTTGAGCCTATGAAATTCTTTGTTCGTAACATTCCATTCTCGTACTTGATTTTGTATGATTATTTTGAGATTTTGGACAATTATGATTGTTGTCCATTTCATTCCTCTGATTGTCCCCACTGTCGCGTCCCCAAGTCCGGGAAAGCAAATGGGGGCGTGACAGAGCAAACTTTGATGGGATGTCTGTATTCGTGATGTCGGGCGTGAATGGTGAGTCGGTGTAGCTGTTGCGCGAAATCATCGTATCCAGGGGTAGATCACTCTGGATCCTAATCAGTAGGGATTCAAACATAGTCATGCGAGCTTCGAGGCATTTCTCAAACTCTCTCTTCAGATCATGCGTCAATACCTTGTCATCGAGGAGCTGTGGGGACGGACTAGTTCTCGTCCCCCTGGGAGGTTGTGCTCAGTATTGATCCCTTGAGGGGTGTCGATGTCAACCACGTCGTCCAGTTTGCTTGCAAGGTTTCTCCGCGGGTCGTTCTGTTGTTCGCCTGTTGAGAGAGGTTTCTCGATGATCGGGCGACTTTTGAGGGTATTCACCTCCGTGCGTAGGTGATGGTTTTCTTTCTGCAGTTCGTGGTTTATCGCTTGGAGCTCCATGACTCGGGTATCCATTTCCTTCATTTGTCGCCGACTATCCTCTTTTTCTTTAGCGAGGCGGACCGACGTCGTGTTAAATAAATCTGGTGGCACTAACTGTAAGTCAGTGGCTTGCTGGGTCCTCCAGATTAATTCCTTTGTGGGAATGAGTTCGATCGTTCCGTCAGGTCCGGTGGAAGGATTGTCGGTTCTCTCGTTATTACCTGCCATCAAATCAAAAAAAGAATTCAAAGAGCCCATGGTGGGCGCCAAATGTTGAAGTTCGATTTATCAGGATAAATGGAACTCTTGGAATTTGTTAAGAGACAGCAAGTAACAAAAAGAAAAATAATTGATAATGCACGAAATAAAGAACGACTAAGATGTATATAACAATAAAAACAAGCGAGAGAGCAAGAAGAGATTCGTGTTTAAAATGTAGATTCCGGGGCAATTCCGGCAGCATTACAACGTAAGTTTTTAGAGAGCCAAAAGATACCAAAAAATGAATTCTCAACCTCTATTTATAGACAGGATAGAGGGGAGACTGCTAATCTAACCCTAGCTATGGGCGAGCTCGTGCTCACCGTAATTTTCAGAACGGCTCCAACTTTCTCGGGGTCAGTTAGGGTTTCCAACGGTCATGCGCCGCCAGACTTCTAGGGTTTCTCGTCTTTCTCACCACCGACCCTTGATCGGGCTCGATGTCGAGGAGATAAGGGGGTCAGTGGCGACCTCTTGACTTGGGCGATTTCGAATCTTCTATCACTCCAGGTGAGCATATAACTTTGAGTTGACGATTATTTGGGCCTTTGAGCTTAACAGGTTTGAGCCTCGAGGACCTGGCCTCAACAACTATCAAAAAGAGATATACCATTTCCATTTAAATTGTGGTCCTCAAATTAAAAATAATAATAATAATAAAATTTATCAACAATATCAAAAGGCTGCTCTCCAAAAGTAGGGAGTTATGTCCCATCATTTTCCCATAACAACAAATCAATTGCAGCTCAACTTCATCTTATGAGATGAATATTGCGCCTAAACATTTATTTTTGTTCAAAGATGTAACAAACAATGTTTTTTTCCTAAGAAAAAATTGATATAGAACTTTGTCAAAAGATGTAGCTGACAATATATATTTTATAATTTCTAAAAAAATTTGATATAAAACTTTGTCAAAAGATGTAGCTAACAATGTTTTTTTTTTGTTTTAATTTCTAAGAAAATTGATATAAGACTCCCACAAAACGATCTCTATCTTTTAATATTGTGATATTTTTAATAAATATACATTAATCTAAAATTCACACACCAAAATATCCCTTGGAAGCTTGAATTTGTAATCTCTCAGCACATAAAAGATGTTATAACCATTACACCCCGAGCGAAGGGACGATATTGTAATTTTAACCTTGAAGATGTTCACCACTCCATAATCACTTCCATTACACTCATCAAAGGTTTGGTGGAGTTATGATTACAAGCTCCCACACCAACTGCAAGAATCCTTGGTGGAGTGATACTCCAATTATAGCCCCCATCTCCTTCAATAAATTATGTGTGAACTCTACTCTTTGATTTGGAATACCATTTAATAGTATGTGTTGGGGCCAAGCCCACGGCCCCAGGCCCAATGGACAGGCCGGCCCATGCAAACAAGTCCAACCCGAAAAGCTGACTCATTAAAGCCAACAAGACACCAAAACCTGCCTAAGTCAAGACCTCGACATCGAGGGCCCAAGCGCCTCGACGTCGAGGAGCTGAACGGGTCGATATCGAGACGGTCCAGGGAGAGAAACCCTAGCTTGCTGGCGGTGCCCGAACGGTGAAGCCCTAACCTCCCCCAAAAATCCCGCAACCGGCCCGATATTCACGACGAGCCGTTGCTGCTCGACACTTAGGGTTAGCAGCTTCCTGCCTGCCTCTATCCTATCTATAAATAGGGGCAGGAAGCTCGTTTTTTGTATCAATTCTCGTAGAGAAAAACATAGCCGTAACTCTGCCGAATTCTTGAGAAATCTCGTTGCTTTCAGATGCTCGACAATATATCGATATTGCTTCATTTATTATCGCTTATCCTTGTTATCTATTTATCGTTATCTCTCTTGTTTATCATCGTTATTTGCTATTTCCTAACAAAGTTCTAAGGGCTCCATTTTCTCGTGAAATCGAACCTCAACATTTGGCGCCCACCTTGGGGCCCTTAGGACTACTTTTTCGTTGATTCAATGGCAGGTAATAACGAGAAAGTCGGAAACCAAACTAGGAAGACGACTGGGGCTCCCCCATCAGGACCCTCCGGTTCGAGGGAACTCGTCCCTGTCGACGAGTTGGTGCGACAGACTTTGCAAACCAGTGGCGCCCAGGCCGTGCCTCCGAAGATGCTGAGTACGATTCTGGCATGACTGGCCGAGGAGGCTAAGGAGAACCGGCGCCAAGAAAAGGAGATGGACTCCAGGATCATGGAGTTGCATGCTACCAATCATGCCCTGCCAAGGGAGAACGAGCAGCTTCGCAAGGAGAACGCGCTCCAAAAGCGGCCCATCGTTGAGGAGCCACCCACTGGCAAAAAGCCGACGGACCCCCGCAAAAACCTTGCCCATGACTTGGAGAAAGCATTCAACCTCGACACGCCTGCAGGGTCGGGTCTCGGGCATGGATCTTCAGGGGCAACGACCTACCGGCCAACTGAGCGCCTCGCCACTGAGCAGCCACGACGCGAGTACGAGAAGCATCTCGAAGCGCAGATGGCCGGGCTAGAAAAGCTCATCTGCCGCATCCCAGGGATCATCCCTCCAGACACGCTGATACCGCGTGACAGTTATGCTGATTCACCTTTCACGCCTGACATCACCAACACGGATGTCCCGGCGAGGTTTGTACCGCTGTCATTCCAGTTGTATGATAGGACGACAGACCCGGAGGATCACATAGCCCTCTATAAGCAGAAGATGCTGACTACCTCGATCCCGGGCGACCTTCGTGAGGCCTGCATGTGCAAGAGCTTCGGAGCGAGTCTGACCGGACCAGCCCTCCAGTGGTTCGTCAACCTACCGAGGAGCTCCTTCTCCATGTTCTCGGAGCTCCATATGGATTTCAGGAAGCAGTACTCCAACTGCCGACGCGTGGCCAAGCACCCGGACGCGCTCAATAGCATACGCATAAAGAAGGGAGAGTCCCTGAGATCCTACGTGGGGTGCTTCAGTCAGGAGCTCGCCTCTATACCGAACTGCCCTCCTCTCACCGCGGTCTTTGCTTTTAAAAATAGTCTGGACGTATCCTCAAAGCTCTATCGTGACTTGACTAGCCACCATTGCTACGACATGGACTCGGTCCACTCGCAGGCTTGGGCTGAGATTAACTGGGAAGAGGACGAGCCGAAGTGCATCGCGCGCCCGAACGGTGAAGCCCTAACCCTCCAGCGAACAGCTCTCGGGGGAGGGGCTGCAGCCCTTATCGGCTGATCCGAGGGAGTAGGAGCAGGAGTCGACAACGAGCCGACAGCCTTGTCGGTCTGCTCGGCAATGACCGGCTCCTCGGTCAATACCACCGGTGATACACGGGACGACTCGGCGGCGACCCTCTTAGACGAGGGGCCTTCAGCAGTAGGAGTCGAGGATGAAACCTCCCTTGGGCGTTTCTGCGCCTTCATTGCCGCCAGCAAGTCCTTGGGAGTCAAGTTCACCATATCTGCAGGAAGCTTTTCTTTCTCGCCTTCCTTGTTTATCCAGTACTCGGCCCCGACGCTCCTCTTCCCTATAACTGATGTAAACTTTCGGTTAGTTCTTGAGTAAGCGATGTCGATTAGGCTCTCCTCTTCTTCGGTAAGGACGGTCTGCTTGTACCCTGCAAAACACAAAGGAGTCGGTTAGTATGCGAAGTGCCTGCACACCGAGGAGCAGACTTAAGAAAAATCGCACTTGTGGGGACGCCCCCTTCGGCCAGACACTCCGGGTTGGAGTGGTTCATCTGCACCCACACCCACTGGTTCTTCCAACCAGGAGTGTTTTGCTTACAACCGGTAATCATTGCCTCGGACAATGAGTCCCTCTTCGACAGGAAGTAATAGTCGGCCTCGTACCGCGCTAACCTATATAAATAGTGCCACTCGCGAAGGGTCGGGTACCCCAGCCCGACATCATAAAACACGAGTAGCGTCCCCAGCATGTGGCACCAGCTAATAGGCGCAAATTGGAAGGGAGCTAGCCCGTACGAAAGAAGGACGGCTCGGAACCACGCATGAAGGGGCCACCCTATCCCGTACTTAAATACTGGTAGAAAGAAGGCCACGTCGTCAAGGCGCGGAGGTCGACAACACCTCTCTTCGGCTCAAGGTAGGGTAAAGGCCATCTTGTGGCAAGCCGCTCCCTTCATGCTCCTCGGCACGGAATCCTTGGTCGCAAGGGATACAGCAGTACGCACCGGGTCTTCTGGATCGATCTGATCCTTCTTCACGAAGGACCTATCAACACGTATTAGGACAAAGGAGTCGCTGCTACCTTCACTGGCCTTAGCAGTACCCTCCTCCTCCGATATCTCCTCAGGGTCGAGGTCGATGACCGGCTGCTCGCCGGGGAACCGACCCCCATCAGAGCCCGAAGAGGCATTCTCCCGATGCGGGGACATCCTCACCGCCGACTCTTTAGAAGCCGATGAGGAGGAGGGCTCCTCCCAGATCTCAAACGGAGTGCTTGTCATGGAAACTGTAGCCACAGAAGAACCAAGAAAAAAGAAAAATTGGCAAAGAATGAGGTCCCCCGCAAAGCAAGAAAAGGGAAAACAAAATCAAAAGATACGCATTCAAGAAACGAAAGGGAAAGGACCTCACGAATGATCGTTTGACGCAAACAACACACATACCGACCCATCCATGCAACCAACGATAACCAACTCACACAATCAAGGAAAAAGATGAATGACGATCACAAAAGCCAACGTCAAACATCATATTTGCAGCAGCCCGATCAAGAAGAGAACATCACAGAGAAATGACAAACCAATTACGTACTATATCGCGAATCCCTCACCAAATCCAAAAGCATGCACGACAGATATGATCAAGCCCACGACGAATTAGTCACATACCTAAGACAGGGAACTAAAGGCGAATGAATAATACGCGAACAGAACACGCACGCACCCGACAGATGGCAACAATCAAAATCACAAGAATCAAAACCATAAATCGCGGACTCGATCGCACGTAAATTCAACACAAATCATGGACGCAAGCAACACAATAGAAGAGTGAAAGGGAACCCGAGACTTTACCTGAACGATCGTGAAGCAGCAGGAGAAGAAGGCCAACCGCAGAATAGTCACCGGAGGGGAAATAGTCGCGGTCGTCGGAACAGTCGCCGGAGGAAGAATCACTGCGGTCGCCAGAATAGTAGAGATCGGAGGGATCGGAGAATCTGATCGAAGGCTCAGAAAATGAAAGTGAGGAAGTGTGGAAGTCGTGCGAGCTTATATACACAAAAACTGTTTGCGTTCCAACTTCGTCCCCGGAGTTGGCCAAAATTACAATCGTGCCACTCCAGGGGCGGCAAATTTTGAAAGTCCCAGCAAGAGCGCCTCGACATCGATACGCTCAACGGGTCTCTATAGACCCGTCAACCGCCTCAAGCGCGACTCGTTTAAGTAGACTTCAAGCAACAACACCTCACAGCAGGGAGAACTATAACGTGATCGACGCCATCCACAGGAACGTGAGACCTCCCCCGGGAGCTCACCAGGTGTCCTACGATCCGCTATAACTCGCCCCGTTAGCGCTCTACGAAGCCCAAACGGAGTGCACGCATGGGAGCTCCGCTCCATGCAAGAGAATGTTCCCCGGAATGATTCTGACTCACGTGACCCCCGGACTCACGCTTTAGCCCGCGGGGCAATACCCCGGTATTCCCCGCACGGTCATACGCTTGCGCTCCCCAGGAACCTTCGTATTGACCAGGAGTAGTATCCCGGCTACTCCCTGGTGGAGTTACTCTCTCAGAAAGTACCTCCCGGGCCCGAGGGTAGTCTCTTGGACACCTCGAATTTCTGCACTCTGTATCGAGTCCTAACTCGTAGTTTTGATTCTACGGCCTGTCCTGGACAGACCCTGCAACCAAAAGGGGCTATTGTTGGGGCCAGGCCCACGGGCCCAGGCCCAATGGACAGGCCGGCCCATGCAAACAAGTCCAACCCGGAAAACTGACTCATCAAAGCCAACAAGACGCCAAAACCTGCCTAAGTCAAGACCTCGACATTGAGGGCCCAAGCGCCTCGACGTCGAGGAGCTGAACGGGTCGATATCGAGACGGTCCAGGGAGAGAAACCCTAGCTTGCTGGCGGCGCCCGAACGGTGAAGCCCTAACCTCCCCCGAAAATCCCGCAACCGTCCTGATATTTGAAGCGAGCCGTTGCTGCTCGACACTTAGGGTCAGCAGCTTCCTGCCTGCCTCTATCCTGTCTATAAATAGGGGCAGGAACCTCATTTTTTGTATCAATTCTCGTAGAGAAAAACATAGTCGTAACTCTACCGAATTCTTGAGAAATCTCGTTGCTTTCAGACGCACGACAATATATCGATATTGCTTCATTTATTATCGCTTATCCTTGTTATCTATTTATCGTTATCTCTCCTGTTTATCGCCGTTATTTGCTATTTCCTAACAAAGTTCTGAGGGCTCCATTTTCTCGTGAAATCGAACCTCAACATTGAGCTCCGCTCCATGCAAGAGAACGTTCCCCGGAATGATTTTGACTCACGTGACCCCCGGACTCACGCTTTAGCCCGCGGGGTAATACCCCGGTATTCCCCGCACGGTCATACGCTTGCGCTCCCCAGGAACCTTCGTATTGACCAGGAGTAGTATCTCGGCTACTCCCTGGCGGAGTTACTCTCTCAGGAAGTACCTCCCGGGCCCGAGGGTAGTCTCTTGGACACCTCGAATTTCTACACTCTGTATTGAGTCCTAACTCGTAGTTTTGATTCCACGGCCTGTCCCGGACAGACCCTGCAACCAAAAGGGGCTATTGTTGGGGCCAGGCCCACGGGCCCAATGGACAGGCCGGCCCATGCAAACAAGTCCAACCCGGAAAGCTGACTCATCAAAGCCAACAAGATGCCAAAACTTGCCTAAGTCAAGACCTCAACATCGAGGGCCCAAGCGCCTCGACGTCGAGGAGCTGAACGGGTCGATATCGAGACGGTCCAGGGAGAGAAACCCTAGCTTGCTGGCGGCGCCCGAACGGTGAAGCCCTAACCTCCCCCGAAAATCCTGCAACCGTCCCGATATTCGCGGCGAGTCGTTGCTGCTCGACACTTAGGGTTAGCAGCTTCCTGCCTGCCTCTATCCTGTCTATAAATAGGGGCAGGAAGCTTATTTTTTGTATCAATTCTCGTAGAGAAAAACATAGCCGTAACTCTGCCGAATTCTTGAGAAATCTCGTTGCTTTCAGACGCACGACAATATATCGATATTGCTTCATTTATTATCGCTTATCCTTGTTATCTATTTATCGTTATCTCTCTTGTTTATCGTCGTTATTTGCTATTTCCTAACAAAGTTCTAAGGGCTCCATTTTCTCGTGAAATCGAACCTCAACAGTATGTAAGCAGCATCATTCACATATTTGATTGCTTACAATTTAACAAGTTTGATGAGAAAGCACTAGAGAAATATTTATATTTAGGAAGATCACCAAAATGTATGGTTAAGACTATACCATAAATACACAAAAAATAATAAACCAAGAAACTATATTGTGTTATAACATGGACAATGATCACAAATTTGTTTTCACTGCACTAATAAAAACAAAAATAATCAAGAATTATCTCTAATAAGAAAAAAAAAACCTATTTTCTTGTTTTATAACTTCTGCACCACAGAATCAAGAAACAGAGCACTCTGTAGCCCACCACAAAACCCAACATCACCCCCAAATTACTCCACTTCTGTGACTGCTCCAACCCCTGCTGCCTCAAATACTCATCTCCATAAACAGCACACTCACCTCCCACATTCTTCTCCACACACTTCCTCCTCCCTCCATACTCATTGATCATCAAGCACTCAAATGGATACTTAAACAAACTCAAATAATGCATGAAGATCCAGTAGTCAGGGATGCTTTCTTTCGATATGAAATAGCCAGAGAAAAGGAAGAACGAGCCCATCAGCCCCGCGATCACCGACGCCCCCATGATGAAGTTCGGAACCAGGGCGCTGCAGCATGCCGTGAAGGAGTTCGACATCAGCACCACCGTCCAGACCACCAGGGCGAAGTAGAGGAAGCCGTCTAGGTCCCGCCTGAGCCCGACTAGCCAGTACGCCGGCGTGCTGTACAGCAGGCCTACCATGAGGAGAAATGGGATGAAAACGAGTGTGTTTGCTATTACATAGGAGGAAACTCTGTAGGCGCCGCGGACAGTCTCTCTCAAGAATATCCTTCTCTCCTGCAGGAAGATTGGTAGGCCTTCTGTGGTGGAGGAGAGGAGGAAACTGAGGCTGAACGCGAAGAATCCGAGACGGGTTTGCTGGGCGACCTTGCCTTTGTCGTCGCTGACGTTCATGTAGACTGTGCCGAGTATGGATCCGACAACTAGAGACTGCACAACTCGTGTTAGGAAAAGCTCTTTAGCTCGAAGAATGTTCTTGCTGAATCTCTCTCCGAGGATGACTATCTCGTCGAATCGAGAATTTGCGTACGTGGGGCGTGTGATCTTCTTGCTGCTGAGGGTTAGTGGGTTGTTATCAGCGGCGTCGTCGGGGATCAGCTGGATGTTGTGGGTAAGCTCGATGGCGAACTCGAGCACGTTGATGTGAGGAGGGATGTGGTGGCCGGAGTTCTTGAGCCGCTGCTCGAGCAGCTGCAGCGAGCCGTTGTGGAATACGCGGCCGTTCGACAGCAGCACCACGCGATCGATGAGGTCGAGGATTCTGAACCCGGGCTGGTGGATAGTCATGATTATCGTCTTGGATCGAGTGGCCGCCATTGATCTGAGCAGGGACACAATGTGAAGAGCCGATGCTGAGTCCAAACCTGAAGTCGGCTCGTCGATGAGCAGCACCCTGGGATCGTGGATCAGTTCCACGCCGATAGAGAGGCGGCGCCGCTCGCCGCCGGAGACGCCGTCCTGGCCTACTCTAGAATCAGAAATGTGGTCGAGTCCGAGATCCTTCATCAGCAGCTTCACTCTTTGCTTCGCGACTCTCTTCCCGGCCGGCAGCCGGAGAAGCGCGCTGTACACGAGCGTTTCTTCGACGGTGAGGAGCGGGAACAGCGCGTCGTCTTGCGTCACGTAGCCGGACGACCGGCGAAAGCTCTCGTAATTGATCGGATCGCCGTTAACGAGTACCTGGCCGGAAACATTTCTAGATACGGCCGTCGCAGCTAGGATTTCAAGCAGCGTCGTTTTCCCTGCGCCACTGGGTCCGGCAATGGCAGTGATCTCTCCCGGCCACGCCTCGAGGCTGACATTCTTGATAATGAACCTCGGCGACGACGCGGTGATCTTGGACCTCCGAAACCCCCATTGATCATGATACGAGGTCTGGTAAGCACAGGTCAGATTCTTGGTTTCTATAGTATAAGATAACGTTGAGCTTTGATCGCCGGGAACCGGCGTGGAGACCGGCAACTCCATCTCCATAGCGTGAGGAAGAGAGGGATGGATCAGAGAGATTGAAGAAAAGGGGAGATGGGATGGGAATGAAAGGGAAGGAGAAGGAGAGAACAAGGGGATGATGAGCTAACACACACCAACCTTAGATATATTTGTTTATGAATTTCAATTTGGTTGAATTGCGTGCAGTGGAGAAGATGTAGAAGATGCAGAGAGAGAAAGGTGTGGAGGTTTGGCATTGGCTTGACTAGAGAGTGTTTCTTGTGAGATGAACAAGAAATGGAAGATGTTTCAAGAAATCTAAAGAGGGATAAGAATGCAGTTTTTGCAGGTAAACTACATGTTGACCATGCAGGGTTGGTGATGCTTCCCTCCTAATAATATTCTACTCTATAAAATCTAACATCTCTATTATTATATATGTTTTTAATTGACTAGGCTTTATAGTTTGTTAAGCTCCACTCACAATATCTTATATGTCTTTATATTTTATGATAAAAGCTAATTTAACAAGTTGCAAGTTGCATCATTTATGGAATAAATCCAATTACGTGAGGATATAATCGATTAAGTAATTTTAACTGAAAGTATTATGGAGTTAAATCTATTTGATAATATCTTGAAATCTTAACCTTATAATTCAACCACCTGCAATCAAGAACTAGGGAGTTCCAAAATAATTTTAGCTTCATTCATTGTTTGGCCAAATTTGGAAAGACCCGAAATCAAGATCTGTGAATAAATTTATGGGCTTCATTTGTTATAGAGTTACGTTGGAAAGAGCCCAATTAGACTCGGTTAAGATGGGCACAGTTTATAATTAAACCAATTAGGACTTAGGAGTGACTATGACTTGACCCAAAGTCAAATTAATTTGTTTTGGTCACTTTAGCTGGTTTGAAAGAAGTGATTTGATCTGCTGGTATGAAAAATCTCAAACAGAATGATATTTATTGATTGACAATTTAAATCTTAAAACCAACTATTTAAATCAGACTCAGTATATATAATAACAAGAGTAATATCTGTTGGGGCTGCATAATAACTAGGCCAAGATAGAAGCCCGATAGGCCTCAAAGCCCATCGAAGAGGATCAGGCCCAAGCCAAGGGATAGTCCGACAGCAAACCACCTAGCAGGAAAAGCAGTTCGACGGAGAGCGAGCTGCATCCGAAGCAGGTCGATCAGCAAAAGAGCCACTCTAATTGAGCTGCTCAATGACCAAAGGGGATCCGGATAAGGACATGGTTGTTTCGGGAGGAGCAAACGGCCTAGACATTGCAACAACCCCTAAAACCTGGCGAACTATCCGTAACCACCTAATGTTGTGCTCCAGAAAAATCCTAGGTCCCTTTAGCTCTATAAATAGGCCCTTTGTAAGCCAAAAATCGGCATCTAACTTTCTCTTCATTCATTGTATTTACGAGAACTGGCTGCTACTTTTTCCCTTGAATTGGTATCAATCTATAACTAGTTCGTTGGAGCTTGCCCTGATTGGTTTCATCGTCCTAATAAGCGCTCTAATCTCTAAGATTTCGTGTCTTATTGTTATTGCTTTGCTTCTTTGGTTAATACTGCATTTTAACATTGTCTATTGCTTAACGTCATTATTTATAATCCCTTTGTTGTTTACTGCTATTTCAATTATGTTTCGTTTGGTTATTTCCTTTAACTTTATATTCAAATCATTTAGTTCTAAGGCCCCGTATCTGTACGAATTGAACCAAAACAATTTGGCGCCACTGTGGGCTTTAGGAACAAAAGCACCAACCTCCTTTTAGGAAATGGCCGACAGAAACAATAACCCTCCCAACAGGACCATGGAAGATACTGATAAACACTCGTTTTTCCATTATTTTCGTAGTTAAATTTTGCCTATTAATAAGATTTTATTACATGTTATACTTTTATCTGTATTTTCAAATGTTAAGATTTCATAGTTCGTATAACATGCATAAGTTGTGCAATTTTAGTTAATTTGAGTACATGTGTTCAAATAATGATTGTGGGTGAAGATTTTATCAAACTAAGTTGTAACCATGTCAAGGAATCAAGTCGAGAAGCTGCCCAGAGTGTAAAAATTAAAGAATCAAAGTCAAACCAGAGCAAGGTGCGGACACATCAATCGACCGCGCTAAAATAAGTTGAAAACAGACATGTGAAGGCGGTCGAGGCGCGGCCTTAACTAGACTGAGCTAGAGACTTGTGTTTCAAGTATTTGGACACAAAAGAAAGGTGCGATCGAGGCACAATCGAAGTACGGAGGGGAGGTCGAGGTGGGATCGTTGCGGAAGTTAGCTGGAAGTGCATTTTTAATTGTTTTCAACTTTAAGGAAAATGTGCCTCGCAAGTTATTTGTTTTAGAGGAGACATTTACCTCTATATATATGTATTTTAAATTAGAATTTAGGGGAGAACGATTGTGGAAGAAGAAAAGTGGTTTTTGAAGAATTGTGGGAGAACTTTGGAGAAAAAATAATATTTTGGCTAGATGTTGGCTTGGATTTGGAAGACTTTATCAATCCGACTATAAATTCTTACCGGGCTTGTTTATTCTTCTTCAATCTTTGCTTTAATGTTAATTTTTATGGTTTATTCTCATTTAATATTAAACATGAGTAGGTAATTTCTCTAACTGGGTTTTAGGGTGTTGTGTGATTGAATAGGGTGTTTTGTTGTTCTTTTGGTTCATTTTTGCCTTATTAATTTAGTTTATCATCTCCTTTGGTGTTGATTTATTATAATGCAATGGAAGGCGCATCTATTGTGTATATCTCCAGTTGGTTGTTCATGATCATTGCCAATTGACTAAGAGAATAAAGAATGATAATATTATTGATTATGAGTCTTGATCGAGAAACATGATTAGTATTAGAGTGATTAATCCGATCGAGCTTGTTGGGGTTCATTGAGCTTTCAATCTTTGACTGAAGTTTATTAGTAGAATGTTTCCATGTTTTAGTTTCACTTTGACTAAGGGGCTAAAATAATTTCTTGATTTCTCACTTAATCAAGATAAAATATGGTTTGGCAGTTGTAGGACGATTTTGACACCCACATCATTCGTGCACCCTTTTGACCCAATGTTTCTTTAATTTAGTTTAATCTTGTTTCATTAGTTTGTTATAAGGTTAATTTACTTGCACTGTGATTTTTTATATTAAACTTAATCTCAAAATTATGTTTACTTGGATAATGAACAAGGGAAATTAGATAGTACTTAGTTATAGTTTTGATATTTAAATCCGTGTGGATATGATACTCTTGCTCTCTACTATTTGCAATTGACCCATACACTTGCAGATTGCATGTTAATATTGTAGTGATCAGATACCAGAAGGATGGTACCGCTGCCAGACACCGAAAGGACACCTCCCCCCCACCGAACATTGGAGGAATTGTGCTGCCGTCAAACACCAGCAGTTCGGGTGATGAAATACTAAGGGCATACAATGTAACTTCAATCAATGATCTGGCCTTCCTTCTGCCACTGTTGTCCAGCATGTTTGATCCGAATGTCGCCCAGATGGTAAGTCAAATGCAATCTGCAAAGGTCGAGATGGAAAAGATGACAGACAAATGGAGGAATTAACAAAGATAAATGTGATGTTTCATAAGAAGAACCGGTGCTTGCAAGTCCGAGCTGCAACCCAGCCGATCGTTGTAGAGTCGGGAAGCACAAACGTCACCCGGAAACCTAGCCCAAGAAACCTCAATATCGAGTTTGATCAGAAAGGAGGAGATAAAGAAGATCCATCCATTCCATGGACTCCAGTCGATGAATCCCGAACTATCTCCCTGCGAAGGCCAGAAGGGACAGGCGCCTGAGAAACTTCAATCGACAATGCACCACCCGCTTTGACATAGCTAGGACGGTGATTCAAGCAACGAATGAGCTACTTTGAATCGCTGATTGCACGAACCCCTGGCGTTCCCGTTCCAAAATGAATTATCCTCAGGGAGAGCTATGCAGAATCACCTTTCTCGCAGTAAATAACAAAAATCGAGCTACTGGCTCGCTTCATGTTGCCCAATTTCACTCTCTACAATGGCACGATAGACCCTGATAATCTATTGTCGTATACAAGCAAAAAGTGTTCGTTGTAGCCATACGTGGTGCATAGCGAGAGGCTTGCATGTGCAAGAGCTTTGGCTCAAGCTTGACTAGACCGACCTTGTAGTGGTTCATTAACCTGCCTAGGGGATCTATCTCCACCTTCGCCGAACTGCACTAGCTCTTCTGCCAAGTATTCAAGCAGTAGGAGGATCCACAAACACCCCGACGTTCTCTACATCGTCATTCGAAATCCCAACGAGCTACTGATGTCTTACCTACCACGATTCAATAAGGAGCTAGTCTTAGTTTTGAACTGCCCAAGCAACACCGCAGTCCAAGCATTCACAAAAGGCCTGGACGTGGATTTGAATCTCTATAGGGAACTATCAATCTACCCCTGCCACACAATGGACGATGCGCTTAATGGGCATGGGCCCTGATCGAGTGAGTGGAAGATGAGCCCTATAGAAATAGTGGAAGACCCACAGGTAGAAAAGATCGACACTGTGAATCTCGTGATAAGAGACCTCCAAGGCCTCACCCTTACACCAGGCCGACATAGATCAACCATTTGGCTTCATATGTGCCGAAGTATACACTGTCAATAGAACCTCCAGAATTGGTCCATAATGTACTACAATAGATGCCCGACAAAATACAGTGGCCGGCAAAAATGAGAACCAACCTAGCAATGCAGGACTTCAAGAAGTTCTGCAAATTCCATGACAATCACGACCATACTACTGAAGACTGTCAGGCACTACGATAGGAGGTCTCTGCACTAATCAGGAAAGGACTGTGTTGGTCCCGAGATCAGAGTACATATGGTGTTAAACGAAAATTTTAAGATTTAAACTTGCACTCACAAACTGGTGGTTCTTGACTAGTTCGTGTTTTTGAAAACTAGGGATGTCAATAAAGCCCGAAACCGATGGGTCAGCCCGAAACCGGTGGGTTAAAATGCAGGTTAGGGTAAAAAAATTCCAACCTGAAATTATTTTTAACCGAACGGGTTGAACCAGACGGGTTGGCGGCCCGAACGGGTTGAGCCCGGCGGGTTGCGGGTCGGCCCGTAGGTCTGGAAATATTTAATTTTATATATATATATATATATATATATATATATATATAATTTTATTATTCATTATTTCTAATATTATTTATATCCTACTATACCCAAAAACCCGATTCTCTAAACCTAATTTTTCGTCACACAAAATCTCATTTATCTCTCAAAATGATGTAGTCCATTACCCTCAAATCGAAAAATCTTCCCTTTCTTCCTCTTTCACTATCTTCCACTCGTCACTCTCCTAATTAGCGTGCCTACTCATTTCTTCCTTTGAAGCACCTTTATAAGCCTCTCGTTGTTATGTTCACCCAAGTGAAAGCTACATTTAGTTTTATAATCTCTATTTTATCATTTAATATGTTGAAGAATGTACTTGTATTACTTAAATTAGTTCGCATATAAGGATTGATAGTTTTTTAAACTATGATTGGCCAACCTTTTATCTACTTATCACTATTTTTTTGCGAAGATATTGTTGTCTGATGTCTTTTATTTATGTTGGTTCATCATTTTCATTTTTATTTTGTTTTAGGGGTTGTTAAAATATTTTAAGAAAATCTTGTTTACAAAAGTAAACTCGTAAATCTTGTCAACCCGATGGGTCAGCCCGAAAATCGGTGGGTTAGGGTTCGGTTCTAAAATTTTTAGCCCGATTCAACCCGGACCGAATAGCCCGCAACCCGATAGGGTTAGCCCGAAACTCGACGGGTTAGCCCGATTGACATCCCTACTGAAAACAACTTGTGAGCGAGCAGATTGCTTAATGTTCAGTTCGAATATACTTCAACACTAGAATGTGTTAAGTTTCAAAAACCTTGCAGAAATATAATAAAGCAGTAAAAAGCAAGGAATTTGTAGAGGTTCAGAGCCTAAAGTCCTACATGGCTACATCCTCTCTTCAGACCGTGTCTGGAAATTCCCTAAGCTTCTATTACAGATGGGTCTCACGATCTATCGCTAGCTGGTAGATGCCAGTGTCTACCAGTCCACTAGCTCACTCGTCTAGGCCTTTGGTCCCTTTGGCTTCACAGATTTGGAGTGTGGGCACATGATAAGCTCGTAAATGTAGTCATTTATCCTCGTTTTTATCCTTTATTTTATGTGTTTAATGTTTATTTTATAGTTTATTTTGTGCATGAGTCAATTATAACGGTTAATATGCTTGTCATGGTATGATTTTGCAGGTTTTTGGGCTAAAAAGTGGCTAAGGGATGAAAAGAGCCGGAATTGAGAAGCTGCTATTTTGGTCAACACACGGTATGTCGATCGACATGGAAGACAAAACCAAAAACTCAAAGAAGACCTTCATATCGATCGACATGGCACATATCGATCAACATGGAGCAGGGATGTCGACCGAGGCAGAAGGGTAAAGTAGAGCTCGATATGGAGACTCATGTCGATCGACATGCCATATGTCGATCGACACGGAAGCCAAAAAGGAAAAGCACGCTAGATTTTGATAGAATTAATATTCTAAGCCCTATACCTTTTGAGATACACTTTCACCTCATAAATACCCATGCACTTGAGTTTTTAGTACCTTTTGACAATTTTCTTTAGCATTGGAATTTTTCAAGACTTCAAGATTCCTTGTTATTTTTGTAAGTTAATTTATGCAATTTAATAATATGTTTTCTTTATTTATATCCATGGTTCTTAACTAGGAAACTAAGCATGTTCTTGGGTTTATACAAACAATCTAAGATGCATGTTTAGATTTTTCTACTCTAATTGCTAGGTTTAATTATCAGATTTAATTAAATGAATCTAGTGTTAATGATGGATCAAGAGATGATATTCATCCTAGGTTTATAGTTATCTTTTTGAAGGACTGAGAGGTGAAAATTAGATAATAGGAAGAGATAATTAATATGATTAATTTTTGTCTCAAAAGGAAGAATTAATCGTAGGAATCGAATCTATTATTTTTATGAGATTGGCTAATATGATGTTCTTGAGACCGAGAGGAGATAGTCACATGTTCGTAATGTAGGTCATAATTGCCAGACAAGGAATTGTGATAATAAACTTGATTTTCACCTTAGTAGAGTTGAGAATCTTATGCATGTATCTGGATTGGATGTTTGCCCTAGAATCTGTGTCTTTAATTTCTATTTTAAAACCCCTTTAAATTATGTTATTTGTTATCTTTAAATTTACAAATAAAAAAACCTTGATTCATATTTTGCTCAAACAATGAATTCTAAAACTATAATTAGTACATAAGGTAATTTCGATATATAATTCATCGTGGGTTCGACATTCTTAGTTATAAATTTATTTTTCCTTTGCTATAATTTATATGCGATTTAAGCATTGATCAGCACACCACGCAACCTCATCCTCTGGAATTGAGAGCTTTATAGTTCCTCTTAAACTATCGAACTGGTTGGCTAGACGCCCATAAGAATCTTTGTTGGAGATTGACAATGACTGTTGTGTTCTTTTTGGAGAGAAAGAACACCAATGAAGTAACTCGAGCTTAGAAAATGTGAGTCTCATGTACAAGAAATGACGCACAGTAGGCTATGTGCGAACTTGTTAGAAATCTTAAGAGATTGGCACTCTTCGTCAGAGTTCGTCTTAGTATGTCAAAGTTTATCTAAGTTCGTAACCTCTCTTCTGGAAGTACTTCCTCTATTTATAGACGGAGTAAGAGAGGTTTCAAAATTGTAGCTGTTTCGAGACATTTGAGCATCGTCCAATCTGATGCGTCTTTTTCAAAAGTTCTACACCTGTTATGCTCTTTTCTGCCACAGGATATTGACATTCTACTTTTGTGTTAGAATGAATCTTCTAGTTCTAGGAATCTAAACTGGTTGTTGCTTCGTCAGTCTTTAATACATCTCCATTTTTAAAGACTGGTCTTCTGTGATTCCTCTGACTTAGTCTCTTTGTCTCTTAGTGCGAGTAGGAACTGACTGTGTAAACTAGAGATGATCCAGGCTGGTGTCTTTGGTCAGTTTCTGTATTCATCAACTCCAAACTGGAAGCTAGTCTCTTCTTACTCCACACGACCCAAAATGGGGCTTTTGGACTTCCGCCCAGTTTGTATTGATCAGCTTTGTCAGCCCTATTACAACTCGATGCAAATCCTAATAGGACTTTACATTTTTTATGCTAACTAGCTAAACTAGAGACACTTCTATCTGGTGGTTTCTATATATTCTTTTGACATATCAATACAAAAAATGGGCAGGAATACTTCCTAACAGACTGCTAACCGAATACTTAACGAATAAAGGAAAGAGGACGTGGACCAGAGAGAAGCAGCCCGTGGAGAAGAAGAAAGAGACTACGACACCAAAATCCCCGATGTCAAAGAGGACGATGAATTGCATCACAGGGAGATCAGAGGTTAGCAGCATAACTCACTTTGCAGCAAAAAGGGCTCGACGACTAACCTGGAAGAAAAGTGTAGCTCCTCGAAGGAACCCTCATCAAGCGCCGATCCAATTCATAGACAACGAGGTTCCTGGGCTGGACCACCCGCACGATGCTCTTCGTGATATCGCTCTTGATGTTGAACTGTCTGGTGAAGAGAATTCTGGTGGACAATGGGAGTTCGACAAACATCATCTTCATCCATGCCTTGAAGGAGATGAAGATTCAAGACAAAAAGATCATCAGTAACCAGACACCCCTCACAGGATTCAACGGAGGAGTACAGATGACCCACGGGTTGATAACCTTGCCTACCTATTGCAGAAGTGTTCACAAAGATATTTCATTCATCATGATGGACGATCAGAGTGCCTACAATGCGATCTTGGGGTGAACTTGTAAATCAACAACCTGCAATCAAGAATTATGGAGTTCCAAAAGATTTTTTAGCTTAGGCCAAATTTGGAAAGACCCAAAATCAAGAATTGTGAATAATTTATGGGCTTTATTTGCTAAAGAGTTTAGTTTGATGGACCCCAATAACAATCTGTTAAAATGGGCCTAGTTTAATTACTCTTGGTTAAACCAATTAGGAATGGCTTGACTGAAAGTCAAATTAAATAATTTTGGTCAGTTTAGTTAGTTTATAAGAAGTGATTTGGTTTATTGGTATAAGAAATTTCAAACCAGACAATATTTATTGGCTGACATTTTAAGTTGTGAAACCAGTTGTTTTGATCAAACTGGCCATTTATATAGATATATATGTATTAGGTTTATATTCTTATGAATCCATCCGTATAAATCAACATCTATTTCATTCTTACTTTTGTCTATAAAAACTTACTTCTTTCTCAGTTATCTCCAATTCATAATTGACGACATGCAAAATATATTTACATTAATTTTATTTTTGTATTATTCGTAGAATCGATTTTCAAATAAGTCAAAAGGATATAAATTAATTTCAATACTTTTACTATTTATCAAATAATTTTGTAAATTGTTTAATATGGTTTGATTCGTTGTAGTTATTTGACCAGCTTGGCTTGTAAGATTTTTCAGTCATATTATTAAGAATTAATGTTAGTTCCATATTAGTTTTGGTATTGATAAGCTCATAAATGTACTTACTTATTCATATTTTTCTCCTTTGTTTTATGTGTTTTATGTTGATTTCATAGTTTATTTCATACATGAGTCTATTATAGGTTTACTATGCTTGTCATGGTGTGATTTCCCAGATTTTGGGGCTAAAAAGTGACTAAGTGATGAAAAGAGCCAAAATAGAGAAGTTGCTACTTCGATCGATACGAAGGATATCGACTGACATGGAAGACAAAGTCAAAATCCCGAGGAAGACCTTCATATCGATCGATGTGGCACGTGTCGATCGACATGGAGAGTGGATGTTGACTGAGGCAGAAGGGCGAAATAGGGCTCGACATGGAGACTCATGTCGATCGACATGCCATATATCTATCGACACGGAAGCCAAAAAGGAAAAACACGCCAGATTTGGATAGAATTAATATTCTAAGCCCTATACCTTTTGAGATACACTTTCACCTCTATAAATACCCCATGCACTTCGAGTTTTTGAAGTTGTTCTTTAACCTTGGAGTTCTGAAATTTTGGAGTTTAATTTAACATTGGAGTTTTTCGAGGCTTTGAGAATTCCTCTTTATTCTTGTAAGTTAATTCATGCAATTTAATAACTTGTTTTCTTTAGTTCTATCCATGATTTTTGGCTAGAAACCTTATCAAGTTCTAAGGTTTGAGTAGTCAATCTTGATGCATGTTTAATTAATCCAACTCAATTGCATGGTTTAATTTAATTGGATCTAGATTTAATGAAGGATCGAGAGATAAAATTGGATCTAGGTTTATAGTTATCAATTGAAATACTGAGAGGTGAAGATTGATAATAGAAAAATGATAATTAATACAATTGTTTCTATGTCAAAAAGAAGAATTTATTGTAGGGATTAAAATCTGATGTTTTTTAGATTGACTAGTATTGTGTTCTTGAGACTGAGAGAAGACAGTCACATATTAGTAATCTAGGTTTCAATTTCCAGACTCAAGAATTGTAATAATTGAATTTGATTTCCCACCATTGCAAAGTTTAGGGGTGTGCAGGGTTTGGTCGAAACCGGCCGAACCGGCCAAACCAAATTAATTTGACCGGTTTGGCTGGTTTGAGAAAAATGATTAGCTGGGTTGGTTTGAAAAATCTCAAACCGGATAATTTGGTTTGGTCGACGGTTTGAAGGATGAAACCGGTCGGACCGGCCGTATAAATAATATAATTTTAAATATAATAATAATAAAATATTATTTGATAAAAAGCTAAAATATCAATTATATTGATATATATGTCTGATGCTTATATTCTTTCGAATTGTAACCCTATAAATCAACTTATATTGAATTGTTTCTTGCAACCATAATATTATTTATTTATTACTTATCTCATATTTATAATTAATGACAAGCGATACATATTTATATTAGTTTTATTTTGTGTATCATTCTTTCATTAATTTCTAATAATAAAATTGATATACAAGTTTCATTTTTTGCAATATCATTAGTTGAATAATCTTCAAACCGTTTAAACCAGCCGAACTAAACCGTTTTAATATGGTTTGGCCGGTTTGGTTTGAAATAATTATTTGGCTGGTTTGGTTTGTGAAAATTTCAAACTGTACCTATTAGTTTGGTCCGTACTTTGCCCCTTTAACCGGCCAAACCGGACCGTGCACACCCCTAGCAGAGTTGATTAATTATGCATGTAGATGGATTGATTGTCTGCCCTGGAATTTGTACTTTTAATTCTTGTTTTCAAAACCCTTTAAATTATGTTCTTTGCAATCTTTAATTTTTAAAAAAACAAAAATCCCAATTTCTATTTTGCTCAAACAATGAATACGGAAATTGTGATTAGTACATAGGGTAATTTTGATATACAATTCCTTGTGGGTTCGACATCCTGAGTTATAAATTTATTTAGCCACTGTTATACAATTTATATGGTAGAATTATCACGATCAGGTATGTAGAACCAACTCATAGAGTCAGTTAGTTCATTCGGACCTAGTTAGGATAATTTCACCTTTGTAACCTTGTATAGATTAAATAAGTGGGAATAGTTTATGAATTATCTCTACTAGAAAAAATCAGTCGAAACTGACTCAATTAGTTCTTTAGAGAAGCAGGCAAGTTGGCAGCAAAATTAACAAAGAGTCAATTGTGAAGATCTCGGCAGTCACCACTAATAAGACATGCTCTTCTCCAAAACTGATTGGCAAGGACAATTGACAATATAGTCATTTTTACAAGAAGTACAACCTCAGAAAAGGTAAAAAAAAACAGTAGACTTCGGAAAGCATGTACAACGGCTGGTGCACTCATGAAGTACTTGAATGTTTATGCTCTTCAAGAGTAGGTTGTTGGTTACAGAATTACAAATCATATAAAAAGAATCCAAGTGAAGATCAACCTTGTAAGTTAGTTATTTTGTGTCTCTAAACACGAGACTCTTAGCCTTTTTGCTAAGAGTTAACATTCCGAAGTTCACACTCTTCTTTAGAGTTGAATCTGAAGAAGTTTTCATTCAGAATCCCACACTTTATAACAATCATTGTCTACGTTCCGTGAAGAACTCAAATTCACAACCCTTCTAGCTGGTGAGGCCTACCGATGCGATCATGGTAAAGCCGATCTACCTGAAGAGAGCAGATACAACTTGGACTAGGTGGGTGCATATACATCCGGAGAATATAGGAGCTTCCCATGACTGGTATAGACCAGTTACATCATTTTGTAATCATGTTATAGTTATTTTCAATCCATCTGGCGATCGAAGAGTGAGTGTATGATCATTTGGCATCCGAACCACTATAGTGTCATTTACCTCTTCTTGCTCTTAACTTTTTGCTCACTTATTAGAAACCCAACAACTCAATAAGTTCTTGGTGTATATTATGAATTTTGCTAAGAAATCTTTTAGAGATAAACCAGTTTTTAGAGTCTAAACTGACTTGAGTAAGAGTCAGTTGGGCCACAACACTCTTTGAACTTTCCCGCTGTGTATTACTACGATTTTTTGTGACCAACAAATATTTATAAATTTAACCGATACTTCATCCTTCAAACTGATCAAATTGAACATTTTTTAATATCTTTGAATAAACTCAATTATTGTTATCAGTTGACTTGTGAATAGGGGTGGAACAAATATCGAAAAAATTGTTATATCTTATACTGTATTGAAAATATGAAAATATTGATATAACTTCATTAATGATACAGTATGATATCGTAACGAAAATTTACGGAACAGTAATGGTATGAGATTCTAAAATTTAGGACATACCATCCACATATCGTACCGAATATATAAAAATTATTTTTATTTTAAATAATATGGAGTAAATATTATCAATAGTAGTATTAATCGTATATATTTGTTTCAACAAATATTTATATCTAATATTTTTGTTTTAATTTGTTATTCTCTCTTGTTCGACATATTTTAATTATTGGATATTTTAAGAGTAATACTTATATTGTTTCTTTAAAATTTTTAATACATTATTGTATTATTTTTTATATTTATTTTATCATAGTTTGGTTATTATGATTTGGATTATTATAGTTGTTTTGTTATATAGCAAAATAATTATTTGAACATAAATAATATTACTATTAAGCAATAGTATTATTGATATGCATACATACATATTTTTTAAAAAATTAATGTTAGGTGTAGTACAACATACTGTTGTTTAGGTATATCGTGTATTTTTGGTATACTACGTTATACGATAAAATCTTGCTACGGTATGGTATACTGTTGTTACGGTACGGTAGAGATATTTAATTGGTGTCATACCGAAATTTTTATATATCGTTAGTTACAGTACAGTAATGATATGAGTTCTCATACCATAAATTTTCGCATGGTATACAGTACGTGTTGATCCAAATCAAAGTATAAATAAATTTAGCGGAAGTCTTAACGTGTGATGGCCCAAATTGACTCTTTCTCTAGTCAGTTTGCACTTAAAACTAGTTGATCTATAAGTTGAGTAAGTTAGCCAATTCAAGTTATACATCAACGACTTAGTCAGTTGTTGGGTTTTTAAACAAACAAGTGAGTGAGATAATTAAATTAAAGTAGTAAATTAAATACATACGATATATAGTTCGTCGGATGCCTAAAGATCCTACGTCCACTCTTTGATCGCTAGATAGATGGAAAATTCACCAGAACAAGTTACAACACAATGCAACAAATCTCTTCTGGTTTTGGGACGTTCCTATGTCCTCCAGATTCCAGGAAACCTCAGACAATGAACTTCGTCACGAACACGTTATTTCCAACAGATCCGCTGTTCACCAGCAGACTTCAAACTTCCAAGAACACTGCACTAGGCCTTAGAGCTGAATTGGTATAAGTTTGAGTTCCTCATAGAACTACGGATGTAGGATGAACGCCAGGTAGATTTCTGAAAAACCAAAAAGTTTGTCTGGCATTCATTCTCTTAGAAAGAGTCTCAACTCCAGTTATCTCAAGCTAATCAACTATCACTTTCGTGTATGAACATGGTGATCGACTGTGAGATGAAGATTTTGGTTCCGAATGATTTGTACTATATTGTGAAAGTTTGTATTTCGTAACTTTATCTACGTCGGTCTTTTTGTGTATTTATAGACATGGTGGGAGACTGTGGATGGTTAGAAAACTATCCATTTGAGTGTTGAGTGCTTTCTCCGATTTTCTAACTCTAATGTAGCTTTCTGTCAGATCAAGAACTTTTCATGAAAATGACTCTTAATCACTCAGAGGAATCTTGACTGTTTTCCTCGTTGCCACTAAGTTTGAAACCTTATTCTTTTCTTCACTCAGTCTTTTGATATTCATTTTGTCTCCAGCAATAGTTGTCTATTTATCATTGACACAATCTTCAACTAATTATTTAAGTTTCCAACTTAACTAATAATCCACCGACTGACTAAATATCAGTTGTGTAAATCATCGACTGGTCACATCTTGATTTGCGAGAGCCAATTCTTATTTCTATTACAATCCGATGAACATATACAAAGGTTAAAAGTTTGGAATCACTCTAATGACTAATTCCATCTAGTCAGTCCTATACATACGACTAACGACTGACTTGGTTGGAAATGTCAAAATAATATTTCCTAACAATACAACAAGAAAAATCTTAGTGTACCACCGTCTAGTGAAAGTCAGTTTCCAGTTAAAACTTATTAAGGTCGAGCAAGTATTAGTTCAGTTACAGTTATACATCAACAACTGATTGTTGTCAGGTTTCAAATATAGTTAACAATTGTAACTGAAAGAAGTAAATAACAAAGAATTTATAGTGGTTTGGATGCCAAAAGATCCTAAGTCCACTCTTCGTTCTCCATGAATGGAATCCACTAACTCCGACTGTAAATGGTATTTTAATATAGGTTACAGTCTTTGTTCTTCTCTAACAAATAATCTCTACTATTCTCGATTACATGCATTGCAGTTGATGAAGTTTTATCATTTTTCACGAACCAGACTTCCCCAACTGCAGGGTTAAGATTTTGTTCTCCTCTTGAACATCAATCAATTGTTGTCTCTTAGATGAATCTAAGAGATCTCAAAAATCTTGTTGAAGATCAACAAACAGTTTTCTACAATCTTGATTCAAAGAGACACAGAAACTACTTAGAGCTTAGAAAGCGGGGGGGGGGGGGTTTACACATATTGAGTTTGTTTGATTTTTTAAGGATCACTAATCTAGTTTCTCTCTTTGAACAAGTATTTATAGCCTGCACTTGAAATGTAGTCATTGAGAAATGTGTGAGGTGTTCTGTTAAGAATCGTAAATGGATAAGTGATTTTATTGAACGAAAATACTCTCGCGGATCTCAACGATCAAAATGCCTGCGTCCCTCACTATTTATTCTACGTCTAGAATCTTCTCCCCAACAACCCATCACACGTAACAACCCACATAACAAACACCTCACTCCAACCCACACAAACACCCAGACTAATTATACGCTACTACTCGTCTAGGCCCCCTTTTGTACACCTTCCACGTGCCACCTCTATCAAATGCCGCCCGCGGCGGAGCAGCCTTGTCCCCAAGGCTGAACTCCGGAAATTGGCCACGGAGATCGGCCTCGTCAATCCAAGTCGCTTCGTCAGCAATGAATCCCTCCCAGCGGACCAAAAATTGGAGCACCCGCAGCCCGTCGCGATCCAACTCCCGCTGCTGCAAAATTTCAGCAGGATAGTAGGATGGCCCAGCTCGCAAAAGGTCTCGAGGTAACGTGGGTGAGACCGGGGCAGGTCCGGCGGCCTTCTTCAAAAGTGAAGCGTGAAAAACCGCGTGAATGCGGGCCTTGTCAGGTAATTTAAGGTGATAAGCGACCTCACCCACGCGGCCCACAATCTCGAATGGGCCAAAATACTTGGGAGCTAACTTTCCCCAACGGCCCGGAAATAGGGATTTCTGTCGAAATTTTTGCAGCTTCAAAAAGACCCAGTCTCCAACCTGAAATTCAACCGATCGCCGCTGCAGATTGGTCGAACGACGCATTCGCTCCTGTACTTTCAGCAGGAGGTCACGCAGCTGCTGCAAAATAGCATCTCGTGATCGCAGCTCATCGGCCAAAGTCGGGGAACGAATCTCCCCAGGCAAGAAACGAGTAATGTGCGGGGAAGGACGCCCGTAAACAACCTTAAAAGGAGTAGTGCTCGCCGACGAATGGTAAGCAGTATTGTAATGAAATTCGGCCCAAGGCACCCAACGGGTCCAAGTGCGCGGATGATCCATCACAAAGCAGCGGAGATACCCTTCTAAAACCCGATTCACCACCTCAGTCTGCCCATCTGACTCCGGATGATACGAAGAACTCATGCACAGAGTTGTCCCCGTAGAACGGAACAATTCCTGCCAAAAATTGCTAAGGAAAATTGGGTCCCTATCAGAAACAATAGAGGTCGGAATCCCGTGTAGGCGCACTATCTCGTTCACAAACATAGCGGCGACCTCCCGAGCAGTAAAAGGGTGCCGCAATACCAGAAAATGGGCGTACTTCGAAAGCCGATCCACGACAACCAAGAGGCAGTCGACGCTGCCCGAACGAGGTAATCCGGTAATGAAGTCCAAACTAATATCTTCCCATCGGAATAGCCAGGGGCTGAAGCAGCCCTGCCGGAGCTTTCGTTTCTGCCTTGCCGCGCTGACAAGTATCTCACGCAGCAACATAACGAGTGACCTGCTTCACCATCCCTAGCCAATAGAAATTGGCCGCCAACCAACGATAAGTGCGGTACGCCACCGCATGGCCGCCGGCGGGGGTGTTGTGGAATTCTTCTATTAACTGGTTCGTCCAAGGCGAACCGGATGGAACGACAAGACGCCCTTTATAGAAGAGAGTACCCTGAACCAAGGCATAGTGATGTGCCACCGGCCTTCCCAGCTCACAAGCCGTGACAATCTGACCCAACCGATGATCCGAGCGCACGGCATCCCGCACCTTCTCCCAGTCCTTCCACAAAGGCGCCGTGATAGCCAAAAACTCACCCCGATCTGCTTCACCCAGCTCTGCACACCGAGACAGAGCATCGGCAGCTTGATTAATGCGGCCTTCTTTATATTTAATAGAGAAGTCAAACCCCAAAAGCTTTACGGCCCAATTTTGTTGAGAGGGAGTGGACAAAGCTTGAGACCACAGATGACGAAGGGAGCGCTGGTCCGAGTACACGGTGAAATAGCGACCGAGGAGGTAAGGTTTCCAATGTTGGATGGCCAAGACCAACGCCATCAGTTCCTTTTCATACGCGGATTTAGCGAGCACCTGTCCGCTTAGCCCCTTGCTGAAATAAGCTATTGGGTGACCCTCCTGCATCAATACAGCGCCCACCCCCTGTCCAGAAGCATCACATTCAATTAAAAACTCCTTGGTAAAATCTGGCATTTGCAATACCGGAGCAGAGACGAGCGCCTCCTTGAGTGTGGAAAACGCGGCCTCTGCCTCCACATTCCACTGCCACTTGTCCAATCTCTCCTTCTTTAACAGACAGGTCAGGGGCACTGCAATCTTCCCATAGTCGCGAATGAATCGACGGTAGTACCCAGTTAACCCCAGAAATCCCCGCAACCCTTTCACCGAACTGGGAGTTGGCCACCGTAAAACTGCAGCCACCTTAGAAGGATCCATGCGTACTCCGTCCCCTGACACAATATGTCCCAAGTACTCTACCTCCGGAGTTCCCCAAAGGCACTTCTTCATGTTCAACACCAGCCCGTTCTCCTGCAACACCGAGAGAACCATTCGAAGATGCTGCAGATGACTACCCCAAGAATCACTATAAACAAGGATATCATCGAAAAACACCAGCACAAAACGACGCAGGTAAGGCCGAAATATCTCATTCATTAGACCCTGAAATGTAGCTGGGGCATTAGTGAGCCCAAAAGGCATCACGAGGAACTCATAATGCCCCGAATGCGTTCGGAAAGCCGTCTTGCACACATCTTCCTCGGCAACCCAAATTTGATGATACCCTGCCCTCAGATCCAGCTTCGAAAACCAACACGCTCCATACAACTCATCCAAAAGTTCCTGAATGATGGGAATGGGATATTTGTCTGCGATAGTTGCAGCATTTAGCTTCCGATAGTCCACACAGAATCTCCATGACCCATCCTTTTTCTTAACCAGTAAAACAGGGCTGGAAAATGGACTGCAACTTGGTCGAATAATTCCGGCTGCGAGCATCTCAGCTACTAACTTTTCTATCTCATCCTTCTGCGCCGGACTGTAATGGTAGGGCTTAACCGAGATAGAGCCGACCCCCGGCTGTAAATGAATTCGATGATCTTGGTCTCGCCGGGGGGGGTAGCTGGGTCGCGGTGGATACCACGGTCGGAAACTCCTCCAATACCCGATTTATCTCCCCTGGATCTTCCCCTTGTGACTTTTGTCCCTTCCCAGATTCTGAACCAGCCAGAGCCCATAACCACCATGCCTGGCTACTCCCCAACAGTGCCTGCAGCTGGCTCGACTCGCACTCCTTTCGCAGGAGCGAGGGATCACCTCGCAGCAACTGCTGCTTCAGCCCCTCTCCAAAACGCAGAGTATGAGTTGCCCAGTTCACGGTGATCTCGCCCAGAGTCGCGAGCCACGAAACTCCGAGGATGATGTCGACATTCTGCAATGGAAACACATAACAAGTGATATGATGCTCACCCGCTCCCAACTGCACAGGTAGACGGTCGCAAACACCCCCCGACATCACCCGCGATCCATTGCCCAGCATAACCTCCAACTTCCTGTCCCGCTGTATTGCCCAGCCGACCCGCCGCACCAGCGCTTCGGACACAAAGCAATGGGTCGCCCCGCTATCTACCATCAGCACCACGCCCACGCCGAGCACAGATCCCTTCAATTTAATCGTTTGAGGCCCGTCGAACCCATACGTAGCTAACACTGACAGCTGCGGTTCTAGTTCCACATCCTCCTCTGCAGAATCGCCTTCCTCCACCGCCGTTTCCGGTTCCTCCACGGCCCCTGGGGTCTCCTCAGACTCGCACCCCACTAAGACATGGAGTGTACTCGGAGGGCATCGATGCGTAGGCGAATACCGCTGGCCGCAGCGGAAACATGTTCCTGCCGTCTGATGCTTCTGATATTCAGCCTCACTCATCCTCCGAAAAGGCCTGCTGGAACTCGAGCTCTGAGAGCTCGCTCCCATAGTGGGTGCCCCAGAACTAATCGGACTAACTCCTGGGGAACGCCTTGCGCCGCTTGTCACCGTTCGCCCACTCACATACGAACGTGGCGAGTAGCCTCCTACACCCCCGGAGCTAGCACTTGTGCTGCCGTAAGCTCGCATCGCACCATCTAGATTCCTAGCCATTTTCACCGCCGTCATATAGTCTCCCACCATCGCATCTGGAATTTGTACCCGGAGATCCCGCTTGAGGCCCCCCAGAAAAAATCCCCGGCACTGAACGTCTGAGAACTCCAGAATCTGCGCCAAACGATCTTCAAAAGCCGCTATGTAATCTTCCAAGGATCCCCGCTGCCTTCCCGTCACCATCGATTCGTATACGTTCAGAATTGATGCATCACCGAAACGATCCAGGAGCTCCTCCTTGAAAGTGGGCCAATCCACCTCGGGTAAACGTTTCTGCAGCACCTGGAACCACGACATCATCGTGCCCACCATCGCAATCATTGCAATTCCCATCCTCTGGTTCATAGGCGTACCATGAACCAAGAAATATTGTTCAGTCCGCAGAATCCACGATCGAGCTTCCGTTCCGTCGAAACACGGCAACTCCATGCGGGGTTGTAAAATAGTTGCGGTCGTCGGTGTTGACGGCGGATTTCCCCCGCCGAGATTCGATGACTGGCCCGATCCTCCAGACGTGTTGCTAGCAATCTCTGCCAGCTTCGCCATCATACCGGCGATGCAGGTCATCATTTCGTTCTGTTTCACCTCCATTTTCGCCTCCAATGAGTGCACCGTTCCCGTCAGGTCCTCCAGCCCAGATTCCACCAAATCCATTCGATTCTCCACACTTCGAGTGACCACCATATTGATTCCACGTTCACCGCACCAATGTTAAGAATCGTAAACGGATAAGTGATTTTATTGAACGAAAATACTCTCGCGGATCTCAACGATCAAACGAGCCCCCTTCTCAGCAAAGCTGATACTAAACAACCCAATACTCAAAATGCCTGCGTCCCTCACTATTTATTCTACGTCTAGAATCTTCTCCCCAACAACCCATCACACGGAACAACCCACATAACAAACACCTCACTCCAACCCACACAAACACCCAGACTAATTATACACTACTACTCGTCTAGGCCCCCTTTTGTACACCTTCCACGTGCCACCTCTATCATGTTCCATGCAAAAAGCATGATTCCATTGTTTTATGTTTTTGTACGATTTGCAGACTTTATTCGTCTTTTTAGGCATTTATTCTATAGGCAACGACTATTTCTTCTTTTGACCAATATATAATACCAGTTCATTAGCCTTTCACAACTGGCATTCTGTCTGAAAAAGAATAATTTAAATATTATCAGAGCATTTCAATTCTTCTTGTTTTGTTTTGTCTAGTTATTTTCTTGATAACTAGAGAGAATTATCTTTACTAACTAGAATATCAATTGACAATTAAATTGTATATCAATTGTCCCAGCTTCTTTCCATTGAAGATTTTGAGACTTGGAGTATTCTGACTTGGATGATCTGGAACTTCATAGCATACAAGGTACAACTCCAACAATCCTCACTCTCCTCTCCCCAATGTTGCCGCAGCTTCATCTCTTCTTGATGACTTCAAAAAAGCAAATGAAACTTTCAACCGTTGCTATAAAATCTCGGTCCCTACAGGTTCCAGGAACTGGATTCCTCCATAGAATAGAACCTATCGACTTGATGTGGATGCTTGTTTCCATAAAGATTCTTACAAATTAGGTATTGGAGCAGTGGTAAGATATGAGAAAGGAGTCATCAAGGCAGCTCTTGCAAAATCAATTCCAAGACCATCTTGCGCTGCTGAAGGAGAATTTTTGGCTGCTTTTTTCGGGATTGACTTATGCCTTCAGGAAGATACAGGTCCGATTCAGATTTACCTCGATTCACTTCAAGTGGCGAACGATCTGCAGAGAGGCATTTCTTCATCCTTTTTCCCGAATGATTTGAGAGATACTATCCGGAAACTTAGGAAGTCTTTTATTATTGGGTTCTCCCATTTTTTTCGAGAGGCTAATGATGTTGCTCACCATCTGGCCCGTTTTGGGGCCCTGTGTAATGACACTGTCATCTGGACGAATCATTTTTCCGACTGGCTATTGTTGCTAGCTAGTTGGGATATTTAATCTTTAATATATTACATCTTTTCCTCAAAAAAAAAAAAAAAAAAAAAACTACTCTTATATTTTACTCAAGCATTTGGCCAACACGTGTCTGCTTGATTTTAATGAAAATTATATAAGTGTGATTAACTAGTTTAGTAGTTTTGATCATTGTACTCGAATTTATTGGTGGTCTAGTTAGTTGAGTATATTTATTAAGATTGGTAACACGACGCCCAGTTGACCCAATAATTTAAGAAATTATTCTTCTCATTTTGATCCAGAATAATATGAAGTTCTCTTTTTATTTCATAAAAGTTTCATTTTATTTATTTATGTGTCTTTTTTGTTTGTAATTGAGCTAAAGATTTGTAGCGCTACATAGTATTATGATCGAACGTCCGCGTTACACATTATTCTACACAATACAAAAGTTGTATGTGACTATATGCTTTTTGAAATAACTTATTTATATTCCAATAAATTATGAGTTTCCAAACAAATTTGTTTTCCCAACTTTTTCAGATATATTATAATTTATATTGTATCTCTAAATAATAAATATCAAAACTAATATTTTTTTTATATTTATGATAAAAGAAATTGACGTTTTAGCTAATATCTCAGATAAAACAATGTCAACTTTTTTAAGAGTCGCGCATATATTTGGAATGTCATCGTTTCATTTGGAATTTTCGCTGAAATATGAACTTTAGGTTATCAATTTTTACATTTATTATGAATTTGAAATAAAATTAATAATTAAAGTATATTTTTAACCACACATAATTCAAAAAGTATTTTAAAAAATCACAATAATTTTTGATATATTTATATTTTTTATCTTTAAAAAACCATTAATTTTTTTATTATATAGAATAAACGATATTAATCTAAACCCTAAATAAACGTTATTTATAAAAAGGAAAGAAATCTAAACCCTAATCTTTTTCAAGTTAAAAAGATACGGATTGAGTTTTAAAAAAATACGTATTGATATTAATTTGGCACGTTTGCTATTATAAAACCTCTGTTTACTCTATTCTCTGTTTACTGTGATTCGCACGTGTGAAGGCATACCTCACTCGGCCATCTTCACCGCCGGCGAGGCTTTCTTTCTTTTCTTCTATCCACTATCAGGGTTTTGGCCCTTTTATCTTTTTAGGTATGGTATTTCATGTCCCACCTGCTTCCTCTTTCTGTTTTATAATAGAGTTTCATGTTTTTTTTTTTGGGTCTTGTCAAGAATTGTGGGAATATGATGATCAGCATGTATGTGTGTCCAGGGGTTTTCTTTCTTTTGTTTGTGTGGTTTTGTATTGTGTTACGATAGGAATGATGGAGATAATAAAGTGGGGTTTTCAGTGTGTATCAGCTTTATGATCACCGAAATTGTAGCGTGAGTTGCGTAAAAGAAGTACCTTTTTTTTCTTTTCTTTTTTTTTAAATTTTTTTTTTTCATCTGGAAGCTTTCTGAATTTTGAGTTTTTATTTCGAGGCTGGCTCAGTTGTGCTTGTGAGCTTTGATGATCATTTGCGTAGTTTTTTCACGATGTGTTGTTTAACAAGTGAATTCCGAAATTGGATAATTTTGGGAGGATATTTGCAGACAAAAAAGGGAATGGGATAAGAGAGAAGAGAGAGAGTTCGTGTTTCTTTTATTCCAAAATTATTCACATGCATCAATGTCCTGTTTGTTGAACTAACTTTGCTAATTCTCTGTTATGTGAAATCAAATAGCAACAAAAACCGGAAAAACGGATATATTATGGTAAGGTACAATAGATGATGGTTATCTTCTGGTAGGTACTGTTGAGGTCTCGTAGGCAACGATTTCCACCATGAATGACTACTATTGGACACATAAAGCTTGCTTGTTTTTGGTTACTCTAACTTATCTTTTTGGGATTCAATTTTATGTGTGTCTATGGAGATCGCTCATGGAATCTTTTATGAATGCTTGCAGGTTAAGTTCTCATTCTTTCTTCTTGAGCATTGTTTTCTACTTTTATGATGGAACCATTTTGATTGATTTTTTGGTGGAATATTGTCCGTCGCCCAATGGATTTTAACTCGAAAAGTAAATCTTGGGCTGGGAACCTCTACCACCAGTTTGAGTCCATTTGTCAAGATGTTGATGGATTTATAAAGAAGGTACTAAATCTCTTCTCTTTCATGGTGAGCGAGTAATGTTATTGGTGCAATTATCTAGCCTGGAAACTTGTCAACCAAGGAAAAAATAACGAGAATCCTACTTTAGCAACATAGTGCAATTTTAAGTTTCTATTCTTGCAATGAGTGATCTTCTAAACTGAACCACTTTTAGTATAGAGATTATCCTATGATGTGGTTATGTTTTGTCAATTAGATTATGAATTTCATTTTTTGCTCTTTCTAGAGAAGTCAGTCATTCATCCAATTTGTAAGTGTGATCTGCATAACTCTATGTAATGATATGAACATTCCTGATATTGATATTCTCTTACCCTGCAAATTGCTCCCCTGGACAGGAAACTGTGAAATTGGTTGGGAATCAGGTGCAAAATGTTGGTAACACTGTCAAAATTCTCTACTCTAATGTAGTGCAAGATATAGTAACGCTCTCTGAGGACACTGAGGAGCCTGAGCGACAATCGGCTGCAGGTGAACTGGATGGCATGCTGGATCCTATTTCAATCGCTGACGTCAAAACAACCACCCCTTGTACTGATGAAAAGCAATTGCCAAATGATCAGGTTTCCAATGATCACAAGATGCAAATCTGTAAGCTTGCAAATACTCTAGAATCACAAAGTTGTCAATATTTGGCAGCGGACGGCAAGACTATTGTCCATACAAGTGAAGACAATTGTAGTGCAGAAAATACGGCTACAGAGGGTGTATTATCAGTGACTGCTGATTCGATTTTTGATCGCGAAATATCTTATGGAAAGTCTGATGAAGATTATTTGTCTTCTTCACCTGTATTTTCAGCTCATGAAGAAGATTCAACATCCATTGAAAAGGAAAGAAGAGAATTTAACACCAAAAAAGTGGACACCGACTCAGATGACACGATATATCTTTCTGAGACTTTAAGCACTGGTCTGTTATCTAAAAGTGTGTCATCAGTTTCTGAGGATCGATTTTCAGATGAAAGTGAAAGTTTATCATCTCCACCAATGCCTGTTTCAACTCATGAGAATGATAATTTTCTGCTGATGGATTCACCACTTCCTCCCACTAGTGACACAGATGATTCGGCCTCAGAAGAAGGCAGGGTGTCATGTGAAAGCTGCAGTATGGAGTGTGTTATGCCTCATACTTATTGTACATCCTCAAAGCTTCCTATAACTATGGAGTCTACATCTGCAGACTTCCCGAAGAATGCTGAAAACATCCTTCACTCTCGTGGTGTATCTGATGGCGGTACTCATAATATCTCTTCTGCATTTTCCATTAACGCTGCTGATGCAACTAAGGAGGCTACATCGGCAGACTTCATTACGAAGGCTGAAAACATCCTTCACTCTCATAGTGTATCTGATGGCTGTATTGATAATATCTCTGCTGCATTTTCCATTAACGTTGCTGATATCACTAAGGAGGCTACATCTGCAGACTACATTGCGAAGACTGAAAACATCCTTCACTCTCATAGCGTATCTGATGGCTGTACTGATAATATATCTGCTGCATTTTTCATTAACGTTGCTGATACAACTAAGGAGGCTACATCTGGAGGGTTCATTGCGGAGGCTGAAAACATCCTTCACTCTCATAGTGTATCTGATGGCTGTACTGATAATATATCTACTGCATTTTCCATTAACGATGCTGATATAACTAAGGAGGCTACATCTGCAGACTTCATTGTGAAGGCTGAAAACATCATTCACTCTCATAGTGTATCTGATAGCTGTACTGATAATATCTCTGCTGCATTTTCCATTAGCGTTGCTGATACAACTAAGGAGGCTACATCTGCAGACTTCATTGCGATAGCTGAAAACATCGTTCACTCTCATAGTGTATCTGATGGCTGTACTGATAATATATTTGCTGCATTTCCCATTAACGTTGCTGATACAACTAAGGAGGCTACATCTGGAGGGTTCATTGCGGAGGCTGAAAACATCCTTCACTCTCATAGTGTATCTGATGGCTGTACTGATAATATATCTGCTGCATTTTTCATTAACGTTGCTGATACAACTAAGGAGGCTACATCTGCAGACTTTATCGTGAAGGCTGAAAACATCCTTCACTCTCATAGTATATCTGATGGCTGTACTGATAATATGTCTGCTGCATTTCCCATTAACGTCACTGATACTACTAAGGAGGCTACATCTGCTGACTTCATTGCAAAGGCTGAAAACATCCTTCACTCTCATAGTGTACCTGACAGTTGTATATGCAATATTTCTGCTGAGTCGTCTATAAATACAAGTATGGCTTTGGGTGTGGACCCTTTTTTCCCAATCTTGGAATCAAATGATTGGCTTATCTTTGTCTTGTATATTTTTTTAGTTCTGCTTATCATTTTCTTTCCTTCTTGCTTGTTTTCACAAATTCTTAACCTCTCCTTTGTATTTCTTTTTTTTGTTCCTTTTCTATCTTGAAGATTGGTTCTTATCAACTAGCCTGTATTTTTGCAGATAACAGTTCATTGCAGAACAATAGGTCAGAATCTTTAATTGGTTCATCTGAAAGTGGACATGAAGAATATTTCAGTGATGGTCATTCGAAAATTGTATTATCTCCATCTGAAACTGGTAAATTCAGCAGACTTCCTGCCTCTATTATTATTTTTTTCTAAATTATTCTAGTTCTGCTTACCGTTTTCTTTCCTTCGTGCATCCTTTCTCAAATTCTTCTCCTCTCATTTTTAGTTTTTTTTTCCCTTCTCATTGTCTATCTTGAAGATTGGTTCTTATCAACTAGCCTTTATTTTGGCAGATAACAATGGTTACAATGCATTACAGACCAAGAGGTCAGAATCTTTGATTGGTTCATCTGAAAGCAGACATGAAGAATATTACGGGGATGGTCATTCAAAAATTGTTATATCTCCATCTGAAACTGGTAAATTCAGCTGACTCCTGCCACTATTATTATTTTTTACTTAATTATTCTAGTTCTGCTCACCATTTTCTTCCGTCTGCGCATCCTTTCAGAAATTCTTAACCTCTCATTTGTAATTTTTTTTCTCTCTTCTATCCCGAAGATTGGTTCTTACCAACTAGCCTTTATTTTGGCAGATAACAATGCATTACTGACAAATAGGTCAGAATCTTTGATTGATTCATCTGAAAGCGGACATGAAGAATATCACAGGGATGGTCATTCAAAAATTGTAATATCTCCACCTGTAACTGGTAAATTCTGCTAACTCTTGCATCTATTATTACTTTTTACTAAAGTATTCTAGTTGTGCAGTATTTAGCATGATAGTGACCGACTTTTTATGCATAAGATGATCTGTATATAATGCCTGTGAGGTTTTATTCCCAGCAGCTATTATTTGTGTGTGCCTTTTCCTTTGGTAAACAGTTGAGGAAAAACATAAAGACATTTTTTAGTCTTATTTTCAACTTCAGTCTTCGGTCCATCAGAACCTTTTTCTTTGGTCTAGCATGCATTAAACTTTGAGAGTCCACAGCCCTCAATTCTTTTTTGGATGATGGCTTAATCTATCATGCATATCGTGTTTTTCACATTGATCTCTGTTTGGGTTTATCGTGCATAACTTGATGCGCAACTATGATAAAACTCTAGTTGTGCAAGTTTATATTTTGTTCCCAGGGCTGATCTGACCTTTATCCGTGCATGTTCTGTTAGTTTCACCTTCCTTAACTATTCATACAGTTCCCTTATATGCTGAACCATTTCTGCAGAAAATACACATGTACTCAGTGGCCCAATTGGTGACCTGGATTTGGAATCTATCGACCTTTCCCCGAATCCTAAGCATTATACAAAAAGTGTTGCTTTAAATAGCAATTTTGTTCTGGCTGGCTCTTATAGAAGAAGAGATTTCCAATATTATAAGGTAGTATCTTGTTGATTCTTCTTAGTATCAAATAAGTTATAAACCAAAGGTGTTGCAAATGGTTATTTGCAAATGCGCGCTAGCACACGCTGTCAGATTCTTAGTTAACTTCAACTAACAGAGTTTTATTTTCTATTTTTCCTTTTCCTAGAACTTAATAAAGGACGCACTTACTTCTCAAAAGAGGCTATCCAAGGAGTACGAGCACTTGGCTTTAGTGTACGAGGACATTGATGAGAAACCAAATCAGCTTTTCGAGCCAAGTTCTCTGTCCTCGTCCCCCGACACAGCCCTACCGGTTGCTGGAACACTGGCATCTCAGGAGATGAAAGATGAGTGGGAGCTGCTCTGAGTGTCGTCTTTCCAGTGGTAACTTTACAACACCATTTCTTGAAGCAGGATTTTTGTATCATTATTCGCATATAAATAAGATATAGATTCCCAAATATGAGAAAATTAGGTATAGAAAACTTCCAATAACCACTAGTTAAAATTCGACACCATTTTTATCTCATTCTGGAAAATGCTAAGGGATGCTTTGGGCCAGACTTTCCTGCATTGAGATCGTCCTATTTATCGAGTCTGTCACAGTTTATGGCAAAGTATTTCTGTTTATTACATTTCTAGTTATTACATTTGAGAAAAATTGGGAACCCACTTGTTTCATATTCAAGAGCGAGAATACAGCAAGAGATAAAGATGCTCTGTGCGTGTGCGTAATGTGGTGCATTTTACCATATGCCGGCATCATAAAACTCAGCACTGCCATAGATCATGGATGTTATTTGTTATCCTGTTCTTTCCTTCTTGTCTGTCCATCATCTTATCTTCCTGGGACAGATGTGGTGTTGCTTTTTGTCCATCGGATACTTTTTGTACTATAATTGTTCGCGATAATCTTGCAGAAGAAGCGCGTAGAGGATCTCATTCCAAGTATCAGGGACTCCTGGTAAGCACCAGTGTATGCAATCTGCATAATTCTTTGGATCAGATCTCTCTTCCTTTGTTAAGAGCTTGCCTTTTCTCTCTCCAAAAATTGAAGCATGTCCATCTTTTCTGTATTCAGACAACTGTGTGATGTTCAACACAGTCACCTTAGCTTTCAGCCGATCTAGAACATCTCCTACTATCCTCATAATGTCCAGGTTGGAGCCTGTTCCCCAGTACGGTCCTTCAACGGGCTGCGTCTCGTTGAAGCAGTTGCCGTCTGTTCCTGGCTTCCATTCCCAACTCCTGCACATGAAAATCTCTTCAAGATGATCTCTGTGTTTTCTTGTAATTTTGCATCTTGTGGTGGAGAGAACTCACCATAGATGTGTCGGAGACATTGTGGCGAAGAAGATCTTTTGAGTCCGTCGTCGGTCGATGCTGGAATCGATCCAGTTCGCCCATGTCTCCATCGCCAATCGGTATGCCTCAGTCACATTGTATTCTTGGATCCTCTCAAGAGATCCATATCTGCAATGAACATAGAATCACATTACTCGTTCTAAACCTTAGTTTCGTATCACGAGATTTCGAGTTCGATTCTCCCTTAACCGTTACAACTCTGAGATACCTACGTTGCATTGATGGTAGGTTTGTACATCCACCACACGTAACTCTCAAAAACCAAAACATCAGCTCCTTCCCACTCTCTGCTGTGCTTAGCGACGGAATCGAGCTTCACGAGTCGTTTTCGGACGGTGTGATTCGTCGCATGATCCGATATCGATTCGATGATGAAAGGAGCCCAGTAGTACTCGATTGATGCATTGAACTCCTAGAGTTTGATTAGAAACGAGATCTTGGTAAACATGCATTAACTTGTGTATGACTATGATCGATGTATTGATAATATTGAAATCGAGAAGTCGATCTATGTTCGTGTCGTGTGCGTGCGTGGGTGGTTGGATTCAGAGTTACCTCTACTCTGAAGACTTTTCTTGGAGGAATGCGGTGGAGGGATCTCCTGACGACTTTAGGAAGAGCAGAATGTAGTAAACAAATCATGGATTCAAACATGCCTCTTTGCACTGAGTCTCCAACAAACATCAACCTTTTGTTTCTCAGCATCTCCATCAACTTCAGACCATCAAACCTTAACATCATGGGAGATATTTAGTACCATTACTTTTAATAGATAGATAAGGTCTCCTGCAATACTGTCTCGCAAATCTAAGAAAATTATAAATTAATTAAATACTATATTGATCGATTGTTTGACTTTTGAATTGATTGATTAATGTCGCAGAGAATCAATCGATTTCTTTCTAGAATTGATCGCTAATCAATCATGAAGATGAGAATTGACCGATTAACTTAATTATCACATAAAATAAGATCCATGAGTCTCACACTAGTTTTTATCTAATAAATAAATAAAGAAAAATTACATTGGGGGTGGTTGGATATCAAAGAAATCGATCAATTGTGAATAGTATTATAATTATTCTAAAAAATTGCATATAGTTTTATCGATTTTTTTTTTTCAGTTCATTAACGATTCTTTTCAAAGTTCTGTAGTTGTTACTAAATTGTCACGTTATTTCTTCATCTAATTTGAAATCAATGCATGGTTAAAATTGAGTCCTAAGTTATATTTCAGAACTCATTTTTATTTTATCTCATTCCCTATATATGAGTATGTAACATATAAATACATGCATATTAATTTAAATTCCTCCCATATGATGAAATATGCAATTCAAATAAATTTGTACTTTATTGCACTTTTTTTTTTTTTAACAAAGCTTATATTTTTTCATTCTGAGAGACGGTGTATTCTTTTTTAGATTTTCTTATTTTCTAATTTATATATATAGAGTTCTAATTACAATAAATGAGGTTTTTCAACTACAAAAATGATCTGGGAGGGGCTAATTAACTGTATACAAGCAAAGTGATGTTCTATATTTAATTGTATAATTTGTAATTCAGAAAAAATACGAAAAAATAATAATAATAGCATCGATCTAGTTCGCTCAAATCAAAACTTAGGAAAAATCAAACCATTTACCTTGGCAAATCACATGCATTAGGCTGCCACCTCCACTTCTGATAAAGAGAGTCTGGTCTTCCATTTCTCAGGCAAGTTGTCTGCTTCACAAGAAAGGGGCAAGCATCTTCTCTATAGAGTGGATAGCTCTCATTGTCCCAAACCCATCTCCCTTCGAACACATCGCATCCCTCTTCGATTTCGTCGTCCACCGACACCTCGATTGGCACCGGAATGGTATACTTACGACGGCTACTCCATTCTAGTATCGAACTGGTTGGCCAGATGGAGGAGTGGTCGTTCCTCAAGTTATCGAGAATGACCCGGGCCGCCCCTAGCGTGAGCACCGACACCATGGCGAGGCGGAAGAGGAGGTGGACCCGCCGGTGGTGCTGCAGCATCGTCATGACGGTGTTCGGAGGCGGCTGGCGGTGGTTAGAGTTGGATGATGATTGTGTTTGAGTGCATGGTGGTTATATTGGTGTCTTAGGGTTTAAGTGTAGTTGCATGCAACTACTGGTTGGTGAGATGGAAAAAAGGTTAATTAGGCGTAACGTCACTTGGGATTTTATATTTTATGGATTAATTTTATATGGTACAAAGGAGTTCTTTTGATTTTTAATTTTTTCTCCCCTAAAGAGGGCATTTAAGGTTTTAAAATTTAATTAAGTTATTGATCATGTTGAGTTATGGAGACATATTTTCAATAAGTTATTTTGTAATCAGTTTTTATGTCCTAAATTTCAGTTTGTATGTCATGTGTCAAATGAGAATTACTACAAGATATCAAGTAAATGTTTTGACTTGGCAGCATTTTCAGATATAGTTATGATTGACAAATTGGGTCACTAAATTGTGCGTGTTATTCATGCATATACACGTAGGGTGTAAATGAGCCAAGCTACTTGGATATTAACTCGAAAAAAGTTGGATCGAAGTTCGATTATTTAATAAACGAACCGAGCTTGAGTTTCGAGTCGAGCTCGAGCTCGAATGTATTCGGTTCGCCAAGATCACGAACATGTTCGAGCTCGAGCTCGAGCTCGAACCAAGCTTTATCGAGCTCGAGCTCGAACATATTTGCAAGCAGGCTCGTTTACAGACTTATAATATGTATATTAAATATTAAAATAATAATTATTCCTAATTATAAAAAGTAAAATAAAATTTGAACATTTGGAATGAAATTTTTATAGCATTTGATCTCATGAATTATTGTTGAATAATAAGTTTTATTTGCTTAAGATCCCAAACTCGAACTCGAATTCAAGCTCGAGCTCGATAATTAATGCTGGCGAGTCGATCTCGTGTCGAGCTTTTAGTTTCAAGCTCGATCACCAATCGTGATTTTTTTGTCGAGCTTGAACTCGATAAAATTCTCACGAACCGAGCTTGAGAATTTCACTACTTGGCTCAACTCAATTCGTGTACACCCCTATATACAAGCGCATATTTTATATTAATATCTTACCATATTTGGATAACGGATTAGTAAATAGAGAGTATATTCGATGCTAAAAAGTTACTGAAATTAAATATGAATTCATTCACACACTTCTTTTACTCCAATTTGATTATAAAACTTGCCTAAGATCCTATGTTCTTTAATATTTATTGCTTTATGTGTACAACTCAAAATATATAAAAATGATTGTATATATTATGACTTAAAGAGAAATAATACTTGTTTTTTAATAATTAATATTTTGTCCCAACCATTAATTTGATTCATTTAAGAGATCATATTCATTCTTAGTTATCAGATATATCCATTAATTCTAGTACAATATCTAAACTCTTAGCACATATTTGCAAATAAGCAAAATCTTGCATTAGTGTGTGCCACATCAACATCTACCTCTACTTTTATTTACTTCATTTTTATACTTATTTTTATCTACCTCACTTTTAACTATTTATGGATCCCACATGTCATAACAATTTTTTAATATAATATATATATAACATCACAAATATTCTTTTATATTTTTTATTTAGTATTTTAAATTAAACTAATTAATAATTAATTTGGATTAATTTAAATGTCTTTTTATTTAGTGTTTTCAAATTTGTTTTTATTTTAAATATTCTTTATATTTTTTATTTATTATTTTAAATTAAACTAATTAATAAAAAATATAAAGATAAAGAAATATTAAAAACCCACCTGGCCCCACCCCCAATGTTCAGTTTCATTCCCCACCCACTATCCAGCGCGTGTAATACAGACGCCGTTCTTTTTTGGCAATTGTCCTGCACGCGCGCATCAGCAAAAAGTTGAGGAGACCACTACTTTTTTCTTCTTCCCAATAGATATATATCTACCCCTTCTCTCCTCTCTGTTCCACTTCTCTCCTCCACATCACCCCTCTCTCTCTTCCACCTAATTATCTACCTTCATATCTTGCTCCCATTGTGGATACTCTTAGACACGCTTAAACGGTTTAGGCGGATTTTATTCATACTCAAATGTATTCACTCATTCTAAATAGGATGTATTAATTTCTAATTAGGGTATATTAAATAGATTTGGGTTGAATTAATGGATAAAATCCGCCTAAGCCGTTTACGCGTGCTTACCTAGAGAACTTCCCTTGCAAATAATATCTTCAATTACAATCGTATTCATCTTGTACGACATATGCATCGAATGAGATCCTTACTCTCCACTTCATTAAATTTATTGGATTCTATGTTATATTTATTAAAAATCTTAATTTTACATGATATAGGTAGGATTCTTTCCACCCAATTAAAATATATGGTAATTAAACTTCAAGATTAAATTTTTATTCAGGTCACAAATTGAAGTTATTTCTTATAAACATAATTTCAGGTAATATCTAATAAATAATCTAAATCGAAGTTAATTCATGCGGGCGCTCTTTTTTTATAATAGGAATATACTTCCTCCGTCCCACCTCAATTGTTCCACTTTCCTTTTTCGTCCGTCCCACCTCAATTGTCTCATTACTTAAAAAGACAACTTTTTCACACTCAACAATAAAATATTAATTCCACTCAACTTACTTTACACTCACACTCCTTTGTTATTGTGCCGAAAGTCACCGGAACAATTCAGCCGGGACTGAGGGAGTATCTATTAAACTCACACACCCAGATATCCCCAAAAAAGTTTAAACTTGTGACCTCTTAATCCAGATAAGGTGTTTTTACCACTACATTCCGAATGATGAACACATTGGACTCTCCTTGATGATGGGTCTTGTTACACAATGGACTAAGATTTAAGATATTTGGACCCGTAACATATATTTTTCGCAATTATTCAAAAATATTTATTTAATAATATTATGTATAATTATAATTTAAATTATTTTGATATCATACATTAAACAGTATCTATACATATATTAGAAAAAAATAGATCAGATACATAATCTAAGAAAATCTAATTCGATAAAAAGAAATTCTTTAAATATATTATATTTTATTATTTTAAAAAATAAATAAATTGATAAATTATATGTTTTAAAAAAAGTGACACATGTATAACTTTATTGAAATTTATTATTATTGTAATTCTTTATTAAATCTACTAAATATACTAAAAGAAAGTAGTATTCCACTGTAGCAATCCCGCCTGTTTTCACCGCCCAAACCAAATATTTCATGCACATGCAGCATCTCAAACCTTATTTTCAAACAATTTTTTTTGAATTGAGAAAATCAATTATCTAGCCAATCCCGTCCAATAATTTTCAAAAATAATCAATACCTGCCACCATGTTGCTTGCACAGGCCTTTACAATATTTGAATTTTTTAGATTGAATAATTTTTCAATAAACTTCTAATTTTATTTAGCAGTTTTTATAAAAATTATTATATATATATATAATTTTTAAACTCTTCATTACATCCCATTCAATATTCACATTTTATTTTGCAAGAGTATTGAGAGCAGATATTTGTTTGGCATAAAAAAATTAATTTAATTTCATGTAAATCAAACATAACTTTCATTCATGTGTGGGGTCATAGCAAAGAAAATCATGCAGGTACTTTGGCCACACAAGCAAACACGTTGCTTTCTAATTAAATATTTTATTCTCATTTGAGCGGTAACATTCAAATTTTGAACTTGATTCAAATTTAACCTTTTCCACTTTTCACTTTTTAGTTGCCCTATATATATGGGCATTATTCCTTCAACAACATACTTTTTTTTTTTACATTCTTATTTAACTCTGTTCATTTGTGCACATTATCTATTTTATTATCTATTTATTTTTTTTGTTTTCTTCTTAATTCTTTGCTCATCAATATAATTACATGCAAAAGTAGACTGGGTTTAACACGTTCTCTGCAGAATGAAGCCGCTGAAATACGCCCATAATGGTTTCGGTGCTGCTTTCAACTTTAGAAATAAGAAGAAAAATAGCATGTATTAAAAGGTTAGTAATTTAAATGTTGCATTTAGTTTAGAAAAAAACGAATTTTCAATCAATATCTTACTTGAAAATACAATATACTTTATTATAAATGGGCATACATAAACTTTAGCAATGTTGGGTGATTTTATTATTGTTTTGTTTACATCTATAAAAAATGTTGTAATTCAAACAGCTTAAACAAGTCCGCTTTGTTTATTCCTTCACAGAGCAAAAATATATCCAAACTGGGTTCTGCTGAGCGTCAATGCCTTCTTAATCGTTGTTGATGAAAACCCGAGCAAGAGAACGGTGGGTGTTAAACTTTTCAGTGTGGCGCAGATCCACAACAAGTACAAGGATAGAAAGTGGCGTGAGTTAGGCGGACACACATTTACATTTGGGGATACATTGTACCCCAATTTTTTTTCTTTAATTAAATATATATATTTTTTGTATTATTAATATATATTTTTACATAATCTTTGTATTTATCTTTATATAACGTATCCTTAATTTATTATATTTATACATTTTATTGCCAATTTTAAATGTCTTGATCCGCCTGGTTAGGGAGCCAAATAGAAAAAAATCACTACTTATATATCAAAAATAATTATGGCATCCAAAATTAATTATCTAGAAACATTATTATTTTTTATTTTACCAAGAGCATATATATTCCATCTCTAAAATAAATTAATAATGTAATCTAATACTATTATTAATATTGTAAACCAATATGTAACAAGTTAAATACATCGTGACATGAGATCTTCTAGGATCTTGAAAAAGAGAAGCATTATCATTTCTTAATTTTGAATGTAGTAAATATATAAAATGAACAAAAAAATATTTTCTCCGAATATGTAGTATTAAAGCAGTTCATCAATTAATTGCAAGGAGCATCGACAGGCACTAGGCAAATTCATCGATATTTGTTTATCTATTCAATAAATTTTTTAATCACGGTTAATAACATGCAACAAATTTTTATAGATAAGTTTGGTAGAACTTTATAATTTAAATTTGTAAACTTGACAACTTTTTCAAGATTTAAATAAAGTTATTGATGTCATTGTATATTGTTATGTGTAACATTATCTATAATCTAATCCGTGCAACGCACGGGTGAATATCTAGTTTATATTATAATACAGAAATAGCGAGTCTTATGCTATACAGGTATATTCTGATCGAAATTATGTTATTTCACAATTGGAATGCTCTCATTTCAATTGGATTTGATAATTTCGATCGAAATGTTTATGTGCAAATGCACATTCTAATCTGTCTCGTACAAAAATGTCAACACATACAAGTTTTCGCAATATAAAAATGAAAGTAAACAAAAACAAAATTATTGTTGATGCAGTGTTCTCATAGAAAAAACAGTAAAAATATAATTATAATCAATTTCTCATATTTAAATTTAATATATTATTAGTGGATATTTGTAACAAATACTCCCTCCGTCCCGGCTCAATTGTCCCGGTGATTTTGGGCACAATAACCAAGGAGTATGAGTGTAAAGTAAGTTGAGTGGAATTAATATTTTATTGTTGAGTGTGAAAAAGTTACCTTTTTAAGTAATGGGATAATTGAGGTGGTACGGACGAAAAAGGAAAGTGGGACAATTGAGGTGGGACGGAGGAGTATTTATTATTGGAGAGTGAATTCGGAAGCTGCTGATAGTTGCTCAAATGATAAGCTATTCAAGAGTCGGCTGCCTTCGGCTGAGTTGCCTCCGCCTGCCTTACCCTGCGAAGCCGCCGCTCCGCCGGCCAATCTCCCGCGTCCGCTGCACCACTCGACTGTTTACAACCGCCAAGCGGCAGAAAGTAATCGTAATATCTGGCCCCACGGGCGCCGGCAAAAGCAGGCTCGCAATGGAGCTCGCCAAACGAGTTAACGGAGAAATCATCAGCGCGGACTCTGTTCAGGTGGATTATGACTCTTTTTCCTTGCACATTCATTTCAAGAGTATCAATTTCTGTTTTAATTCATGTGGACATCTCAATTGTGGTGGCAGGTGTATAAAGGTCTTGATGTTGGTTCAGCCAAACCTTCGTTGGAAGATAGACAGGTTTTCTTTAATTTCAGTTTTATCTATTATATTTTCTGTGGGCTTGAAGAACGCTAGTTGCTAGCATTACACTACTGTGCTTCTTAATTATTCATTTTATTCTGCGATTGGTTTTTGGGGCAAAGGGTTTTAGTAGTTAGTGTGGTTGGTCGTGGGTAACAAAATATTTTCAGAACATGTAGCCAACTTGTTCTATATGAAGGTGTTATTGTTATCTACAGTAGCTGTGGTTCAAGTATTGCTTTTGTAACTTATATCCCATTATCAAGTCTTGCTATATGAGTTTTTTTTGAAAAGAAAAAGGAGCTTCATTATGTTATTGAAATGATCACTTCTTATCTAATAATTTTACTTCACTCCCATAAGTTTGAAGAAATTTGATTTATGTGTTTGTAGTCCTGCTCATGCTTCTGAACTCTAATTTTTTTATCGGAGTAAAATGAGATAGTTACATGAATATCTTGAATTTTTCCAGGAAGTCCCACATCATTTGGTAGATATATTGCATCCATCTGAAGGTAATAGTTAATGAATCATATTGGAAGTGATATTCCTATTAGATAATCTTATGCTGGTAAGGGAAGGGATGTGTACATATTGGTTATCGAATACTGTAATTATTTGGGGGGGGGGGCGGCGGGGTGAAATATGCCTATTTGAATCCAGGGACAATCTAGAAAGATAATCAGGTTATCGATTCATGTATATTTAGTAAAAACTGAATGGAACTTTTGCAATTTAATGTATCATATAAAGGACTTCTCTTGGCCTATCAGACTATTCTGTCGGAAGATTTTATGAGGATGCAAGGCAAAAAACAGAGGAAGTTCTTTCAAGAGGCCATGTCCCAATTGTGACAGGCGGTACAGGGTTGTACTTGCGGTGGTATGTAGCTTTCACTTTATTTACTGGGTTCTCTTGTTTAGATCATTGCTGCTCTGAAGTATGCTCATGAAACTACAGCAGTCGAAGAATTATTTTCATTTCTTATGTTTAAGGTTCATTTATGGGAAACCAGATGTTCCTCAAGCCTCCCCTGAGATCACCATGGAAGTGCATTCAGAACTTGCAGATTTACAGAGGGATGGTCATTGGGATGCAGCTGTACAGTTTGTTGTTAAAGCTGGTGATCCAGATGCTCAGTCATTAGCACCAAATGATTGGTATCGTTTACGTCGTAGACTTGAGATTCTCAAGGTTGTTTATGATTTTCGTCATCTTTGATTGATAATGCTCCGAAACATGTTAAGATGCATCATCTAATTCCAATCTCCTTTATTGATTTTTGCAATTTCAATGAAGCTTCCATTTGTCATATTTTATTCCATTATTTGATTAGATGGTTGAAAGAAGTATTATTAGATAATAACCAATATTCCCAACTTTTACTCTCTTAGTGCATCTCATATTCTTGACCGTTTAAATGATGCAGATGAGTGGCACATCTCCATCAGCCTTTAGAGTACCTTATAACTCTTTCAAGGATAAATTTGAATCAAGTGGAGCAAATGCATCTGATGTACGATCTTCAAATGATGAACTTCAAGAGAAAGAATCAAAAGATCTGGAATATGATTTTATTTGTTTCTTCCTGTCAACCCAAAGGCTGGATCTGTACAGATCAATTGATTTCAGGTGTGAAGATATGCTGTTAGGTAAAATAAATGGTCTGGCTCGTGTTACCTTACTCATATATTTGTGTTGTATGAGGTATACAGCTGTAGGAAATCAACTCATATATTTGTCTTGAATGAGGTTTACATCTGTAGGAAATCATGCATATTCGTAAGATATTATCATTTTAAAAGTCATCTTTCCTCTGTGCTAGATGATGGGATTTTATCCGAGTCAAAGTGGCTTCTTGATTTGGGACTTATGCCAAATTCCAATTCTGCAACTCGAGCAATTGGCTATAGACAAGTATGCTATGATCTTCTTTGTCACATTTTATTAAATATTGGTTGCTAAGATCTTAATGGACTAATGTGAGAAAGAGTTTTAGTTCAGTTTTTTTGTGTTTTGAATTCTCAGGCCATGGAGTATTTGCTAAGGTCCAGAGAAGAAAGGGGCTGGAGTGCTTCTAGAGATTTCTACAGTTTTCTGTCTGAGTTTCAGAAAGCATCTAGGTTAGTTTTCTTGCTCATATATTGGTGTTAGAGTGAAGATCCTGGAACAATACTTCAAATAAGAATGAACAACAGATCAAAATAGAAAAAATAAACGATGGAGAAGAAAACTCTGAAAATAAATAAAATATCTACGATGGTATTTGATAGCGAGTGGAAGAACTTGCGTGTTTACACTCGCGGGAGTCGGGGAATTGTGAGTTATGGAGGCGATTAGTTGGAGTTTGTTAGGGAGAATCTAGAAGAGGTGATGCCTGGGGGAAGATTGGTTTAAATAGGAGAATGTGTTACATGAGCATCTAGTTTGTTTTGAGTGTGAGGATTCGGTTTGCCAAATAAGGCTTGAGAGGAGAGAGCTTACACTTCTATCTTCTCAAGAAATTGAATAAAATCTTTTTTCCATATCTCGATTCTATCATTGGTTCGGTGAACTTGGAGATGGTGGCGACAAGGAGTGACATGGAGAATCGTATGGAGCAAGTGGAAAAGGGTCTGGGTGATCTGTCGATGGCGATGTAGTCGCTCGAAACAAAACAGCCGTCATGGATGGCGAAGGTTGAAGGTCTGCTGGCACGGTTATGACAGGGGGACTGCCGGTCATGAGGACACCGTCGCGGGTCATTCTTTGAATGATCGGGTGGAAGGTGAGCACCCCGCGCATCAAACGATCGCCCAGCTTCAACAACCTCGCATGGAGTTACCCAGTTTTGATGGTAGCAACGACCGATCGTGGCTCACTCGCCGATCAAGTTGAGGGGGACTGTGGGGAGCAAGGAGGTTGTGCTGATGTTAGACACTGGTGCAACACATTGTTTTGTGTCTGAGGCATTGGTGGGAAGGTCGATTGGCCAGTGATGCGGTAGGATAGGCTGTCCGTGATATTGGGGGTTGGACCGCGGGCGTATACAACCGGATTCCTTAATATTAGGCTAGGTAGTTATCAAATCCCATAATCGTGGGATTTAACTGATTTCCTACTAGGATTAGCTAAGGTTATCATGTATAGAAGACCCATCTTGTACATCATTGTTAACATACACAAATATAGAATTTACACTTTCTGACAATATATAATAAAAGCTCATGGAAGAGCTCTGCTGGAAACTAACTCTAATTCGAAATATAGATAATTAACTCTACGAACTTACTATATACTTTTAACAATTTGAAATCAAATCTAAGTAAAATCTCCTAACTGATAAAAACTCATATCTAATAATTGAAACGTACGTATCAGTTGCCGACCCCTCAAAATAACATTGTCTTCAAGACATATATGCACAATAAACTGAGGTTGGAGAGTCACGCACAGGGGCTCATATGGAATTGGGTCTTGGAGGATCCAACTTTCACAACATCTTTGTGCTTGATGTGGTGGTTATATTGTACTGCATGGAACACATGCAAAGGTGGCGATGCAGGAATGTGCTTGCAATTTCTGTCTTTCAACACTCATAAGAGCTGCCCCAAGGAACAGGGGTATATGATAGGTGACGAAGCAATGCATACAACAAGGTCTATGACATATTCTAACATAGAATGCCGTTGCTGACGAACTCCAGTAGCACTACTTTTTGCAATGGGCTGTGCCAGCATCAAACCGCTTGTGCGTGATCAGGGTAGTAGGAGCGACTTCCTGTGATTTCGAATCTGTTGGTGAGAAAGCAATTACAGGTGAGATGGAATCAAGGCAAATAAGGTGATAGGTGTAGGCAAAGTTATCTTTTGGAAGCATGTTATGTAAGACGGATGGTGAAGATGAGGGTGTCACCAGTGTAGGAAGTCCTCCTTTGGATGTTGCGGAAGATGGATTGCATAGAAGAGGGTCCGAGATATCTGCTGCAGTAAGGACAATTATTGGAATTAAATCCCTAAACCCAAAATTACTTGAACCCAAGCGAGAGTGTCACAAGCCTCTTCTCTGTCCCAAAAAAATGTGACTCCATTGCATACGAACATATGTTCATGCATAACCCGGCAGCAGAACCGATTGATTTGTGATGAGCCCTGAAACTATCTTTCACAATGCAAGAAACAACATAGAAATGGTATACAAAAAAAGGAGAATGACTGAGAAGAAATGAAGATAAACGATGAAATAAATTTCTTCGGAGAGACCTCAGTGTCTGGGAATAGACACAATCATAGGTCCTAACCTAACAAACAGAAGTAGATAAAAATAATAAATATTTAAACAAATTCTATAACAATAATCAAATACTGAAAACTAACCAACTACTAACTAATATTAACTCCTAAAAATTATCGGATACATACTTATCAATTGCCAAGCCCTCTCGCAAAGGAATTTAGAGAACTGTGACAGCAATGTTGATTGTGTCTGATGACACGACTGTTACTTTTTTTTTTTTTTGAATAAGTCTACATTAGTCTCACACTCACACACACACACACACACTCACACACCCAGATGTCCCCCTGGGAGCTCGAACTTGTGACCTCTCAGTCACAGGAAAGGTGCTTTAACCACTACACCCCGAGCGAAGGAACACGACTGTTACTTTGAAATTAAGTGGCACCCAAAGGATATTTGCTGTGATATGCATCTATCGCTGGGAGTTCTGATAAATTAAGAGTTATTTTATTTAATCCCAAAGGATATTTGCTGTGATATGCATCTATCGCTGGGAGTTCTTATAAATTAAGAGTTATTTTATTTAATTTACAATATTTTATGTTTACTTTCTTGTTTCATTTGTATGCAATGCAATATTTATATCCTTAAAAACTAAAATGAAGGGAGATTTACACAGTTTTATATCTGACATTCCTAGTTGATGTACTGTCCAGCTGACATTTCCCAGCATTATTCTGTAGTAAAAAAATCACAATAATTTTGGTATATCTTCTACAGAAACTTTGCAAAAAGACAATTGACATGGTTTCGGAATGAACCCATCTACAAATGGATTAATGCTTCAAGACCCTTGGTATGTTAACCTTGATATCTTATATCTTGAGCAATAATGCTATTTATTACCTCACTTATTAGAAGAGTTGTGGTCAATTTGTATAAATCTGTTCCTTTTCTCCCTCAAATACGATGGCACTATCGTTTACATGTTTTGGTAATAATATGCTAGTCTTATGGATATACTTTATTGGAAGTAGTACAGTAATTCATCAGTGGCTGCTTGTTTCACCAGACACCGCGATTTCAACTTAAGTTGTTATCCTTTGTGAACGTGATATGAAACCTCAAAATGCTGTCTAAAAGTGTAATGTGTCAACTGTCAAGCGAGTGAGTGTCACTCTATTTGTAGTTGTTACAAAAGGTTACTACTCTTTCTCTGTAACTCCCTCTATTTGTATTGCAGGAAGATGTGCTATCATTCATATGCAACGCCTACGAAGACCAGTCAGGGAACCTCAAAGTGCCTCGATCTCTTTACATGGAGAAAGATGTTTCAAGCCCAAAAGAAGTCAGACTATTAAAAGCTTATCGTACTAGAAACAGGTACTAGTCTGAGAATGCTCAACACATCTTTTAATTTCATTCAAATGCTAGTCTAGTTAGAATCCGAGGCTTTCGGAGTTTTATTTGCTGACTCAAAAGTTGATGCTTGCGAAGGCATTTTATGTCGCCTGAAGATTGCAGCAGCATTGTGGAGTGGGTGAGGAAAACTCAGACAGTGTCCGTTTGCTGAGATGGCGGTGTTTTCATGCTTCCTCAGCCAAGAGATTAGTGAACGAGGTATTGCTCATTGTCCACATCTTTCTTGATTTAAACTAGGTATGTACAAATGGAAATCCTTTTACTTTTCTTAATTTTATACAAAATGTCAGTTTTAATTTTGTTGGTATGTACGAATTCGGTTTTTCATGTGATTTTATAAATTAATGTAATATTTTCATGCCAAGTTTGTTTTAGTTATCTAGTGTTATTATTATTGTACCCCAAATATTGGGATTGATTTGGAAATAGGAAAAGTATTCAAATTTAACCAAACATGGGTTGGATTTTTAAATTTATTCAGATCTTTTAAGTTTTGTTCATGTTTGCCACCTGGTTTGATTCATGCTCACTCTAATTAGAACTTGATTGCGAACAAAATAGAAATCGAATTCTAATTGTGGTATGAAATCTAAGTTTGTAGTATGACATTACTTGAAGTCCTTTAGCTTGAATAAAATAAAGAGAGCAAGTTATAGAAAATATATTCAAACGATCTAACACAAAAAAGAGCTATAGAAATCACAACTACGATGAGTTAAATGAACGTAGATGAAAAACTGACTAAAACAGAATTCAGTGTGTTGATGACAAAAGAAAACATCTTTGTGGAAGTTTTTTCAAGAGAAGATGATTCTAATTTGTCTTAACATAGTTTATTCATAGTGTTTTCAAAGAAAACATCTTCGTGGTCTTGATATCTTCTCGTCACAACTTTTTCTTTAGCTCGGCATCATGCTTTTATCTTTCAATGGCTTTTGGATTCTTTCCTTACCTTTGAATCTTTAAATCTCTGATTTGCTTCAATAAATTCCTTTGCAATCAAATGCCCTCGTTATACTACAAAAAAATGATTTCCAAACAAATATTAAAGTATACATATTTCATGACCTATCAAGTGAGAGTGTATTATACTAATGGGTCTGAATGACCCTATCAAAAATGTAGATATAAGTTGAGACTCTATAGAGAAGAAAGAGAATATTCTAGTGTAAGCATTGTATAAAAATTGAGCATGAGACTTTGGATTACATTAAATGATGGCCAAGAGTCGCAATGATAAAAAGAAAAGGTACAAGTTGGCAATATTGTTCAAAATGTTGAAAGACAACAATATCAGTCCATGCTCTATACTAGGGTATGATGAGATAACAAAAGGATTACTTTGTATTAATTATTCGATAACTATCAATCAAAACAACCAATCTATTCATTCCTAATAAATTCACATATCTCCATTCGATATTAGGATACCCTATGTTGTTTAAGCAGTAAGCTTCCCCTTTTTTAATGATTAGATGAAGCAAACAATGTGAATCTAGGAATTCTTCTGGTAGCCATAATGTCTATTAGTTAATTGAACACTTACAAGAAATCAGCTCTCATCTTATTGCTTCAATTATATATTAAAGTAGTCTCAATATTACTCAAAGGAGTAGCTCGATGAGATTGGTTAATTCGAAGACGAGAGATCTCAAAGGGCTGGGGTTGAGCGGAAGGAGTAACCATATATGAAGAAGATATTGTGCATCTTATTCCTAGATTTGTAGGATTTATCCATATTAAATTAGGTTTTTGATAAATATATATGTACGATTTCAGAATATAGTTCCTATCATATCTAGGATTATCTAAGTCTATTAATATTCATGCTTCCCACCATTGTAATTTGTCCAATATTTATATTTTTTTCAACAACATAATAAAACTATATCACTAAGAGGTTTAAAAAGTGAACATAAAGTACAAACCCTAATCACTCTAAATCTTTAAATCCTACTTAATTTTTGTTGTTCGCAATCAATTTTATTCACAACATTATCAAAATTGTTCTTGAGCATAGAAATTTGAAAAGATAGTAGATTATTCACCATCGCAAGATAGTAATGTATAATAATAATATTAATAAATTTATAATTTATTTAGATGGTTTTATATAATCTTCTATTAACTTATATATTAATTTGTATAAATTTGGTACAAGTCAATTAATTTTTTATAATCTAAAATACTAAATTATATATAATATGTACTATAATGAACAATGACTAACCCACCAATATAATTATTTTATATCATTATAGAAAATTATATATAAAACCATAACTGTACATAACAGTCGCAAAATATCACAAGTTTTGTTTTCAATTCTCATATTCCTCTATATTTTAAAATCATTAAATCACAAATGCAATACTATTTATAATTTTAATTTAAATTAGTAAATTAATCAGCAAACGATTACCTTTTAAATGAGGTTACGTAGTTTGATTTTTTTCCTGTTTTATAAATTTAATATTTTTTATTTTATTCTAAAATATATAAAATATGGACATATCAGTTTGACTTTTTATTTTACTTAAATTAGTATTATTTGTCTGTTAAGAAAATATAAAACTTGGGTAAATCAATTTGTATTTTTTTTTAATGTTAAAAACATAAAAGTTAGGTAATTCGGGTTGAGAATGTGTATCAATTATGATATTTATTAAAAATATGATTATTTTATATATAATATCTACATTTATAAGTGAGACATATTAGCTTATTAAAATTATAAATAACGTTTGATATACTTATAATTTTTTTCAATAATACTTAAATTTAATAATTTTGTGCAAGAGACAGGTGAAATACTAATATATATTATGCTTATTTTTTTAGTAGTTGATATATTGTTATCTCAACTGTTGATCATATTAATATAAGGACGGACATTCATCCTTACTTAGAGGGAAATGATTTAATTTAAAATAACAAAAAATTTATCAAGAGTTGAATGACTAACCTTTCATAATTCACTTGAGCTTCAACTTCAACTTCGCCATCTTCCCATGAAGAGTGAAGAGAAATTTTCCTTGCGGTTGGAACCTCACCTCTCATTTCATTTGCGAAAGTCACAGTTGAAGGACTGCAATCTATCACTTCAACCTCACAATCGCGGTGTAATTTTGTAGCAGCGTTTTAAGAACAGCGTGCTCCAGGTTCCGCTTTAACCTGCACCAGATCAGTGCCTTCAATCAGAAGATACTCGAGTGCCCTGAACTCACCTCTTTTCACTACCCATCTTGGGCCTCGAAAGGCATAACAGCGCAGCTTCAGCACTAGAAGTTTTGGCAACGAACCAATTATACTCATATATTCCCATGCCACTCAAATCCAACTTTTCTAGACTTGAAGGGAACATCGACACAGGAGCAGGTAGAGTAACACTGACATTAGGACTCGCCACTATGCATTTAAATGACCTTAGTTCCCTTAAGATATCAACATGGTTTAAACAATGCAATGCTTTCATGTCATCATCAGGTAGCAGTTGGATTTCAATTCCTAACTTTCTCAGATTTGGGATTCTCTCAAGAACCTCTTTGGTGCAAGTCCGAGCATTCACACCTATAAGTGCTAAGAGGTTGTCCAAGGAAGTGTCACTGCTCGTGCTTGGTAGGTTGGCTCCCATGATCTGAATGTGTTTCAGTTCTTGCATATCCCATATCTCTATCGGCACATAGGATGGTGCTACACATAATTTACTGATGCTCATATATCGATAGATAATTAGGACTTTAAGATTCCTAAGTTTGGATATGGAAGCCGGGAGGTTGCCGTTGTATGTCAGGGCAAGGTAAATCAAGTGAACTAGCTGTAACACTTGCATTGGGAACTCGTAGAAACGGATTTGAAGAGCATCCAGTACTCTAAGAAATCTCAAACCGAAAGCTATTGGCACCAGATAAGGATAAAAGGGACCAAAACATAGGAGAGAACGTGCAGTGGAAGCACAATGTTGTAGAGAATTATGAACATCTTTGATGGCAAATAAGATATTGTTGTGGAAGCTCAGTCTACGCTGGCTTTTCATACTTTCTTCTACACCATCGCCAAGACTCGTTAAAATATGAAAAAACTTGGTCTTTGTAGCCAAAAGGCAGATTGAAGTCGGCAAGTTTTTACTATGTCAACAAGTTTGTGAGGCACTATGGATCTTGTTTGGCATATGAGAACTACATTATTACCAACAAGTTGCAGCAAATACTTTTGAGCAGAATCTTCTAGTGATTGTGCTTCAATTGGCTCCAGAAAGCCCTCAGCAATCCACATGCGAAAGAGGCTTGATTTGGATATCTCATAATTTAGAGGGAAAACGCCCATATGCAGAAACAATGGTTTTAAATGTTGAGGCAAGTATTCATAGCTTGGAAGTAGATGTTTGTTCGTATGCCTCCATGAAAATCAAAGACTTTCTGTTCTCAGCTACGTCTTTCCAATACTCTACGGTTTTCTCGGTGACGATGGTGAGAGGAAGACCATCACACTTGTCAGCAATCTTCTTTCCATGTTTCTCGAGTTCATGAGGGCATACATCTTCTCCAAACACCCTTTCACGAAGGAGATCCCAACTTTCGTCTTTGGTCAACAAATACATTGTATAACTCACAGAGGGGTAACATGGAGGATTTGCAGCCACATCTACTATCATAGTTGTAAACAGGAGTCGACTATCTAATCCTAGTCCTCCAAAAGATCTTTCCAATTGAACACAAACTTTGGTATCCCACACATCATCCAAAACAACGAGACATCTCTTTTCTTTCAAAACCTGTTTCAAGTGGTGGCTGCAATCATTTTTCCCATCTCCTTCCATCAACACGTTTTCCATATTAGAGTCCAGTTGGAGTAGAATATCACGTTCCAGTTCATTGAGTCGACACTTCCTTCCAACCGTCCCGACAGTCAAACCGCATCCAAGTGAGTGAATCTTCAAAGATTTCTTTTGCAACAGCAGTCTTTCCGCTGCCTGCCATCCCCACGATCGATGTAACCCGGTGATATGAGTATGCTATCATATCTCCTTTGATTTGGCTCCGTAAATAAGCTGCACATGATCCAACCACCTTTAATTTCCTAACATCAGTTGTTGATGAAGCAGCAACATCAAATGTTGCTTCTTCTGGCGTGGGGTGCTCTAATTCATACATGTACCCATCTTCCATTTTCTTCAACAATTTGGTGAAGTCGTCACGTCAACATCTGATCTTGTCTTCTCAAGGTTGATGTGGCAGCCCAGGAGTTGAGATTGTGAAAGTATTTGATTGGAGACATGAGATTCAACCAAATCTTCAAATCTCCAGACCGCCTCTTTGATTCGTGCATCCACAGCATTCACCTTGTTGCGGCAGTCTCCCTTGCTACCTTTATCCAGTCTTTTAAGAATTTCTTGCAAGGCCTTCAGCTTCTGGTATGCGAGCTCCATGATTTCTGCAGAGGGGGGAGAAAGTGTAATACGAGGAGAAGTTTTGAGATTCTGGATTGTTCTCTGCAGAGAAATAACTGCAGCATAAGCCATTTTCCCTCAGATCTGATTTGATCTCTCTCTACAACAAATTGCAGTTGCCCCTCCAAAAATCATGAATTAATGCTCAGTTGTTGTTTATTAAATATTATGTGTAGTGCTGAACCTATATATATATATATATATATATAAAATACAGTAGGGACGCAGTTGGTAGAAATTCCAAAAAAGTTTGACTAACAGATAGAGTTTGACCGGCCGGCTAACTCAACCACTACCACTTTCCATATACGACAAAAATAATTGGTCATTTTTTAAATTGGAGTAAGAATCTAAATACTCCCCTGTCTTGATCAAATTGTCCACATTTGATCGAACACGATAATCAAGTATGTGAGTGATAGTGGGATAAATACTTTTTTAATAATTGTGAAAAATTTGTTATTTTAGGAAAATAGACTAATATTATGGAATAGACAAAAAAGAAAATGTAGGCAATTTACTCGGGACGGAGGGAGCAGTAGACAGTATCTCTTCATGTCCACTATTATTTAGCTCAATTACTTTCAAAATTAACTTCATTTTACTATCAATTCCTATTGTAGCTTAGTACAAATATTTTATAATTCCAGAGTTATTCTATAAAATGATTTGTGCATTTTAATTAATTTAATGTTTTGATTTTAATTAATATTAATTATGATAAAAAAAAGATAAGGAATCCTTCTATTTTGTTATCAACCCTTTGTCGTGCTGATTCAACCTCTCATAATTGATCATTCAGGTTAAAATGAAAAAAAAAAATTAAAGCAATAAAACCATGTCGGTGAATTTCAGTATTGTCTATGACTTTTTGAAAGGAAAGTATCTAATAATATGATCCATAAAAGCAAGGCTAGATTCGCAGTTTATCTATTTTCAGTGTCCTTATTAAGATTAAGAATGTTTTTATTTTTTAAAAATATATTGGATCTACATTCGACATGTTTATTGAAAAACGTCCCAACTTCAAGTTTAATCTTGTTATAATAATTAACTTATTCTCATAGTCATATATATGGTCTCCTTCTTGTGTCATTAATTAATTTATTCTCACCTAAAAAACTAAATCCAATAATCTTTTCACCTTTCATCTTTGTCTTAGGGTGTTTTCTCGAGGCGTTTCATTTGTGAAAGAATCGATCTGTTCTGAGAGAGATGAGTTTTGAGTAAATCTTCAAGTTTCTAAACTGCATCTTTGATTTGTGTAGGGTTAAGACTTAAGAGGTTCATCCTCGATCGCCTCACCGTGCGTGTATTAAATTTCCTCGCAACCTCCAAGCCTTTCTAACAGCGGATGTCAATTCCACAAAGTTTGAGCTACAACCTACAAAACTAAAGCAACAAGAATTAGAAGATGTAGGACAACTACTTACCTGTGCCGGAGAGGCCATAATCAACTGCAAGGGGCGCTCAGAGCTGGGAACAAAGTGTGCAGGTTTGTGCGGTGGCAGCGGAGCTCGTTAGCGTTGCTACGGAAGAACACGGTTATAGGTGCATTGTCGTTCAGCTCAGAACTCCCAGATCTTAGCCCCCGTCTATATTATCTACAAACAACCTCACCGGACCAAAGGGTCAACTACCACAATGGACAAACAGCCAATCAGGATATATGAATAAATCAACCAACTCATCATTTGAATATACTTGCAATAGGTGGAAAATTAGAGTAAAATATTACAACTCTTATGCCGGATAACTGTAATCTAATCTACATTACTAATATGTGACTGTTTTGATCTTAAGAACACAATATTAATCAATCTAATAAAACATCAAATTTTATCCCTACAATTAATCATTCCTTTTGAGATAGAAAACAATTGTAACAATAATTATCTTTTTCCGATTACTAATTTTCTCATCTTGTTCTTTGAGTTGATAATTATAATATTATTTTCAATTTTATTTCTCAATCCTTCATTAAATTTAAATTCATTAAATAAACAATGATATTAAACCAAGCAATTTATTCTAGTTGATTAATCTAACATGCATCCATGATTGTTTGTACATTCTCTAAAATTTACTATGATTTCTAGCCACTCATAATAGAAAGAAACATATAAAGAAGAATTATAAATTGCATAAATAAAACTTACAATACATTAAGGCCAAAACATCAAATATAGTACAAACTATGAGCCTTTATTCAATTCTAGTATCAACTATACATATTCTCTTTTTTATGTCCCCTCTATCCAAAACTATTCAAATCTAATCTGTAAAAATATTCAGGCATCATAAAATTGACTGGACAACCGGAAATCCTCGTCATATTAAAAAATAACATGATTTAAATTCACATCATAATAAATAATATATCATTTGGCACAACATATTATTAAATTAAAAAAAAATACTAAAAACCTAATTTTATGCCCAAAAGACTTAAAAAAAAACCCTTCTTCCCACTTCCCAGCCCAAACTATTGCCGAGGTCTGCTTCTCAACCTCTGCTTAGGATATTTCGTGGGCTTGAACATTAGGGAAATGACTTGTTGAGATATATGGGCCCAAGATCCAATTTTGGTTAAGAATTGACCAAATCACGTCGATCTTCACTTCGATCTGCCACATCAGCATGTCGACCCTCTGTGTTAATCGACACAAGGCGCGTCGGTCAACACGGAGGGTATTCCTTCAAGTTTTCAAGACCATTATCCATGTAGACCGACACCTCCTGAGCGATGCTCTTTTCATAACTAGTCACTTTTTTACTCCAAAAACTTGCAAAAATACACAACCACAAGCATAATACCTACTAATACCAACTCATGCAAAAACTATATTAGTAAATTAGCAAAACTACATAGAACAGTAAGAAAACAAAAATAATAAGTAAATATACTGTAATACCCCGTGAATATTTGACCATGTAATAATTATTCGGATTTAATAAAAGGGGATTTCCTCAATTGGGAAGCATTGGAAGTTATTTGGTTATGATTGGAGAAATTAATTTGATTTGTTAAGTTTGATTATATTATTAATTGTGAGGAAATTATCAAGATTTAGTGGGAAGATAATGAGATGAATTGAGAGTTTGGGAAGTAAGATGTGGTAATTCATGATGGAACAACATTTGTTTGAGGTGGAATAGTTCATAGGTTATGAACTATTAAAATTTTGAAGAATTATATTGAAATTATACACATGGATTAATTAAGAGATATATGGAAATTTAAGTTACACGTATATGTTTATATACATATCATATTGTATAATGGAAGGGATATATGTATAGAGGGAGAGTCATATTATAAACTTTTCTACCTTATTTTATATTGAATTAGAGAGAGAAAGAGCAAACACCCCCTCAAACCTCACCCAAATCCGTCACCTTCCCGGCGTCGCACCGGCCAACCCCGACCACCACCGGACCAGCCACCACCGCCATTCGAAAGCTCTCGTTCCAAGCTTCAGTTTGAGTACTCGTGGGCTCCGAGAGGACGAGAAACGAGAGAGATATTGAAAAGAGAAGGTGAGGTGGGTTTCAATTCCGAATTTGAGATTTTAAGATTTAAATCTTGTTATTCCGGCTATTAATCGATGTTTTGGTGCTAGAAAGTGAATTTTACCTCTCGGTCTCAAGAACACAAACTAGTCAATCTCAATAAAGATACATATTTGAAAACCCTACAACTAATTCTTCCTTTTAAGACAGAAAACAGTTGTATCAAAATTCTATTTTCCTATTATTAATTATCTCCTCTCGGTCTCAAATTAATAACTATAAACCTAATCCAATTTTCATCTCTCGATCCTTCAATTGAAAATAGATTTTAAAATCAAAACCATAGAATTTGAACCAATTAATTAGGATTTAGATTTACTTGAATTAATACATGCTAAAGAGGATGGAGAAACCCTAGAACCTGTTCAGGGTTTTAGCCTAACATAATTGAAATAAACATTGCAATAAATATAAATAAGCTTACTTGAATCATTAAAGAAATAGGAACCTTGAATGTCTTGAAAAACTCCAAAGCTCAATTATTCTAAGTGTAATAAGGCATAAAAGAAGTACAAAAACAGTCTAATCTTCGTGCCTAAGAGTTCATATTTATAGAGGGGGAAGAAATACCTAATTAGGGATTGAATCAAAATAGCAAAAACTGCCAAAACAGGCCAAAAACAGCCTTTTCGGACCTCCGTGTCGATCGACAGGCAGGCTGTCGATCGACACAACCATCCAGTCGAAATCCGGGCTGAATTTTGTGATGATTCTAAAATTTTGACCTCTGTTTTGATCGACACAAATCCTGTCTCTCGACACAAATCATGTCGGTCGACACAAATCCTGTCTCTCGACACAAAAACATTTGTCTGCGCAGTCTCACGGTTTTGGCCATAACTTTTGCTCCAGAACTCCGATTGACCCGATTCTAGTTGCGTTGGAAAGCTAATTCAAAGATCTTTCCATCCATGTGCTCCATTAGCTCAGATTCCATCTGTGGAAGAAGTCGTGACTGTTCCTTTGAACATCATCTGCTTTCGGTATGAGTTTCCAATGAATTTGGCCTAAAACCTGAAAAAATCACCCATCAAAGGCATAACACCCTCTAAAGTAGACTCATGCTAGAAATAAGTAAGAACATAACATAAAGCACTTGAAACAATGGAGAAAAATATAGATAAGTGAGTATAAATATGAGCTTATCAAGCTCCGATTCACCTCTCTTTTTCGCGTTTAATCCAAGTTTCGTTGCATTATTCGTGTTCCTGGTGATCTAAGGAGCCGAAATATGCAATTGCATGTGAAATCGGAGTTGTGGGGAGTGTTTTACGGCGAGTTGCAGGTCCTATCTCCGGCGAACTCGCGAAGTCGATGACCTGTGTCGATCGACACACTCCTGTGTCGATCGACACAGAGGCTAAGGTCGAGGAGAAGGACAACAGCTCGTGTCGATCGACAAAGACTCATGTCGATCAACACAGGGGCTGGTCGACAAGGGTTCCATGACAGACTTGTGTCGATCGACAGAGGCTCGTGTCGATCGACAGAGCTGATCGAGGAGAGTGTGTCGATCGACACAGAGTCAACATGAAGGGGTGTGTCGACTGGGAGGAGCTTGTGTCGACCAAGGGGTGTGTCGACCGACACAGATCCCTGTCGGTCAATACAGAGGCTTGAGCAGGAGATTTATTTCATAATTCTAACCAATCTTAATTCTTTTTGAATCTCGATTATTATTGATTAAGATATTACTGTCCTAGATTATTCGTACTGACTTGAGTATCCATAAACAATTGTAGGAGGTTGAAAGCAAGGACAGTTGAGCTCTCACTAGCAGAAGACATCTATACTTAAAGCCAAGAACAAGGTGGGAAACTATTTCAGTATAAAACCAAAAATGTGTGTTTTCTTTTCAAAATGCGTACAAACTGTTTTGTTTTAAATTGAGATTGCTATGTATGTTTTGTGCTATTGTATCTGTCCTCTGTCGATGGGAATCGACAGAGAGTATAACTAATGAGTTTAGAACCAGGTTTCCATAACTGCGCTAAAACTTACTTAGTGAACAGGTTTGTAGCCACTTTGATATCGATTTGGGTGAACCGTCCCCATGTGTTGTTGGAATGAGGCGGAGTGTCCTCCAGTTGGATCAGATGATTATTATTATTAAACGATCGGGTCTCAAAATGGATTTCTGAGACTAGTGCACTTAGATGACAGTAGGTTGAGTGTGTTTACATTCCTAACTGATCATCGTAACTTAGAAGTCGGCCAACTTCCAGTTACAAAACTGAAACATATATGATAACATGTAAATAGCACGTGCAAAATAAAATGTTTTAGATAGCATGGTTCTTTTGAACAAAACCCCATGTCTATCTGTGTGAGTTGCATAGCATTTTCTCATATAAAATGTACGTTTTCGGGCATGTTTCTCATTGGGTACATTAGTACTCAGCCCCTCGTATTATTTCTAAAATACGTAGGTTGAACGACAAGGATGGGCGAGCAGAGGTGTAAACAGAGCGGTGAAAGATTTTGAAGACCACAGATCCTGTGACATGCATCTTCATATGCATGTCACCATCACGCTACACACACTGCTGCACCGCACTCTGTTCTATCCTTCCCAAATTCTGAATACTGTTGAATACTTTTATTTTGAAACTGACTCGAAGTATTTCTTTATGTTATTAGATTATCTTCCATGTTAATTAAAGTCTTCCGCTTATTTATTTAAAGAGAGAAAATGTTTAACAAAACCTGAAACATCAATGTAACGCGACCCCAAATTGGGAAGGTCAGTTGGGGGCGTTACAGAGGTGGTATCAGAGCATCAGTTTTCAAGTTTTAAATGATTTAAAAATATTTTGAAACTTTGAGTCTTAAAAGTATTTGAAAATTTAAAAGTCGTGTGAAGTGTTTGCTCGTGTTTACACTCTACTCCATCCTGCGCCACCTGAGGTACATTTTAATTTTAAAAGAAAGTTTCCCTGCTTGCAATTTTAGTATGATTTGAATGTTTTAAAAGCATTATGAATCTTTTGAAAGAAAATTTAAATTTGAAATAAAATGGGGTTATACGGAGTGAAAAGGGTGGATTGATGTGGAATTTGATTAATTTTGTGAGGCAAGAGTGCTGACACTGGTTGATAATAAAAATGATTTGAAAGTGTCGAGTTGAGAAATTTGTGTTTATGAAAGTGGAAAATTTTATGGGTTGAAAAGGTTTTGAGGTTTAAAAGATGAAAGTTATGTGTTTATTTGGCACCGACGAGGTGACCTTCCTTGAAAATGTGAAACGAGTATGAATTTATTGATTGATTATTGAATTAATTGCAAGCAATTTAAAACCTTGATATTATGGCTATAGATGTGCTAGATGAACAATGAGATATAGTATGACATAAATTGATGTTGAAATAAGGGAAAACTAGGACAGATTGGACTGACAAAATAATTGTGGGCCTTGAAAAGGCATTGACTTGATTTGGGGTGTGGAAATTGAAAATTTCCTTAGTTGTTGATTTGACTGAGTAGTGAGAGAGTGAGTTGACTTGTAGAAACTACAAGCTAACATGTGGTCGTACAGAATGTACATAGTGAGCCTGACAGATGTAATTAGACTTGGTGTAAGATAGTGTGTGCGAGGATCCGAAGGAACCTCGGCAGGGTGTGTGGTGTAGTTATTCTATATGACCCGTACTGACCGTTTATTATTTATTTTGGTGGCAGATGGCTTCTCAGGATCGGATTGTGAGACATTATAGGGAGCGTCTTCCTTTCACCGAGGATAACCTCGCGTCAGCTTTATTGGAATATCTGGCGCTATGGGAAAGAGTACGCTACTTGGGAGTGACAGACAGGGAGGCGGTTGAGCTGACCATGAACCTTATGCCGGAGAGATGGACTAACTGGGTGTTGTCTTTGACCCGTTGGCACAACGATAGTACGACAGGTACAGTTACGAGCTATCGACGTTTTATGGCAGATCTGATTCAGAAGGTGATTGTAGAGGGGAGTCCTTTGCCAGCATCTTCTAGAGGTACACAGGTATCCCGGACCAGGACCTCATCACCCGAGTGGACTCCAGCTTTGCCACCAGCGCCAGCTGATGCTCAGGTTGCACCTGTGCATGCACCCACTTCGAGACCGAGAGTGCGACCAGTACCGAGTACTTCAACTGCAGTATACATGTCATTTCTGCCTGGATATCTGCAGGGAGGTACTTATGATCCCTATGCTTTCTGCGATTCCATTGCTTCAGTGCAGTCTCCTACGTTGCATTCGGGTTCGGCGTTACCATTTGGACATAGTGGATTGCCCGCACCTACCGTACAGCAGCCGCAGCAGGACATGGCAGGGCCCAGCAGGGCTAAGTCGTCCCATGATTTAGGATGGGACAACACGAAGATGTGGCCTAGACCGACTTCGAGCGGACAACAAGATACGTTTGGTGGTTACGGGACCATCCATGGTTATGGTACAAGCCAGGCGCCGATATGTTTATCTAGCGATACAGAGGACAGTCGAGGCAGGGGGACAGTCGCTCAGGATAGAGGGAAGGGACCGATGAAGGCAGAGGATGATGATGAAGAGGAGGAGGATCCGTCCGAGGGATCCGAGTGAGAGACATTGTGGACATTGTTGTACCAGCTATTTGTATTCAGTATTGGACCTTTAATTATTGTTATGGACGTGTTTATCTTTGGTATTGTGGACCTTTATTCTGATGATTTATGTTAGAACGATGTATGGTGACATTATTTTCAATTATTGAGAGGATGATTTGATTAAGCTATTGAATGTGGTTGTTAAAGAGCTTGGGTTGGGTATTGAGAATTTTGTTGAGATAATTGTGAGATATTGATTGGTGTTGTTTTGCATAGAAAATTCATGGAGTATATTGATCAAGGTAGAGGAAGAGGCCGTGGCCGAGACAAAGGTCGAGGTAGAGGTAGAGGCCAGAGGGGCCGAGGACGTGGAAGAGCCATTCCACAACCGATACATGAGGAACCACTATGGGAGGATGCCCCATTAAACCAGGAGTATGAGGAGATCGAGATATTGTCCGATGATGAGAACGCTGCAGGGCAGCAAGGACCAGTACCACCACCCCAAGAAAATGCACCGGAAATTCCATCAGTCATGTGGGTGGAAACTTTCAGAAAGCAACACCCTCCGACTTTTGATAGGACTGGAGGACCCACTGCTGCAGAAGATTGGATCAGGGAGCTTGAAAAGATTTTCAAGCATATGAGGTGCTCTGAGGATGAGAAAATAAACTGTATGTCCTATCAACTGAAAAGGAAAGCGGACAGATGGTGGGAGACTTATGTAAAGTCTGTTGCACCAGCGGAAAGGGATGATGTGAGCTGGGAAAGGTTCAAGGAAGCATTCTTTGAGAAGTATGTTCCAAGGCAATATCGGAAAGAGAGGGCGGTGGAATTTTTCCTGTTTTAACAAGGGAAGCTGACTGTGGAGTAGTATGACACCAATTTCGGTGAGCTACTCCAAATGACACCGCATATGGCGGATACACCGCAAAAGCTGACTGAGAAGTTTAGAGATGGACTGTGCAAAGAAATCCGCACACAACTAGCCACCATGAAAGGCTTAAGCTATCAAGAACTGCTGAGCCATGCCTTGGACATTAAAGCGTCCAAGAACATGAAGAAGATGCTAGAATGGGGAGCACAGGAGGCGCAAGCTTCAGCTTCAAATCAGAAGAGGAAGTGTGAAGAGCCACCCAGGCAATTCGTTCAAGGTCAAGGCAGTCAGAAGCGCCACGATCAGGGTAGGCAGCAGAATTTCCAGGGGAGGCCGGACCAATAGAACTTCCAGAGGTTCAATCCTCACCAGGTTCAGAGGCGAGACCAGGCAGGGCCACAGAACTATCAAAGGTGTGGCAGGAGGCATACAGGTGGATGCCAAGGAAATGCAGTCAGATGTTTCAACTGCGGATGGCAAGGTCACTATGCCAACAATTGCCCTACACCGCCAGCTCAAGGTGGTAATCGCCAGAATTTTCAGAGACCTGCTAACCAGCAGTTAAGAGCGATCAGGGGACACCGCCAGCCATGGAGAGGTAATGCTGGGAACAGAGGAGGAGGAAGGCAGGGTAATCATGCCCCACCCAGGAACCAGGAGGGTAACCCGCAGGGTGGTGATGGACAACAGAGGAGAGCCTGAGCCTGAGCTTGAGCCTATGCCTTGGACGGAAATCAGGATGATGGCAATTTGGCAGGTATGGGATGCATTAATGATATACCTGTTATGGTATTATTCGATACTGGAGCATCGCATATTTTCATTTCATCTGCATGTGTTGAGGAATTAGGACTTAAAGTAGAAAAGAATAGTCAGGACTTGAACGTAGCGATACCTTCAGGAGAAACAACTATTTCTACTTTAGTGTGCCGAGACTTAAAAATCAAGATGAACGAGAGCAAAATTCATGTAGTAGAACTGAATGTATTGGACATTCATGACGTAGACATAATCCTAGGAATGGATTGGTTGTCGGAGAACAAGGCGACAATTTTGTGTCATGAGATGAGAGTGATTATCCCGCAGCAAGGGAATGAGGAAGCATTTGTACACGGATTTAGAAGGAGGCAGAGAATACCTGTAATCTCTGCGGTTCAAGCAACGAAGTTGTTGCGTAAAACGGAAAATCAAGCCTTCTTAGTGTATTTGGAAGGAGAAGAGAAGTCGGAGCTAACGGTGCAAGATGTGCCGATAGTGAGAGTTCGAGGATGTATTTCCGAAAGAACTACCAGGATTACCACCAGACAGGCAGGTGGAATTCACTATTGATCTGGAACCGGGTGCGGCACCAATTTCCAAAGCGCCGTACCGCATGGCCCCGAAAGAGTTACAAGAGTTGAAGGTCAGCTACAAGAGCTGTTGGACATGGGTTATATAAGGCCAAGCGTGTCACCATGGGGTGCACCGATTTTGTTCGTTAAGAAGAAGGACAGATCGATGCGTATGTGCATTGATTACCGAGAGCTGAATAAGTTGACACTGAAGAACAGATACCCATTACCAAGGATCGATGATCTATTTGATCAACTCAAGGGAGCGAAAGTGTTTTCTAAGATTGATCTTCGATCAAGGTACCATCAGTTAAAAATTCGGAAGGAGGATATGATGGGTTTTGTATACTGAAAGCATTTATTACAATGAGTATACAACGGTTTATTTCTCCTATCTGTTAACAATCGTACATGTATGAACAATGGTATCCTCTTGTCTCACCGATAGGGACGATCATACTGCGTGTTGTAGATCGCAGAAGATAGTATGATCACTTGACCTAGTGAGACATAAACATGATCACAGCCGAGACAGCGTATGAGGATACGTCTGTCCGGATGGCTGCGGCATTGTCGGAATAAGTAGTCTGTCTTGGTTACTTGACATGCTGGTACGCAGAGGTGGCGTATTGATAGACCGCAGTGAGATATATTCGTCTGTCTGACATCAACGAATAAAAGATCTCGTTATATTGATTGAGTCCAAACCCTAACGAAGGTTCAGGGGTTTGCACGGGTTGACTGTTGCTTTGACTTGCCATGGTGGAGAGCCTGAGTAACGTGCTCGTATATCCGCATCTTGGGTAACAGCAGTTCTTGTAGTACCGCCTGAGACTGAACTTAGGTAACCATATCCGAGTAATAGGATGAGGACATTCCCTGAGGAGCTCAATAACATTCATCGTGCCAAAGTCCTGCAGACTGATTAAGTTCAGGCACGAGTGATAAGGTTTGAGTGGTACTACTCAGGAATTATAAGATATTAATTAATTGTAGTTAGAGCTTGTCAGAGGCTCCAATTAATTAATGGATGTCCGGTAACCTTAAATATGGGGATTCTCAATTAATGCAACTCGTTCTCATAACGTGGTAATCAAGGGGTAGGTCAGTATTAATTCTGTGGTGAAAAAGAATTAATATTAATTAATTAATTGTGTCCTGGGTTGTGGACATGGGAATTAATTAATTTATAGGCCCACTTTATTATTTGCATTAGGTCCCAGGTCTGGCCCAATTAATATGCTGAATTGAGCCCAAAGAGCCCATTAGGGATAAAACCCTAGGTCTATAAATAGACAACTCTCTCTTATAAGTTGCAACACAGTTGAAACACACTAACCCTAAGAGAGAGAGGAGGCGCCGATTTTGGTTCAGAAAGGAGGAGAATTTCGATTCTGGTCATGCTCAGAGTGCAGATCTACGGAGTTCTCACCAGTAGTAGATTTGAACAGCATTGGGACACAGCCCTGAAGATCTGATCTGGAGAACAGATTTCTCTTCTCTTCTCTTTCTGTTTTTTGAATTTAATCAAGAAATTAGGGTTCTAATTTCTGTTTCCGCAGATTAAATCGAATTGCGTGGTTGATTTGGATCTTGGAATTCAAACGCAAAAGATCGGTACAGAGACGACGGAATTACGGTAATCTCTCAATCCCTAATTATGCATTAAATTCATAGGAGCATGCTAGGGTTTTTGTGAATTTAATTATGGGCAATATCCATAGATCGATCCGGTTCAATTTTGGTTTTGGTGATTCGGTTCACGAGAAAACCCTAGAATTGGTATCAGAGCCAGGTTATCTGATTTATGGCTCTGTTGTTCATAATTAAATTCGATATTATGCATGTATGAATTTATTATTGTGGATGTTTGGTTTTTGTTCCTCGTGGCAACCCGTTGATTCAGCCCGCGGTGGTTTATCCGTGTAGGGCTGAATTATTTGTAAAATCATGAGAAAATCCATGATTAGAATAGATTTGAAAATTGTAATAGAATAGTTTCTGTAATTTTCAAATACTGTATTTGGACGGGTCGAGGACGGAGAACAAAGACGGATCCGACGAAGGGCGGTGCACGACGGCGGCAGGAGGCCGCGCGCGCGTGCACGGCGGGCGAAGGCAGCGCGGCACGTAGGGCGCGCGTGGCGCGCGCGAGCAGCGGCGGGGGCGCGCGGGCGCACGGCGTGCGTGCGGGCGACAGCCGTTAGGCGCGCGGCGGCGACGGCTTGTGTTTTGAAAATCTTCATCGTCGGTTGCTGCTGTCCCGTCGCGGTGGCTTGTGTTTTTTGGTGGTTTGTGCAATCCTGTGTAAACCCTAGGTTTGCATTAGGGTTAGGGCAAATCATCAGATCACAAAGGCCTAAAAATCCAAAAGATTTGGTGTATCAAGATTTGGAGGCCCTTGAAGATTTTAGAAGATTTGAATTTATCCATTAAATCAAAATTCAAATTGTAATAGATAGATTTTAATTTCTATTTATTTTTGGGGCCACGAGGAATTTTTGTTTGCCTTAATTGTCCTCGTACGATATGTGATTTATTTATGTGCGCAATTAAGCATGTGTAGATAATAGGAAAAGCATGATTTACTGCTTTTATTATTTACAGCTTTCCAAGCATGCTTATGTGATTAATTTCTTTTGTTGGATTATATTTTGGGAATTTTTGGGCTTGTTTAATTACATGCAAAAATTTGGAAAATATAATGACAAAAGGGAATTATGTGTGCGCATAAAGAAACCTTTTAAAAGAAAAATACTAAGCAGATTTTGTAATTAAAATCAATAGACCTCCACAAAGCGGTCCTAGGCTGTAAGAGTATCTCTCGTTCTAGTAAACGTCTACGAGTGTAGCTTGCTAGTTCCCGGAGGTGCATGGGTACGGTTGTTGGGATTTCTAGACAAATAATTTAAATCATGTGAATAGTGGGAGGGCTTTGCGTAAACGTCTACGAGTGTAGCTTGCGTAGACCTCTTTCACAAGTATTCTAGGATTGATTTAAATTAAAGATAACAAAAGCTTTAAGGGCTGTGCGGTATGGTTACGTGCCATGCTAAACTGTCTCTTTTGGCCGGAGTTAAATTTGTGGTTAATTGCTTAGAAGCATCTTAGAATATAATGCAAGAATTGCATCCCTGTTCTTGAGAGATGGCTTGGTCTAAGGTTTTCACTAATTATTAATTTCTAGTGTCAAAAGCATCCTGACATGGTAGTGAAATTAAATGGATTGGGGCTTAAAACTCACAGTTCTGGTTGAGGGTGACATCGTAAACGTCTACGAGTGTAGCTTGCGGTGGGAACTCTTGGGCAATTAGTGGAAAATATTTGTATTTGATTTATTAAAAGGTTTTCAATGCATTTGTTTTCGAAGTTCAACATGTATGTTCTTATTTAAGATTCTTTATTGTTTCAGATATGTCTATGTCTACTGTCGATCATATACTTGCTCTCAATCCTCTAACTGGTCCGAACTTCCATGAGTGGAGATATTGCATTGAGTATATTCTCCTGACTAAACAACACATGTTTGTTCTCACTATGATGCCACTTGCCCCATGTTACCATAAAGTATCTAGACGTGAGAAGGAGTTCTATGACAGTTGGGTGGCATCTGAGGATTTTACTTACAAGTTAATCTCAGATAACCTTTCTAGAGAACTTAAGCTCAAGTACATGGGCTATTGTAGCTCTGTTACTATCTGGATGGACTTAGTGGCTACGTATGGTGAAGTGGAGCGAACTGTCAACTGTGATCTCGTTAGAGACCTTGTCTGTAAGAGAATGGTTGATGGCAGTTCAGTGACACTGCATGTGATGATCATGGATAACATCATGAAACGATTCACACGTGGAGGTGGATGTATCAGTGATCGGGCTAAGATCGATATAATCCTGAATTCCTTACCAATTTCATTCTATGACTTTAAGAAGGATGTAGCTAAGAGAAGTGAGTACCCTTTCAAGGAGTTGCTTACTGATCTCATAGCAGGACAGTCCTTCGTACCTTCATGGGAGTCTGAGTTATCAGATCTTGAGCACAGCTTGGGCACATTGAAAGATGTGGTTCATACTGTGTGCAAGAACATGATTGATCGCAGATCACGTGAGAGGAGGTCAAATGAAATGAAGAGGGTTGGTGTCACTTCAAGTGAGAAGGCATGCAGAAGCAAGGGACAAGGTACGTCATTTGCATTTGTAATGGAAACATGTTTAGCATCGGTTTCTACTCATTCGTGGGTAGTGGATACTGGAGCTACTGATCATGTTTGTTACATTTTGCAGGGGTTCACACCGAGGAAGGTGCTGAAGAATAACGAGGTTACCATCTCAATGGGGAACGCAACACAAGTGAGTGCAGTTGCCATTGGAGATTTCACCTTGTACTTTGATGATTCCGTTTTAACATTGAGAGATGTTTTGTATGTGCCGGATTTTAGGCGAAATCTCATTTCAGTTTCCAAACTTTTTGTTGATGGATATTCAGTTATTTTTGATAGTGGTGTTTCTATCATTGGTAATAACGGTGTTATCTGTCGTGGAATGCTGAATAATTCTCTCTATGTTTGTTAACTGTAATCATAAGTCTTCCGCAAGTATTGCATGTAATTCATCCGTAATTGATAATCCTAGGAAGAGAAAACTTACTTCTTCTGATGAGGATCTTACATATCTCTAGCACTTGAGACTGGGTCACATCAGCTTGAAGCAGATTCAGAGACTTGCAGATGACGGTACATTGGACTTAGTCCGGACTATACCTTATCAAGTCTGCAAATCCTGCATCGAGGGCAAGATGTCAACTGGGCCTTTCAAGGCTAGTCAGTCTCGAGCAGAGGAAGTGTTGGAATTGATCCATTCTGACTTATGTGGACCGATGTCCACGCAAGCTCGTGGAGGGTACGAGTACTTCGTCACTTTCATTGATGATTACTCAAGGTACGAATATGTTTACCTGCTTCGCTACAATTCTGAATGCTTTGAGAAACTCAAAGAGTTCAAGGCTGAGGTAGAAAAGAAGGTCGGAAAAACTATCAAGTCGCTACAATCTGACCGCGGTGGCGAATACCTCGGTAACGAGTTCCTGCAATATTTGTCAGAAAATGGGATAACATCCCAGTGGACTGCACCGGGTACTCCCCAGCAAAACGGTGTAGCTGAAAGAAGAAATAAGACTCTTCTAGAGATGGTAAGATCAATGATGAGTTATGCAAACTTACCAATTTCGTTTTGGGGCTACACATTGGAGACAACAACTTACGTACTTAATGTGGTGCCTTCTAAATCAGTTCCTAAGACACCTTCTGAGCTCTTCCTTGGTCGCAAACCCAGTTTGTGCAAGTTTAGATTATGGGGTTTTCCGGCACACGTATTGTCGAAGGAACCTAATAAGTTAGAAAGCATGTCAAAAGTAATGCTGTTCATAGGGTATCCCAGACAAACAAAAGGTGGTTACTTTTACTGTCCTGAGAGTCAAAGAGTCGTTGTTAGCACCAACGCAAGGTTCTTGGAGGACGAGTATGTGCGTAATCACAGGTCAAGGAGTGATATCGTTCTTCAAAAAATTGAGAACGAGAATGCAATTCCAAGGGAAGGGGAACGTGTAGATGTGGGTGCTCCTTGAGAGGTACAACACCACAGACACGTTCTTCAGTGCAAGGTGCAGGACCACAAGTCACTGCACCTACTACTGACACGACACCGATGCCTCGTCGTAGTGGGAGAGTTATTTTCCAACCGGAAAGGTACATGTTCGTGGGTGAGTCTTCGGACTTGAGCCCGGAAGACGGACATGAGGACTCTGACCCACTGACTTACGAAGAGGCAGTGCAGGACAAGGATGTTGCCAAATGGCGTGTCGCCATGGATTCTGAAATTGAATCCATTACTGCTATGGATGTATACCAGAAAACTGATTTGCCGGATGGCTTTAGGGCCATAGGGTGCAAATGGGTATACAAGAGAAAGAAAGGGGCGGATGGAAAGATTACGGCTTTCAAGGTCAGGCTGGTGGCAAAGGGTTATAGTCAGAAAGAGGGCATTGACTATGACGAAACCTTTTCACCCGTAGCCATGCTCAAATCTATCCGGATACTCCTTGCCATAGCTGCGCATATGGACCTCGAGATCCGGCAGATGGATGTCAAAATCGCTTTTCTAAACGGTTACCTTGAAGAAGGTAGAGACATCTATATGCAGCAACCCGAAGGTTACATAAGCAAGGGCGAAGAACATCTTGTCTGGAAGCTTAGGAAGTCCTTGTATGGACTTAAGCAAGCTTCAAGGTCGTGGAACTTACGTTTCAACGATGTGATTAAATCCTATGGATTTGCACAGTTGGAAAACAAAAGTTGTGTTTACCGACTTTGTGTCAGTGGGAGCGTGGTCTTCCTTGCACTATACGTTGATGACATACTCCTATTTGGAAACAACGAGGGAGTGATGTCCGAAATCATGGTTTGGTTATTTGAACAGTTCCAAATGAAGAATCTGGGTGAAGCTGGCTACATTCTTGGGATTAAGGTCTTACGAGATCGTAAAAGAAGAATGTTGAGCTTATCCCAGGCGTCCTATATGGATACTGTGATAGCCCGGTTCAGCATGCAACTCGCAAAGAAAGGCTTGCTACCTTTCCGACATGGCGTTCGTCTTTCTAGTGGGCAGTGTCCTTAGACACAGCGGGAGAAAGACGAGATGAGTCTTGTACCATATGCTTCGGCTGTGGGTAGTCTCATGTATGCAATGCTGTGTACCAGGCCAGATATCTGTTATGCCGTTGGCATGGTAGCAAGATATCAGTCTAACCCTGGACAGGCGCACTAGACTGCTGTAAAGCATATCCTCAAGTATTTGAAGAGAACTAGGAATTTCTGCCTAGTTTATCAAAGTGAGGATCTGTGCCCTGTGGGTTATACAGACTCGGATTTCCAAGGGGACCAGGATGAGAAGAAATCGACCTCAGGTTATGTGTTTACCCTGGGAGGTGGAGCTGTATCTTGGAGGAGCTCAAAGCAGAAATGCATTGCTGACTCCACCATGGAGGCGGAATATGTCGCCGCCTCCGAAGCCTCGAAAGAGGGGGTGTGGCTCCGGAACTACCTTTTAGAGTTGGGCGTGATCCCGAGTTTGCCGAGGAGCATCACAATTTATTGTGATAACTCTGGTGCGGTGGCAAACTCAAAGGAACCGAGGTCTCACAGGGCAAGCAAACACATAGAGAGAAAGTACCATATCATACGAGAAATCGTATCGAGGGGCGATGTGCTGATTAAGAAGATTGACATTGCTGACAATCTTGCTGATCCATTTACAAAGAGCTTGACGCAGAAAGTTTACGAAAGACATATTCGTGAGCTAGGTCTGAGGTGGATGCCGACCACTGATAGTGGTTAAAGAGACAGCAGACTAGATAGACGGACTGTATACTCTGTAATAGCCTAGTTATGCTTTGAGTATAAGTGGGAGATTGATGGGTTTTGTATACTAAAAGCATTTATTACAATGAGTATACAACGGTTTATTTCTCCTATCTGTTAACAATCGTACATGTATGAACAATGGTATCCTCTTGTCTAACCGATAGGGACGATCATACGGCGTGTTGTAGATCGCAGAAGACAGTATGATCACTTGACCTAGTGAGACATAAACATGATCACAGCCGAGACAGCGTATGAGGATACGTCTGTTCGGATGGCTGCGGCATTGTCGGAATAAGTAGTCTATCTTGGTTACTTGACATGCTGGTACGCAGAGGTGGCATATTGATAGACCGCAGTGAGATATATTCGTCTGTCTGACATCAACGAATAAAAGATCTCGTTATATTGATTGAGTCCAAACCCTAACGAAGGTTCAGGGGTTTGCACGGGTTGACTGTTGCTTTAACTTGCCATGGTGGAGAGCCTGAGTAACGTGCACGTATATCCGCATCTTGGGTAACAGCAGTTCGTGTAGTACCGCCTGAGACTGAACTTAGGTAACCATATCCGAGTAATAGGATGGGGACATTCCCTGAGGAGCTCAATAACATTCATCGTGCCAAAGTCCTGCAGGCTGATTAAGTTCAGGCACGAGTGATAAGGCACGAGTGATAAGGATTAAGTTCTGGCCCAATAAATATGCTGAATTGAGCCCAAAGAGCCCATTAGGGATAAAACCCTAGGTGTATAAATAGACAGCTCTCTCTCATAAGTTGCAACACAGTTGAAACACACTAACCCTAAGAGAGAGAGGAGGCGCCGATTTTGGTTCAGAAAGGAGGAGAATTTCGATTCTGGTTCTGCTCAGAGTAAAGATCTACGGAGTCCTCACCAGTAGTAGATCTGAACAACATTGGGACACAGCCCTGAAGATCTGATCTGGAGAACAGATTTCTCTTCTCTTCTCTTTCTGTTTTTCGAATTTACTCAAGAAATTAGGGTTCTAATTTATGTTTCCGCAGATTAAATCGAATTGCGTGGTTGAATTGGATCTTGGAATTCAAACGCAAAAGATCGGTACAGAGACGACAGAATTACGGTAATCTCTCAATCCACAATTATGCATTAAATTCATAGGAGCATGCTAGGGTTTTTGTGAATTTAATTATGGGCAATATCCATAGATCGATCCGGTTCAGTTTTTGTTTTGGTGATTCGGTTCACGAGAAAACCCTACAGGATATTCCGAAGACAACATTCAGGACTAGATACGGTGACTACGAGTTTGTAGTAATGCCGTTTGGACTCATGAATGCTCCTGCAGTGTTTATGGACTTAATAAACCGAGTATTTCATCCATATCTTGACAATTTTGTGTTGGTGTTTATAGATGATATCTTGATATACTCGAAGAGTGAAGTGGAGCATGAACAGCACCTGAGAACAGTTTTGCAGACCCTGAGAGATGAAAAGCTTTATGCTAAATTCAGCAAGTGTGAGTTTTGGCTAGGGAAGTGACGTTCTTGGGTCATAATATGTCGGAAGACGGAATCAAAGTGGATCTAGCCAAGATTCAGACAGTGATGGACTAGAAATCACCAACTACCCCGAATGAGATTCGCAGTTTTCTGGGTTTAGCGGGTTATTACAGAAGATTTATCAAGGGCTTCTTGAAGATTGCGAAGCCAATGACTCAATTACTACAGAAGAGTGTGAAGTTTGTGTGGACGGATGAGTGTGAGAAGAGTTTTCAGAAGTTAAAACAGTTGCTAACAACCGCACCAGTCCTAGCAGTGCCAGAATCAGATAAGAACTTTGAAGTTTACACCGATGCTTCAAAGAATAGGCTGGGTTGTGTATTGATGCAAGATGGTAAGGTGATAGCTTATGCGTCAAGGCAGTTAAGACAGCATGAAGTGAACTATCCAACTCATGATTTGGAGTTAGCGGTCGTAATCCACGCGTTAAAGATTTGGAGACACTATCTCTACGGAGTGAAATGTGTCATATTCACTGATCATAAGAGTTTGAAGTATTTCTTCGAACAGAAGAATCTGAATATGAGGCAGAGAAGATGGTCAGAGCTCGTGAATGATTACGATCTGACGATAAATTATCACCCAGGCAAGGCAAATTCAGTGGTCGATGCCTTGAGCAGGAAAGGAGAAGCTCAGCTAGGCTGTATGCTTACAAGAGAGGATAGCTTAATCAGGGAATTTGAGAGACTTAGCCTAGAAGTGATATCACCTTCAGAAAGGAAGAGGTGTGATTTAGCGGCTATGACGATAGTGCCAGATATAAGAGAGAGAATTATTGAGGCACAGAAGGAAGACACAGAGATTGAGAAGTTGCGTCAAAAGCCAGTGGGAGAGTATCGGGAAGCACCTGACAATGCGTTACTATTCAGAGACAGAATACTGGTGTCAGCTAGTGAAGAATTAAGGAATGAGATTTTAAGTGAGGCTCACGATACTCCGTATACCGCTCACCCAGGAAGTACTAAAAGATATCAAGATCTGAAAACCAAGTACTGGTGGGATGGTATGAAGAAGGATGTAGCCTTATACGTGGAGAAATGTTTGGTCTGACAACAAGTTAAGGCATTACATCAACGGCCGTATGGGAAGTTGCAGCTGTTAGACATTCCGGAATGGAAGTGGGAACATATCACCATGGACTTCGTAACGGGGTTACCGAGATCACATAAAGGGAATACGGTGATATGGGTTATAGTGGATCGTCTAACGAAGAGTGCTCACTTTTTACCGACTAAGGTAAATTACGGATCAGATAAGCTAGCTCAGATATATGTCCGAGAGATAGTCAGACTACACGGAGTGCCAAAATCTATTACGTCTGACAAAGATGCAAAGTTCACATCTCGATTTTGGATGAGTTTGCAACAGGAGCTGGGTACTCGCTTGAATTTTAGTACGGCGTTTCACCCACAATCAGATGGTCAATCAGAAAGGACAATCCAAACACTCGAGGACATGCTAAGGACAGTAGTGTTAGACCGGGGAAGCAGTTGGGAGCCGATTTTGCCTTTGATCGAGTTTGCTTACAATAACAATTATCAGGCAACAATCGGAATGGCTCCTTATGAGGCATTATATGGGAAGAAGTGTCGTTCACCTCTTTATTGGGATGAGGTAGGAGAACGGAAGGTCATTGGACCGGATGCAGTGGGCGAGATGATCGAGATTGTCCGGCAAATTCGGGAGAGAATCAAAGAAGCGCAGAGTGGGCAGAAGTCCTATGCCGACTCGAGGAGGGCAGAGTTGTGTTTTGAAGTCGGGGATAAGGTTTTTCTCAAAGTTTCACCCTCCAGAGGAATAGTGCGCTTCGGGGTAAAAGGCAAAATGAGACCGCGCTATGTTGGACCATATGAGATATTAGAGCGCATTGGTCGAGTAGCGTACATATTAGCACTACCCCCAAGTATGGGTAATATTCAAGGTGTGTTTCACGTGTCTCAGCTGAGAAAGTACGTGTATGATCCTAGACACGTGATACATCAAGAGGATGTAATTTTAAGTCCGAATTTACGGTATGAAGAACAGCCGGAGGCTATACTAGACCAGAAGATACAAGAGCTCAGAAATAAGTCAGTTCCGCTCGTTAAGGTGCTTTGGAGACACCATGGGCGTGAAGAAGCGACGTGGGAGCTTGAGGAAAAGATGAGAGAGAAGTATCCCGAGCTTTTCGAGGCTTTGTAAATTTAGGGGACAAAATTTTTATAAGGGTGAGGGGATGTAATACCCTGTGAATATTTGACCATGTAATAATTATTCAGATCTAATAAAAGGGGATTTCCTCAATTGGGAAGCATTGGAAGTTATTTGGTTATGATTGGAGAAATTAATTTGATTTGTTAAGCTTGATTATATAATTAATTGTGAGGAAATTATCAAGATTTAGTGGGAAGATAATGAGATGAATTGAGAGTTTGGGAAGTAAGATGTGGTAATTCATGATGGAACAACATTTGTTTGAGGTGGAATAGTTCATAGGTTATGAACTATTAAAATTTTGAAGAATTATATTGAAATTATACACATGGATTAATTAAGAGATATATGGAAATTTAAGTTACATGTATATGTTTATATACATATCATATTGTATAATGGAAGGGATATATGTATAGAGGGAGAGTCATATTATAAACTTTTCTACCTTATTCTATATTGAATTAGAGAGAGAAAGAGCAAACACCCCCTCAAACCTCACCCAAATCCGTCACCTTCCCGGCATCGCACCGGCCAACCCCGACCACCACCGGACCAGCCACCACCGCCATTTGAAAGCTCTCGTTCCAAGCTTCAGTTTGAGTACTCGTGGGCTCCGAGAGGACGAAAAATGAGAGAGATATTGAAGAGATAAGGTGAGGTGGGTTTCAATTCCGAATTTGAGATTTTAAGATTTAAATCTTGTTATTCCGGCCATTAATCGATGTTTTGGTGCTAGATTCATGTTCCATATCGTGTAGGGAGCCTTCGGATACCAAGAAACACGAATTTCCTTGCCAGAAATCGCGTCCGCCGCCGTGAGGGAGAGGAACTCCGGTGAGCTCCGATTCACCTCTCTTTTTTGCGTTTAATCCAAGTTTCGTTGCATTATTCATGTTCCTGGTGATCTAAGGAGCCGAAATATGTAATTGCATGTGAAATTGGAGTTGTGGGGGAGTGTTTTACGGCGAGTTGCAGGTCCTGTCTTCGGCGAACTCGCGAAGTCGATGACCTGTGTCGATCGACACAGAGGCTAAGGTCGAGGAGAAGGACAGCAGCTCGTGTCGATCGACAAAGACTCATGTCGATCGACACAGGGGCTGGTCGACAAGGGTTCCATGACACACTTGTGTTGATCGACAGAGGCTCGTGTCGATCGACAGAGCTGATCGAGGAGAGTGTGTCAATCGACAAAGGTTCGTGTCGATCGACACAGAGTCGACATGAAGGGGTGTGTCGACTGGGAGGAGCTTGTGTCGACCAAGGGGTGTGTCGACCGACACAGATCCCTGTCGGTCGATACAGAGGCTTGAGCAGGAGATTTATTTCATAATTCTAACCAATCTTAATTCTTTTCGAATCTCGATTATTATTGATTAAGATATTACTGTCCTAGATTATTCGTACTGACTTGAGTATCCCTAAACAATTGTAGGAGGTTGAAAGCAAGGATAGTTGAGCTCTCACTAGCAGAAGACAATCTATACTTGAAGCCAAGAACAAGGTGGGAAACTATTTCAGTATAAAACCAAAAATGTGTGTTTTCTTTTCAAAATGCGTACAAGCTGTTTTGTTTTAAATTGAGATTGCTATGCATGTTTTGTGCTATTGTATCTGTCCTCTGTCGATTCCCATCGACAGAGAGGATAACTAATGAGTTTAGAACCAGGTTTCCATAACTGCGCTAGAACTCACTTAGTGAACAGGGTTGTAGCCCCTTTGATATCGATTTGGGTGAAACGTCCCCTTGTGTTGTTGGAATGAGGCGGAGTGTCCTCCAGTTGGATCCGGTGATTAATATTATTAAACGATCGGGTCTCAAAATAGATTTCTGAGACTAGTGCACTTAGATGACAGTAGGTTGAGTGTGTTTACATTCATAACTGATCATCGTAACTTGGAAGTTGGCCAACTTCCAGTTACAAAACTGAAACAGATATGATAACATGTAAATAGCACGTGCAAAATAAAATATTTTAGATAGCATGGCTCTTTTCAACAAAACCCCATGTCTATCTGTGTGAGTTGCATAGCATTTTCTCATATATAATGTACGTTTTCGGGCATGTTTCTCATTGCGTACATTAGTACTCAGCCCCTCGTATTATTTCTAAAATATGCAGGTTGAGTGGCAAGGATGGGCGAGCAGAGGTGTAAACAGAGCTGTGAAAGATTTTGAAGACCACAGATCCTGTGACATGCATCTTCATATGCATGTCACCATCACGTTACACACACTGCTGCACCGCACTCTGTTCTATCCTTCCCAAATTCTGAATACTGTTGACTACTTTTATTTTGAAACTGACTCGAAGTATTTCTTTATGTTATTAAATTATCTTCCCTGTTAATTAAACACTTTTTTTATTTTTGTAAAGTTAACAAATGTAATTAGGTGTGTAAATACAAACTGGCTCGAAGTATTTCTTTATGAACTTTTAATATTTTAAACACTTTTTTTATTTTTGTAAAGTTAACAAATGTAATTAGGTGTGTAAATACAAACTTTTACTATTTTGAGTACAAATTTGAATAAATAATATATGTGGTGATTGTTCAGTATACAAATTTAGTATTTTTCATATATTTTTATAGAATGAGTAATTAACATTTTTTAAAGCAATCTATTATAATATTTTTACTGAAACATGAATATTTTCATGTGGTTATTTATATATAATTAAAATATAAGTTACTATTAATAAAGTGAATAAAAACATTTATAATATTATTTTAAATTAGAATATTTATATATTATTTTAAAAAATATTTGTTTGACCAACATGTGGGATGTTAATCTAATATATAATATAATTAAGACTAGGGTAATTCTAAACACAGCCACAATTTTACTCCATGTAGCCCCTTTATTATTTAATAATAAAATTATTATTGTACATTACTATTATACCCTTATTTCTAAACTAGTTGTTTTTTAACATAACCTCATTTAAAAAGTAAAATTATTATTTAATATTTCTTAATGGCCCTCGTATTCCCCTGCTAATTCTCTACATCTCTTCTAGAGCCACGATTGAAAACACGCATTCCGCCATGACTGCAAACAAGAGGAAGATTTTTGTTTATATATAAATAAAATTGTGCAAATTCTTTAATGATTGAAGATTATACCGGAATTAGAAGTGTAAAGGTGCATAAACGATACCTTACTCTATCAAATGATTCCTCTCATCAAATTCTTAAGAAACCAGAAAAAATAAGTCTCGTTTTGATTTTGCAAGATTTGCACAAAACCGCAATTACTGCGTACGAGATCGCAAACCTCATTAAAAAAAATATATGGATCGATTCAGAACAACGCTCTCTCACCAAAGGTGAGTTGATTTCTCAGGGGCTGCAGTTTTCATTAGTAGTCCGTGGCTATGCTTTTTACAAATTTAAGTGAATAGGGTTGTGTTAATTAATATAATTTTTTATTTGTTACTAAAATTTTAGATTTGGCTATAAGGATAAAATTGTATTATTAAGTAATAGATTTATTTCTTAAAAATAGAGGGACTATGTTGAGCAAAATGGTAGTTGCATTTAGAATTACCATTAAAACTATTGTCAGTTAGCAACCTAGTCAATAAAAATAAAATGAAAAATAATAATAATAATCAGATTTAAAAGAAACAAAAAATAATACTTGTGTGGCACACGCCCAAAGTTGGCCGTTATTCTTTTTATGCGCACCATACACGAGGAGGGAGTTTAAAATGGGTGGCAGAGTATATATTCTCACACTTTTGGAATAAAATAATATATTAGTTGAAAAATCGAACAAGCTTCTCAAAGAAAAATCAAGGTAAATATTTTGTCAATTTATGTTGCATTTTGTATTAATGGTCATAATTTATATATATCAAGTAAATTATAAATTTGTAGTACATAATAATTTATACTTATGTTTTATAATTATGAATTTAAGAGTTGTTAATTTTTATATAGTATTAAAATATAGAAAAATTAATATTTTAATTAAAAATCTAGGTTGGAAAAATTTAAAAATAAATCCCATGATTTTCAAATGTAGAAAGTTAAAAATAATAATAAAGCCGACGAATGAATCATACATGTGAGTGCATGTTTGACTATTAAGTAGCTGCCATCTGCTCTGTGAAAATAGGAGCAGCAATTCGCAACAAGATGGAGGCGGAAGTAGCTCTGCTGAAGGCGTCGAACGGCGAGATTAAACGGCGGTGGAGGGAAGCTGCCGCAGAGCTGAACCGAGTCAACCTTATCGCTCTGCCGATGATAGTGGTGACTTTATCACAGTACCTCCAGCGGACGTCGCCGATGTTGATGTTGGGTCATTTAGGCGAGCTTTCTCTCTCTAGTGCTGCAATCGCCACTTCTCTTTCCAACGTCACCGGATTCAGCTTACTGGTAATCACATTTCTAGTTTTTATTGATTGGAGTATAATATAAATTAACGTCCCTTTCTTTTTTCTTGTATATCCAAAATCGCTTGCTGTTTATTTTTACTAAGATTATTATTGATAATTTAATTTTCTATTTATTACCTAAAAGATGAATTTTTAATTTAAGATTTGAATTTTGAAAAATCTAAAAGTTCTTAATTCAAAATGTGATATCGAGGTTCTAGAATGAGAATTTTACAATTTTCCGGATCTTGAATTAAGAATTTTTTGAATATTTCGAATTTTAAATTGAGAATTCACCTTCCGAATCTTGAATCAATAATTCAATTATTTATTACGTTTGGAATTATAATTTTTTTTCTAATTATAGTTAATAACATGTAAAAATTATTTATATTAATTTTATTATATGTATTAGTTCATTGAATCAATATGCACCATTCGTAAAATAAATATTTTAAACTATTCAAATTGATCAAACCAAATACTTTAATATAATTCGATCCAATTTAATTGATTTATAAAATTTTAGCTATTAGTTTGATCATTAATTTCACACGCAAAACCCTCATATGGAGCACTTATTATTAAAAAATTAGTATAACACTTGCACAATGTAAGAGTATTATATTTAATTATGATCAATTTATTATTTTTGTTATGATTATTTGTACATTACTATATATATAAAATCCATGTTAGATAGTGTTGTGATCGGCTGTGTAGCACACAAAATCTAAAACACAAAAAAAGTAAATAAATAAATAAGAACTTACCTTGTTCGGCGATTGTCTGCTTATACGGGAGGACATAATTTATTATTATGCTTCTAAATGTGGTTAAAATACAAATAATAATGTATTCAATAATCTATATATGCTGATGCGCTCTGCGATCCCCAAACCTTGTTTATTTCCACTCTGCAGTATGACATCTTGCTTTAACCTTTCTGTATTGAAATATATAATTCATATCCAACAAATAGAAAATATACTACTCCCTCCGTCCTTTTAGAATTGTCCCCAAAAGGTTTGGCACAATAATCAATGTAAATAGAGATAGAAGAAATTAATATTTTATTAGTGAGTGAAAATAAACTTTCCAAGCACTACAAAAAAATGGTTTATAATGGCGACAAAAAATATCACTATAAATATGAATTTTGTCACTGTAGCATCTTAATGACAATATTGTGTGTCGTCGCTATGTCGTGGCTACTGAATAGTGGCTAAAGGGTTTAGCGACGAACTACAATAGTCGTCACTATTACTGTATTTTATTGTGACTCCAATTTTCATCACTAATTCACTATTAATTAGTTACAAACTTTAATCGTCACTAAAATGTCATGATATAGTCGCACAGATGTGTTGTCACTAAATAAACATGTTTTAGCCACTATAATAATTATCACTAAAACTTTATAATATAGTAGCATAATTTGTCGTCAATAATATATCATTATATAGTTACACATAAGTGTTGTCACAAAATAAACATCTTTTAGCCACAACACTAATTATCACAAAAATTTCGAATTTAGTAGCAAAAATTATTCCAACAAGATTCAAACCTTTTACCTCCTAATTTAATCCTTTATATCTATCCACTGCACCAAGTGATTAATTATTAATATTTTGGATAGTTACTATATGTAAGGTAATAGTGCCTATCTATCTAAACTTAATAAATTTATGGAATCTATTTCTCTTTATAATTTTAAATCTTGACAAACTTATAAATTAAAAAATTACTACCACATCAGCGAATTCTAAAAATAAAAGTAAAATGTAAATATTGATAAAATGAAATTTTATACAATTTTATATTAAAAAACTACTACATAATATTCACTTTTACTTCATTATTTAGAATTTGTCGAAGTGATAGTAGTTTTTTTAATTTATAAGATGACTAATAATTAAATTTGAATAAAAAATAAGTTTTAATAAAAAAAAACTTATAACGTAAGATTTAAATTTATATTAAACAAAAATTTTACATAATTATGTAATTAAAATTATAATTTAACTAAACAATTTAGATTTACACATTATTTCATATTTTGAATAAATAATTAACTTATTAAAAATTCAATAATCTTAATTAATTGTGTGTTTTTATTTAAATACATGATTAAAGTTTTAATTCAATCTAAATTTTAGCTTAATTACACATTTTGAATCTTATCACCTTTAAATAGAATAATTTTTAATATAGTAACATAATCTTTAATCATATTTTAAATGTTTTTAAATGTAATTTTTTATTAATATTTATTACTTATATACAAATATTTATATAATTTAATTACTTAAATATATAAAGTCAATATTTAATTATTATTTAATTGTCACATCAAGAATTTTGTTTAATATGGGTAAATATCATAATAGTCTTAACCAAAAATGTAAAAAAATCTTAACAGTGTTAAGTTGGTGGGGATCAAATTACTTAATAAAACATAATGTAGGATATAATTTCATATATTTGGAAGTATATAATAGAATTTCATAAAATTTAAAAGTTTTAGATAATACGTAAAAAAAAAAAAGCAAATTGATGGCTTATAAAAATTATTATTAATGAACTAGTGGAGTTTGTTAAATTTTGAGATTTTATTAAAACATAATAAAAAAATATTATTATTGTCAAATTCAGTTATAATATATTAAATTATCACTATTCATAATTTATTGTGATAAATTTGGTTACCGTCACTATAAATTGGTTTAGCAACAAAATAAATTATTGTCACTGACTTTAGTGACGGTAAATACTAACAACATATGAAATTGTCACAAATTGTAAATTATTGTGATGAAAAAATTAATTGTAGCTAAAATAGTATTTTTAGTTACAAAAAATTTATTGTCACTAATATTAGTGACAATAAATATTGACAGCTTATGATATTGTCACAAATCATATTTTTTGTGACAAAAAAATTTATTGTTGCAGTAGATATATATTTAGTAATAAAAATATTATTGTCACTAACTTTAGTGACAATAAATATTCGCAACTAATAAAATTGTCACAACTCATATTTGTTGTGACAATAGAATTTATTGTTGCTATAAATATATGTTTAGTCACAAAAATATTATTGCCACTAGCTATAGTGACAATAAATATCCGCAACTAATTAAATTGTCACAAATTGCATTTTTTTGTGACAAAATACATAATTATTACTAAAAATGTGATTTTAGCCACAAAAATTTAAATGTCACTGACATTATTGCCACTACACGTAGTTTTTTTTAGAGTGAAGGTAAGTGGACAATTAAATGGGACAGACAAGAAAGGAAAGAAAGACAATTGAAGTGGAACGGAGGGAGTATAAAGAATGTATAGAAACACAGTGCATTTCAAACATTTTAAAATACATACATATATAGAATATTAAGAGTATATTGATAATGCGATTATTATCATCACTTGCTAACTTTTAAAGTTCGTTTTTAATTGTAACCATAAAAACATCAACATATAATTAACCTCTAACTCCTTTTTAAGTAAGGATCAATTTCATTTACAAAATATCAACATGTGATTATGATAAGTCTTTAAGTAAGCATTTAACTCCAAGTAAGGATCAATTGCAATTTCCATGTAAAAAATTCGGATTTCTTTTAATATATAGCTTAGATATAGATTATTATATAATTATATTTATATTTAACAACAATTAAATATTATGAGAATAACAATCTCATAATTCTAAAAGATTTATATATTATTCTTCATAATAATTAAACTAATTAATGAATTAAATAATTAAATTAATGATTAATAAATGCAACTACATATGAAAATGTTAAGTTGTGGTTTTTTAAGTATAGATAAAGATATAGATATGATCAAGAATATGTAAAGTGACATACAAAAAAGGGTGTTACATTTTTTTAATTAAAAATATGTAAAGTGAAATTAGTATATAAAATAGATATGATCGGTTTCTATTTAATACACATTATTATTAAATCTCTATTATATACATTGAACAATAAATTTCTATTATTTTAAAGAAATTAATGTAAAAACTATAATAATATTAAATTTAATACATTAAAAATCTGAATGATTTGTTTTTATGTATTTGTTCAATGAAATTCAAATTTCTAATTTTTTTTATATTGTCAGAAGATCAATATTTTAATGAGAAATAGTATTTAATATATTCAAAAATATTATTTATAAGTTGAATAAATTTTATTTACAATTTGAAAATATGTTATCTCATAAATTTAAATAAAAAAATTGTATAAATATTACAATCCAAATCATTACTTATTGCATCAATTATTTTTATATATACGAGGTTATTACATCAATTGTGTTTTAACAAAATGATATTTTTCATATATACTCTCCGGTCTCGGTCTTGTTTTAATATATATAGAGATATAAAATTTATTGCATATTTTTATTTAGTTGGAGAAAATAATAAAATTATTTAGGAGTTATGTGTAAATAATCAAACTATTCGAGCCTTGTATAAATAATGTTTAAGTGGAGGTTGGTGGTGGAGTTTAAGGCAGACTGGATGATCGATGTTGTGTGTTTGTGCAGTTTGGAATGTCTAGTGCTTTGGAAACTCTGTGTGGGCAGGCATTCGGAGCGGAGCAATATTCGAAAGTAGGGAGTTTCACTTATGGGGCTATTCATTGTATGCATACCAGTTTCGATTTTGTGGATGTACACAGAGGAGTTGCTAGTCTTCATGGGTCAAGATCCTGTGATTTCGGCCGAAGCAGGGAAGTTCACCATCTATTTAATACCTACATTGTTCCCCTACGCAATTCTTCAGAGTTTGGTTCGCTTCATGCAGACTCAGAGCATGATTTTCCCAATGTTGTGGAGCTCATTACTATCTCTGTGCTTCCAGTTACTCCTCTGTTGGGCTTTCGTATTCAAGCTCAACCTTGGGAATGGTGGGGCTGCATTGTCCATTGGGATTTCGTATTGGTTTAATGTTGTTTTGCTGGGGCTCTATGTGACCTACTCACCTACCTGTGAGAAAACCCGGGTTTGGAATTCAGGAGATGTTTTTCGGACTCTGAGGGAGTTTTTTCGATTTGCCATCCCCTCGGCCGTGATGCTCTGGTAAATCTAAGCTGCCATTCAGATGCTATTCTTGAATCTTGCAGCAGTTGGGTTTTGATTTCAACATTTGCTGCAGCCTGGACTGGTGGACATTCGAGCTAGTCGTATTGCTTTCAGGACTGTTGCCGAATCCAGAGTTATCTACATCGGTTCTTTCTATATGGTATGTATCTTCTAATCTTTGGTTTCATATATATTCATACATTAAGAGTCTAATTCTGCTAATGTGCGTGCAGCTTCACAACTACTTCTTTGCACTATCACATACCTTATTCTTTCGGTGCTGCTGCAAGGTTGGCCCTCTTATTAATTGTCACAGCTATCTCAAAAATCTAATTAAACTATACAAACGATGATTGCCTTTGTAGCACCCTAGTGTCAAATGAGCTTGGAGCAGGTAAACCGGAGGCGGCCCGGTTTGCTCTCTCAGCAGTATTAGTTTTAGCAGTTGCAGAGTGCATGATAGCCAGCACAGCTATTTACCTCTGCCGAGGTGTACTGGGATATGCATTCAGTGGGGAGAAAGAAGTGGTGGATGGTGTGGAACAAATCGTTCCTCTGCTTTGCCTAACCATCATCATGGATAGCTCACAGGAAGTACTCTCAGGTCATACATATATATAATCCTGCATTTCTGCTTTAACATAAATCAATCTAAGCAATGGTTCTATTTTGATGATGATCAGGTGTGGCTAGAGGTAGTGGATGGCAGCATATAGGGGCTTATGTGAATCTGGGGTCGTACTATATGGTGGGCATCCCGGTGGCGTTGCTGCTGGGATTTGTATTGGACTTCGAAGGGAAGGGCCTGTGGAGTGGATTGGTAGCAGGAGCTACCGTTCAGACTTTGTCTCTCTCTCTGATAACTGCTCTCACTAATTGGGATAAACAGGTAAGTGTGTGTGTGTGTGTGAGTGTTTGCCTTCCTTTCCTACTAGGACTCAATTAGATTGTTTGTTTTGTGAGAGGTTGTTGGTAAGTTGGTGAGAATTTGATACAGGCAAGAAAGGCGAGGGACAGAATTTTCGATTGCAAAGCTCCGGAGGGAAACCAGCCCATCTGATAAATAAACCAAAAGAAGACGAGTGTAATTGTTTTTATTTTCCACTTGTACAAGTATATTTTTTTAAAGGAAACTATTAATTATATCTTATTCTATATCACTTGTGAACAATACTATAATATTTCTTTATCATTTTATTATACCTTAATGTCTGATTCTGTTAATTAAAATATCTCGGTTATAAAAAATACCCCAAAGTTTTTCATCACTGAATCATACCTTAATATTTAATTCTATCAAAAAAATACTCTCCGTACCTAACGGTATTAAGATTTTGACGAGTCATATTAAGATTTTGACGAGTCATACGGTAAATGTTTGATCTGTCAAGTATATGCTACGTAAGAGTCATATATGATCTGACTTACGATTTAATTGAATTTAAACACCTTCAGCAATGAGAGTATTTTAATTGATATACTCCTTCCGTTCCGCCCGAATTGTCTCACTTTCCTTTTTTGTTTGTCCCACTTCATTAGTCTCATTTATATAAATAGTAATTTTTTCACACTCAACAATAAAATATTAATTCTACTCAACTTAGTCAACACTCACATTATTATTTTTATTTTTGAAGTGACGTAAAAATATTATAGTATTTTTCATAATTAATCATAAGTAGGTTATAATTGATATTTTTATTTTTATTTTCTTCAATTTTGTTAGTTTTCCTCTTTTTAAGTCAACGTAATTGATGATATTGAAAGAAAAAAAAGTCAATGTGGCAATAATCCATTTGGATTTGAATCCAATGATGTCTATTTGGACTAAAATCTACAGCCCAAATGTGATACAATTTAAAGTTTTTAAATAAAATCATAATGAAGAACATTTAAAAATATTGGTTTTTCCAATATCAATAACACAACTTTTGGTGCGTACTCGGAGGCAAATCCAGAAATTCTTGAAGGGGAAACTAAGTTTTTTCGGATAAAAAATTACAAAATTGAGTACAATCGAAAAATTATTACGACTTGGTAGGAATTATGTTATAATTCTCATCTTAATTATATATTTTGATGTATCAAACACTACCAGCTTAGTGAGTATCTAGATTAGATTAGTCCAAACTCGTAAAGTCCTGTCTAGGAATTTATCAAATCGTAACAGAGCTGATCGAGAGCAAGTTTGGGATAAATTGTCTTCCAGTTGAAAGTTCAAGAAACTGAAAGAGTGCATAAACTGGCAACCAACTTAGGAGCAACATTTTAAAGGTTGTTGGCCGACACGTCACCACTAGCAAGGTGTTTACCAACAAAGTGTCACAAGCAGGGGCAAATCTCTAACTCGCAAATAGAGACAAGGAGAACGAAGACAAGTGTGTGTTTTTCAAGCCCAAACTTTAAGTAAGGGGAACTTAAAGTCTACGGATCCTTAACGCTTGTTTGTCCAAGGAAACAAACAACAGAAGATTCCTCAGACTCGTTCAGAGCATTCTGACAAAGGCTGCAAGTGAACCACTTTTGTTAGCAAGGACACCAGATTTTCTGGAAAAATGAGACACCCCATTAGATGGACTCCTCGTGTCTCTCAAAGGCTCTAATTTCATTCCAGACTCTACCTATTCACAGTCGAAGAGTTCAAGTGAAGAAGGTAACTAGAATTATCTGAACGCACTAATCCTCTGTGAAATTTGCGTTTCAAAAGCTTTCTACATTCTTAAGCTGATTTACCAGGTCACCGTGTGCCATTTCGTAGACACGAGACTCTTTGCTTTCAGGAAGAGTTAATTGTTTGTTCTTCTTACTTTCCAAGTAAGAAACCAACTTGGAGTTACTACTTCTCCAGTAATAACTATTACGGGTGTATACCACAAGCTGACAAGTTCCAAGAAGAACTCAAGATCCCAATGACCACTTACTGCTTTCTTTATTTGCTTTGGATTTAAAACCAACACTCTCAAAGTGTTGGAGTATAACTAAAAATTGGCTAAGTATAAACTTATCGCTAAATAACCAGTTTTCAGAATTCCAAGCTCGTGATTTGAACAACAAGCTTGGAGTGTGTGCAAGCTTAGAAAACTTTCCATTGTGTATCATATATCTCTAATTTGGGACCAACAAGTGTTATCAGAACAGTTGGTCTATACAGACTAGTTGTTTTGAGTCGATTAGGACTGTATCCATATCCTTGCACATTTTTTCTTTGTTTTAGTGAGCAGGTCTAGTCATCATGATAAACATCTCCAAGCACCATATCAAGCGGAGAAGTTTGCCGCATGGAAGAAGCGGTCCATGATATGTGTGTGAAATGACCAATTTATCGATGCATTTGAGTGATTGTTCACATTTATTTCACCCACATATCATAGGTTTTTGCTTGTTTTTGTTGTATTTTCGTGTTTTGTTTTGTTAACATTGTGTAGGTGAGCAAATGAGCATGAATCTTCAAGTTTTGCCAACTTTTGGTGAAATTCCGACCCATATTTTACATTAGCAAAGGAAATCTCGACCCGAAGAGAGTGAGACGAGTAGCAGGGGTGAAACAGAGCCAAATTCTGACCCAGATCCGTCTGGGTTCGGTCGAGATTTGCCTCTGTAAGGCAGAGATCAGCCGAACCTTGTAGAGCTCGGTCAAGATTTGCCCTACAGAGGCAAATTTCGACTGAGATTTCCTGGTCCCAGGCAAGATCCAACGAATTTTCTGGAAGTGTCAGTTTTGGCCATCCCTGGCGAGACACATCGATCCCGAGCAGAATTTGGGTCTGCTAACTAACTATAAAAGGTGGAAAATCAAAATTGGCAAAGACTTTTGGAACTTTTGGCAAATTGAAGACGATTATTCATTTAAAAAACACTACCCACTCTTTCCAAACATCAATTGAAGAGGATCAAAGTCCAATTCCATCTAATTGGTGAAGATATGAAGATCAAAGAGTAGATCAAGGCCAAATCAACCAAATTGGGGGAAAATTCTATCCTATTTCTTCCTTGTAATGGATTTGCTTTTTTTTTTTTTTTTTTTTGTATTCAATTGAACAAAAATCAAGGTATGAGTAGCTAGATTTCATTTGGATATTGGATTGAATGATGTGGTGAGTGATTATGATCAATTGATTGCTTGTTTACCTCTTCCTAGTTGATTAAGATATGCTAGATCTTATTCCCATTCAAGTAATGTAGATAAGAGTCAATTACTTGATAGTTTGACATTGAGATTGCAGCCAATACGTGAATTGAAATGTCGTGAATAGCATGATCTTATATATGTCTCGATCCAATCCCTGTGCGGAGGAAACATATAGGTTACGTATCCACGGTCGTTTGGGAGTGTGTTAGGATTAGATAACGTAACGGTTTGATAATCTTAACTCATCAACGATTAATTCACTGGTGTTAAGAGGATTAGTTATTTTAGAGTGGATTGACCATCACTAGGAAGATTAATTTGTGTTTGCAACATTCAATTGGCTTAAATTGTTCACTACAAAGCTCTCTCCAATATCCTACTTTTCCCTTATTTGAGATCATTTAATTTGTGCTTGTTCTAGCTATTGTTGAATTGAGTGAGGTTGTGATTGTGATTATAATATTTGGTTATTGTTGCCTAGTTAGATAGAATAGGTTTAATTCATTGCCTAGTTTAATTGAAAAACTCAACGACTTGATCAACTTGGATATAAGTGCAACGCATAAGTAACTAGTACTTTAGCAGGTGTATTAAGAAGAAACTGGATTGAGATTTTTTATTCTTGCATACGCTAGAGATTTAGTTGATTGAATTTTTAGCACATCAAATTTTGGCGCCGTTGTCGGAGACTTTAATTAGTAGGTTGCTAGATATATATTGGTGAAAGTCATGTGTTGCTTGTAGTCCAAGTGTTTGTTAAATTGTTTGTTTGATTTAAATTTGTTTGGTAATTGGAGCTTTTGGACTCTTGTAGGTGGTGTATGATCACGAGGTCCAAAGCTCGGTTGTTGGAAGAACAAAAGTGGAGACAAGGAGTTGAAGGAATTGAGTTCAACATGAAAAACCGTACAAATGATACAGAAAGGATGGATGAGCTACAAAGACAATTGTAAGAGATGAAAGCAACTTTTAACGGAAGAAATGAGCCGTGGAGGCCTTACCAAAACTTGTTCTGACCGCAAGGAGACCAAGCTGCGGGGGGATTTAGGTTGGGGGTCAATGCCACGCATTTTGAGATTAAGCCTCAAATGGTACAAATGATTCAAAACAACCAATATGGAGGCCATCCCACGGAGGACACCAATGCTCACATCTCTCGGTTCTTGGAGATAACGGATACAATCAAGATCAACCAAGTGTCGCAAGATCATATAAGAATGAGACTTTTCTCATTCTCTCTTTGAGATGGAGCGCGACATTGGTTGAGGGGTTGGACAAGGGGAGTATAACCTCTTGGGAGGAGCTGCGAGAGAAGTTTCTCTTCAAAATTTTCACCGAGCCTTACCTTGAAGCGAAGGGCCGATATCACTCCTTTGGTCAAAGATACGATAAACCATTATACGAAGCTTGGGATAGATTTCGGGATTTGATCCGAAGGAGTCCTAGACATAGCTTGTCAAGGAGTCAACAAATTTGCCAATTCTATGGGGTCTCAACTATGAGACCAAGGTCATGATGGATGCATCATCGGGAGGCTCATTTCTTGACCAAGAGGAGGAAGAAGCTTGGAGAACAATAGAGAAGATGACTGAAAATAGCTACCAATGGCCGAAAGAAAAAAAGGATTACCGAACGGTGAAGGCGATGGATGAGAGGAATGAAAGTGAGGAATTGCGTGAACAAATTGCAATGATGCAAAAGAGTTGAATATGCTTACTACCTTAAGTGGAAGGAAGGATGAGATGATGTTGGTGACAAGGGAAAATGCATACCCGGAGAACGTGAGCTTCGTGAATCAAAGGCTGGGGTTCAACAACAATCATGGTCCCTACAACCCACTTGGAAACATGTATTACCATCTGTCCAACCGGTTCCATCCTAACTTCTCCTATGCTAACCCAAACAATGCTTTAAATCCACCCATGCATATGGAGAATGTTGGGAGTAGTTCACATGGAGGATACATGGGAGGAGGTAGTGGTAGGCATGAGAACTACGAATGAATAATGAATCCGAATAAGGAGATGGACAAAAGGTTCGAAAAGTACGATGGAATGTTAGCCGAAATCCAAATCCAAATTTCTTCCATAGCTAAGCAATTGAGTGGGAAGCATCAAGCTGGGAAGTTTCCAAGTGATACGGAAACCATTCAAAAGAAGAGTTGCAATGTTGTGAATGAGGAGCTAGGAGATGTGGATAATATCTTGGTGATGACTCCTAAGGTGGAGAAAGTGGAGATATGTGAAGAGCAAAAGGTTGTGGAAGATAAAGTAAATGAGAAAGGTGAAGAGAAGAATGAAAATGTGAATCAAGAAGAGGAAGTGAATTTCTTTGATTATGTGAAGAAGGCTGACATTGAGATGCCTCTTCTGGAGAAGATCCAACGTGTCCTAATGTTGGATAAATTGATTGAGGATGAGTCAAGGTCAAAGCGTGATCTCAATGAGGATGAACCATTGGTAGAAGAAGAGCCAAGTGAGGAAGTTGAAGTTAAAAGTGAGAGGAAATTTGCTAGCAAGAAGGAGGATCCGAGGAGCTTTGTGTTTTCTTGTAAGATTGGAGACACCGTTGTGGACAATACATTATGTGACTCCAGAGCAAGTGTAAACATCATGTCTTGGATGTTGTTCAAGCAACTAAGTGTTGGGGAGTTGAAGCCGACAACTCATGTGTTGCAAATGGAAAATCATGCCTTATTTTGTCCAAGAGGTGTAGTTAACGATGTGAATGTTTAAGTGTTGGAGTTTAACTTCCCGGGTGATTTCTTGGTGGTTGAATGAAGAATCGAGGGGGAATTCACTTGATTTTTGGGTGACCATTTTTGCATACAACTGATGCTTAGTTTGACATGAATTGTTTGACATGAAGAATGGGGAGCTCACTCTCCAATGTGAAGGTCAAGGAGTGGTGTTTTCTTTTCCCTCGAAGGTTGTGGAAGGTGTGAAAGAAGGAAAAATGTTGGATCTTGCAAAAGAGAAGAAAGTTTGGGTTGAGAAAGGAGTTTGGACTAAAAGGTTGAATGCTTGTGTGGATCCAATGATGGTTTACATGGAAGAAGACAAGGATGAACCGGGGGATTACTTTGAGCAAGGAGACTTGAGAATCAAGAAAGCTAGATTGGAAGATGACACATCTCGAAGTGCTAGGAGAAAGCTAATATTCCTGGGTGAGTCTTGGACCAAGGATCAAGGTATGCATTCCGGTTCCGCTCCTTTTGATAATGATTGAAGCTACAAGGTATGGAGTCAAGCTAATGACTAAAAAAAAACACTTATTGGGAGGCAACCCAATTTACTTGCTTTCTTGATTGTTGTTTTATTTTGAATATATTTTTAGCTTGTTTGTTTTTGTTGATAAGGGTAGATATGGTGCTTAAATGGGGGATGAATGATCTTGTTGATGTTTTTGCAGATAAATTTTAGTGTGATGTTGAAAAATTGAAGGGGGGGGGGGGGGTGCAATTTCGCCCCATCTCTGAGAATGTTCTTTGAAAAGAAGCACGGGAGCTGAGAACAAAAGATATCTTCTACCGTTGTCGTCTCCTTCTACAAGGCGCACACCTCACGACTACAGCTCAGTGGCATGCCAGCAACGGGGCATGACCACATAGAGTACTTCTTCACTACGTCTCTTATCTCGTGAAGAAGAGACTAGCGAATGAAGAAGAAGCCCGGAGGTGGGAAGAGATTATCTTTGATCTTTCCTTCCCACAAAGTGCTCAGTAGCACTACCTCCGCAATCGCTGCTAAAAGTCGGCAATGAAGGAATATGGAAAGCTGACCAGAATATCAAATTAGCTTCCTTCATTGTGCAGACTACAGCAACAACCAGGTTTGAAGAATATAATGAAGACCGGAAGCAGCCTAGTATAGACTTGTAATAGTTCTGTAATAGGTTTCTTTTTGTTAGTTTAACCTTGTACTTGTATGAAAATTATTAAAGGGTAAACTGACTTGTTGATGACAATCTCTTTTTGTCCAACAAAGGTCTTCGTTCTTCATACGCTGAACTTACACACTACAGTTTAATCAGCAGGCTTATAACTCTCTCCTACTTAAGATTTAACTTGCTCTAAACTGACTTGAAAAATCAGTCGAGCAATATCTCTCCAAGTATATTAGGAGAAGATCTTAAGTAGAAAGCTGACTTTGAGGGGGAACTTTTCTGAGTTTATGTGGCTATTTGTCAAAATAGTAAAAACTCTAAGTTATCCACACCTTATCAACTTAGGTTAAAGATGGCTTTGACCACATCAAAAACGGGGAAATTGTTAGGATTTTGGTTAGAGAAGTCATTTCTTACTTTTTGTGTTTTGGTGGGTCAAAGATAGTAAGTCATCTTAGTCTGTTTTTTAGTTTCTAGAGTTCTAAACTGTAATCCTTGTATAGGATCGATCGAGTTGTAATATAACTTAGGCTGAAGATCGAACAAAGGAGAATGCTCGAGAACTGACTACATGCATGCCTTGAAACTTGGTTTTACCAAGTATAGATTGGACCAAAACTGAGTTGGAGCACTCAGTTTAAGGTTCATCCATGCTAACCAAGAGATGTCAGTATGAGGGCTTCTCCGTACTGACTAGGAGAAGTCAGTATGAGGATTTTCCATACCGATCAAGAAAAATCAGTATGAGGGCATTTTCCATACTGACTGTGGACTGTCAGTATGAGGGTCTACTATACTGACCTTGGGAAGTCAGTATGAGAGCTAAGTTGTACTGACCTTGGAAAGTCAGTTTAAGAGCATCTACCTTTAAAGCTTGAGCTATTCGAAAGATATCGAAGCTCAGTCAGACTTAGGAATTTTTATATGCCCAAGTGCAAATCAGTACGAGGTTATCCAAACTGGGATCCCTCGGGATGAAAATTAGTCTGACATAAAGTTAGTGTATAGTACACTGGCGCAATAGAGCAGAGTAGAAAGGAGACCTAAGACATGGGCTACGATTGGACAATATAATCCATGAGTCTAACGTTTGGATTTATATGTCTAACAGGCAGAAATTCAAAATATCGGAGGATCTCTCTATATATAGGCCTACACTTCAACCTTAAACGATTAATCAAGAAGTTTGAACGAACGCTGATAATCTTCATACCGGAAAAGCCATCTCTCTGGTACACTCTCTGAGTTTTCGTGTTTTCTAACACGAGACTTGAGTCTCTGACTCAAGTTATACACCGTGCTAACTGAATCAAGTTAGCACGAGGCTGAAGCTCTTCTTTGGTGAATATATCTTTCTGAGATATATTCATAGCAGTCAGTTTCCTAGTCTGGGATTCTGATTCTCACGGGCGTATGCCAACCACCTGAGTTCTGGGAAGAATAGTAAACATTCAACCACTGGGAAGAAGGTTGCGGGGTCCCGTCCTCACTTCAACCTGAAGACTAAGTTTGCAAGGGGTTCCTAGGCGAGTGCCACAGCTGACCGAAAGACGGAGGCGCCGACGGGCTATGTAAAGATCGTAAGGAGGCTTGTACTAACTTAGTAAAATATCCGGACCTTGGGTCTAAAGAGTGGATGTAGGATATTGAGATTCGAACCACTATAAAACAGTAATCACAAGCTTTTATTAACAACACATAAACAATATACAAATACATTGTAAATAAATCCACTAAGCTTTCATAACCCCAACACCCCAGATCAAGAATCTTCTTTTATTATAAAAAAACAATAATAAAGACAATTCATCCACACACCATTAAGGCATTACCTTGTTTTCATAAATCAAGACCGACATTTTATAAATTAAAAAAAGAGCTAATCACAAGAAATAAATCTAAGGGGAGAAGAGAAGGCTTGCCTTGGCCCAGATACAGAGATCGTCTGCCATTTCAGTTTGCCTTAATACATTATCATAATTAAACTTCAGATCACAAAACATAATCATAGACGGTGGGGAAGGGGGCGGCGAGGGGGCGGCGAAGTGCGATGGAGGAGATTAGGTTTTCTGCAAAGTAAATATAACGTTGAATAATAATTGTAGGAGAAAGATATTTAATTGAGAATCAAATATAATAATTATGAGGAAAGATATTTAATTGGCATGAAATTAGGGATTTCCATAACTAAGAATTTTATATAAATATGTGATACCTATATTACCCTTTACTTAATATAAAATTAATTAAAAAATGACACGTGACACATTATGAGACGTCCAAAATTTAAGATGAATGACTGAATATATGATCATTGTTCATTCAGGACATATGGTTCGGATTTGAACGCAACTCTCTCTCTCTCTATATATATATATATATAGACTTTAAAAATTATTAAAAAGTTTGGTGATGTGATTGTTGGTGATGGATTTCTTCATTATTATTCTAATTATATTCTCATAATTAACAAAAAAAAAAAATCAATCCCAATGCCAATGTAATAGCCCATTTTTTTTATTTTTGAATATTTAAATTTTATGTATTATTATTATTATTATTTTTTTGAGGGGCATTAGGAGTAGAAAAAAATTAATTATATATATATATATATATCAAGATATATTTATTTATTTGGGCCCTTCTAAAGCAAAATTGATATTTTAACATCCAAATAAATTATTCTCCCTTGTGATTTGTTGGCCCAACATCAACCCTTCAATTCACCTAACACCACCTTTTGTTGTAAATTACTGTCTTTGCACACCATTTCTTTTTCCTTCATTCCAACCCTTCATTGATGAAAGTCACGAAGAAGATGCGTCATCGCTGAAGCTCACCCTGTTGTAGTTAAAGTAAAGTAGGAATTAAAGACATAGCACTTCATTCCCTAATTCTCTGGAGGTAACACTACAAGATTTTGTTTTTATTATTGTGTTGGGCGTATATAATGGGTACATACGTGTGGTTTTATTGAAATTACATAGGAGCAAAATGTAGGAAGCCTCAGATTCGATTTACGATATTAACTAGTTTTGTAAAAGTTTTGGGAAGGGAAAGCTTAAACTGTGAAGAAGTTGTTTCCAAAAATAAATTTTTGATTTTGTTATTTAATTATTTTATTTGAAGACATCTTGTGATCTTAATAACCTTTCATACTTTAGTGGGTTTGTAGCATTCTTTTTGTAGAAATGGACAGGAACGTGAGACTCTGTTTTTTTTTTATTTCTGCAAATTGTTGTATGCGTGCAGGTAGGAATTTCAAATGTAGAGAGGAGTGATTTATATTTATAGGTTGTGGACTTAGTTGCTTACTATTGTCTTTCTATTTATTGGGAGGTTTGTGAAATTATAATTGTGTGGGTTGAATTAATATCTTGGTGCAAGTTTTATTTTGCTGTTGGTATTTCTATTACTGGGTTTGCTGCTGCGCTGAAGAAAAGAGGGGGAGATACGGTGGGTTAAGAAAATTTCAGGGATGACTTATTTTATGTTTTGTATTACTGTCAGGGATAAGATAATTTAAGACGGAAAAAAATAATGAATGAGGTCTGTAGATCAGGTGGTCGAGTTGGTGGGGATAGTGTAGGAGGATGAGGGTTCGAGTCCTTCTTACAACAAACAGGGGTTTTATTTTTATTTTTATATTTGTTGTGAGTTTTGCTTGAGTTTTATTTTCTTTATTGGCTGGTGTTTAAAGCAAGATCATGATGTAGAATAGTTGGTAAGCAAACATGAAATAATTTATTTGGTATTTAAATAGATATTTGAAGATGTTGGTGAAATGGAGTTTGAATAAAACTATGTTCAATTTAGATTGTTGATAACCATAAGTGTATTCTTTTTGGGATACATGAAATTGAATTTTTTTTTAAAGAAAAGTTTGGAATTGTTTTGGTTGTTTGCGTATTAGGAAGCATAGGAAGAGACGAAACCTTGCTTAGTTTATTTATTTATTTTCTTTATTATTAAACTAAAGAATTAGCAACTTGGTGGTAATATGAGAAGTCTCAAATTTGAGGCTCTAGGTTCGAGAATTACTACGAGAAGTTTAGAAATTTTTAATATTATGATAATTTCCTTATTGTTGTATTTAGCACCCTTAAAATTTTATAGATATCATACTTAGGTACCTTAATTTAGTTGATCGTGTACTCTCTGAACTTTGAGAAATATTGCTTTCCTTGAAGATGGAGAAGTTCAAGGCGACCTTCTGTGCAATGACAGTTGAATCTTTAATACATTCTCGAGCTTACCATATCTTTTGCCTTAGATAATTTACGAGGTGGAACCTAGATGAGAATACGTTGCGAATAATATGTCTAATGACTATCTAGTTGTAGTCACAACTCAAACTTAAGTTTTATTTCATTTTATTTTTCGAATCCTCGCTGATTGAAAGATTTGTTATGATAAAGGAAATACGGGGAACGTGAACTAGAAGATCGAAGGTTTTGGGCGTTAACCTTTTGACTAAGTATCAGGTGGGCTTTCCTATTAAATTATAAATGTGATTTCGGACTATGAGTCCTATTTGCGAAAATCATGGAAAACATGTTTTGTTTTGAATTAAATTGTCATATCTGAAATGATTTCTGTTTTGCATTACCTATCTGTCCTCTAAGTCGAGAAACGGCTAGAGAGTATATGTGAAATCTGAGCCGGGGAATACGGCCAGAGCCTTGGGCATTTAATGTCAAGGTACTTATAAACGATCGGATCTCGTGTCTCACTGAGCCGAGATTAGTGCACTTGGTGTCAGACCTGGTGGGAGAAAGGTCCCACTGAATAGGCTGGTCACCGTGACTATGGAAGTAGGCCTGCTTCCTAGTCACACCTATTAAAACAGATAGTGTATGTGGAAATAAAACCGAGCTCGGTATTGTAAAATAAAATGAGTTTGATAAACATGGTGAGATTCTTAAAAGCAAAACCCATGTGTTATCCCTGTATTATGATATGACAATTTTAAATCTATACGTGTATTTGGCATGTGTCCACTGGGTACATTGTACTCAGCCCTGTATATATTTCTAAATATGCAGGTTAAGCTGGAGACAGGAGTGGCGAAGTGCTAAGCTGTACATAACTTTTGAACTCTAAAGAGCCCGGGATTATATATCTTCATATATATAATCCATCTACGCTTATTTCGCTGCAAATATTCTGAACTCCTTTAATTCCCAACTTTGGTTTGTAATGCAAATTATGAAAATCCTGTTTTGTTTTGTGCTTAACGAGCCAGACTCGAATGCTTTTGCCAACTCCTTCATTTCAGACAGGATTATCTAGCTCTCATGCTTTTCTTTATTGTGATTATTTACCTCTTTTCTACTACATTTTTGTTCATTGTGCCATTATCATCTCCGATGTCACGTCCCCGACTTTGGGAATTTCTCGGGGCGTGACAGCCAAAAAGTTAAAAATAGGTATTTTTTGGCTGTGTTTAATATTTTAGGTATTTTGATAATGTGTTTAGTAATTTTGGGTACTTAAAATATTTTTTACTTAAAATAAAGTATGAATTTATGAATATGTGCAATTTAAAATTTTAAATATAATTAATCTGGACGTGCAATAAACGGAAATAATTCTAGTATTAATAAAACAAAGAAATGAAATGAATGAAACCACTAAAAAGTAAAATGAAAGAAGAATTGTATGAAATTAAATAATACTACGTCCAAGAAAAAAGCAAAAGAAGAAAAAGAAAGAGGGGAAATCTAGAATAGCCAAATCCTAAAAAGACATTCACAAAATAGCCACCCTTATGAAAAACTACACAAAATAGCCAAAGGACAGTACTTTAGGTTAAAATGTCTAAATCAAGTAATCAAATATGTTGATTTTCGTGCGGTTTTTAACGGTTTCATATTTTAGTAAGATTGTGTAACACAATTCAATTTTTTATTAATTAAAATGTTATCGTGTATTATAAAATAGTAATATTTATTTGAAAACAAGATGGCAAGATTTCGGTGTTTTGAGATATATCCCGTCTTTGTGAGATATATCTCGTCTAATATTATACTTGCAATCTATTTTTTATTATTTTTGAGAGTTTTGATTGAAATAAAAAAATAAATTGTTCGAAATCAATCCGGCTTGCATTGGGCACTTTGAAATATATCTCGTCCAAGTTAGATATATTTCGTCCAAGTCCAAGTGGATTTATTATAAAAAAAATAAATTTATTTACTTTAATTTTTTAAAAAAAATAAATAAAATATATGATAAATAAGTCTCAATTAGGTAAAATTTCGGCCAATTGAGATATATCTTGACAAAGTGAGATATATTTTGAATTTTTAAATTTTGTAAAAATATAAATCTAGTTATTAAATTTTAAAAAATAAAATTAATGTCCCAATTGGGCGATTTTGGTGAATGGAGATATATGTTGTCCTAGTGAGATTTTATTCTTTATTTGTTTTTAAAAATAAGAATTAAATAAAAAAATGATAAATAAGACTCTAATTGGGCAAGATTTGTTTGAGATATATTTCGAAATTTTAAATTTTAAAAAATAAAAAAATCGAGTTATTTAAAATTTTAAAATAGAATAAATGATATATATGTCTCAATTGAGCAAGATTTTCTGCCAAATGATATAAATCTTGGCCAAGTGAGATTTTATTTGATTTTTTTAAAATAATTCGAATTTTTTATTTAAATCTGGGCTGGAATAATTTTTTTTTTTCTCTTCTATTCGGCTTGAATACATACCGAATTGAGCTGGAGTTCGGTGCTTTTAAAATCCATCTGGATTTCGGGATTAAATCCAGCTATATTTCGGTATTTTTATTTAAATTTATATATAAATCGAGCTTGATATATTTCAATTATTCCAGATATATTTCGGTGTTAAATTCAGCTTGATTAGGGACGAATTGAGCTGGATTTCGGGTTTTTTTAAAATTGAGCTGGAACTCGGTATTATTTCCACCCCTTCTATTCAATTCGTAACCTAAAAAAAACCAAATCGGGCGTGAAGAACAGAGGAATTCGGCTGGAATACAAGGTTCGAAAAAATCAAACCTAAACCCACGAAGCAAATTTCCGGGCAACCATGTCGACGTCGCAGGTTAGAATTTCCGGCCTCTTTATTGTTGTTTCAGTTCGTCTCCTGCTCGGTATAATGTCAATATTTTCTGCGTTTTTTTTAGATATATGCTTCGGTATTTCTCTGCTTCAATTGTGAATATATGCTAGATTTTTTTGTTTTTATTATCTGCAATGAATACACATGCATGGATTCATGTTTATATGTTATAGTTTGGTAATGTGAATTATCTGCGAATTAAATGGCCGTGTGTTGTTTTGTGAATGTTGTTCATTTGTTTATTGAAATAGAGAAAAATTCACGTACTTAAGTAAACTTTATAAAATTTGCAGCCACAGTGGATAAGATATGATCTTCATGGATGCAAGGCCAAGACAAATTTCTTTTATAAGTGTAAAGTCTTAGAAATAATTAACAACACTTTGTTTTCCATTGGAGAACAACCTGATGATGTTAGACATTTGTGATGTTAAACTTTTCCAAAGTTTA
>JAPKLW010000540.1:385964-407457 GCA_026898455.1 Plectranthus barbatus
TATATTCCCTAATATTTTATTGGATTATTATTACTTTCTAAATGTTTCCCTCAATTTTTAATAATAAAAAAACAATTCTGTTAGGGTTTACACATAAACCGAAAAAATTGATTGGTGGACTAAGACATATATGACAGACAAAGTACAATTTGGCTATTTTGTATAGTTTTTCATAAAGGTGGCTATTTTGTGCATGTAGTTATAAAATTTGGCTAGTTAAAATTATTTCCTCAAAAAGAAAAACAAAGAATTGGTGGGTGGCCTACAACATTAACGTGTGGCCCCCACATGTGAGAATGTTTTCAAATCCACCCCCATTACAACTCCCCTTAAACATTAAAGGTACGTTCAAGAAATGGAGTCAATGATATACAGATTAAATTGTATTTTATAAACTCCTTCTAGAAAGACGAAAGAATGGGTTAATTTATATGCTTTCCATTTATAATTTTAATTTGGCATCTATTTACAGATACATGTATACAATTCTAGATTCCTTGCTTGACTTTTCTATTTCTTATTTTCTATTGATGACAAATAACTTGATTATAAACTTTTCTTTTCTTTTTTGTGATAAAACTTTATTATAAACTCACAATAGACTAAATGGAAGGAACAAATCTCTGGAAAAACTCTCTTGTAAAAAAAAAAGTGAGAAGATGAGCGAAGAAAAAGCAAGTTTGGTTTTCATCCCTTACCCTGTGATTAGCCATTTGCTGTCAGCTATAAAGATGGCGAGGCTCTTAGCCGACGCCGACGACCGCCTCTCCATCACAGTCCTAATCATGAAGCTCCAATTTCCCGACAGCAAAATCACTTCTTACATCAACAACTCACCGGATTCTCGCATCACCTTCATCGAGCTTCAGTCTCCTTTGAAGTATGCTGTTCCCGCCATCACCGGTGGCAGGAGTTCTGGTAATATTGCCGGAATCTTCGTCGACATCCTGTGTACCTCGATTATGGACGAAGCGGCGGAGCTCGGCATCCCGGCCTTCGTTTTCTTCACCTGTGGAGCAGCTATTATCGGCCTCATGTTCCGCCTGCAGGGCTTGATGCGCGGTCGTTTTGACTATTTAGCAGCGTACGAGAATTCGGATGCTGAGGTTTCGGTGTCCACCTACGTTAATCCGGTGCCGGCGAAGCTGTGGCCATCGACGGTTTTCAATAAGGACGGTAGTTTCTCGGAGCTCACAAGGAGGTTGAGAGAGGCTAATGGGATTGTCGTGAATACGTTTCTTGAACTCGAGCCGCACGCCATCAGCGCTCTCGCCGGAGATGACGGTGTTCCGGCGGTGTACCCCGTCGGCCCGCTTCTTCAAGATGAGACCGAAGACGGAGATCAGAAGCGGGCGGAGATTCTCCGGTGGCTGGACTATCAGCCAGATTCCTCCGTCGTGTTTCTCTGTTTCGGGACTCACGGCTGCTTCAATGGGGATCAGGTGAAGGAGATTGCGGCGGCGCTGGAGCGGAGTGGGGAGCGATTTTTATGGTCGTTGAGGAAGCCATCATCGAGGGGGACGGTGGAGTATGAGAATCCAGGAGAAGTGCTGCCGGAAGGGTTCCTCCGGCGCACGGCGGCAACCGGAAAGGTAATTGGATGGGCACCGCAGATGGCGGTGTTATCCCACCGCGCCGTGGGAGGATTCGTGTCGCATTGTGGATGGAACTCAATTTTGGAAAGCGTTTGGTGCGGTGTTCCAATGGCCACATGGCCGATGTATGCGGAGCAGCAGACCAACGCTTTCCAGCTCGTGAAGGAGATGGAAATCGCGGTTGAGATTCAGATGGATTATCGGAAAAATAAATCTAAAATTGTGGATGCGGATAGAATCGAAAAGGGAATTAAACAATTGATGGAGGCGGAGAGCAAAATTCGAGCGAATGTGAAAGAGTTGAAGGAAAAAAGCAGAAGTGTTCTAATGGAAGGAGGCTCATCGCGTATTGTTGTAAATGGTCTAATCCAAGATCTAACAAAGAATCTCTTCCATTGAAGATTCAAGATCAATTTTGTATTATCATCTTCACTTTTTTGTTGCTGATTGCTACTGTCGAGGAAGCTTTGGGATTAGATAGTGGGGTTTGATTAATTAGATGTAAGATATTAAAATTACTAAGCAAGTTTTTACATTTCATTTAGGCAAAAACTTGCGTTAGGCAGGCCTAAACGGTTTAGGCGGGTTTTATCTTATTCAAATGGGTTGAACCATCCCTAATAGGGTTTATTAATCCCAATTAGGGTATATTATATGAGTTTGAGCTTGGATTAATGGATAAAACCCGCCTAAATCGTTTAGGCCTGCCTAACCCAAGACCTTCCCTATCATTTATTATTTCTTGCCTTAAAAGACTATTAAGTTGCTATATAGTTGTAATTTTCGAAATGCTATATTTTTACCCTATGTAAAATTGTTTTAGTTTCAAACTTTTACCTTTTTCCTAAATAATAACAATGCGCAAATTAAATATCTAAATAAATAGATATGACTAAATAAAAAAATATATTGGTCAAAGTCAACCTAATCAACTCATTTCTAGTTAGGTGACTTTTAATATAACACAAATTGAATAAATCTTTATTTTACTAAATGAATTGTATTTAGAATTATATTCTACATAATCCTATTAAGAATTGAGCAACATGTGTTAATGTGTTTTAAAATAGAAGTGGAAAGGTTCACAATCTTATTATATTCTATTCAAAATATTATAAAAGGCCCAAAGAGAAGGGTACAAACTGTATATCTATTATATTTCTAATTGGAGAGCAACATATGACAATAAAGTATTTTTTAAAAAAATTATATAGAACAAAGTAGTTAAGTCATGCCCCATTCAACATAACTATGCGGATGTGATCGATGAGCTAATACTAAATTTAAGTACTGTTTGAGACTAATCAAGACTATTGAATAATTCAAAGTATTGAGGAGATTTTGAGCCTGAGGTGAAGAAATATTGCAAGTGCAGTCTCAATATAACTCAAAGAAAATGGTTCGAGAAAATAGCTCGAGGCTGGAGATCTCAAATTGGTGATACTAGTGTTGTCTTCGAAGATCTGTTTGGCAACTGTGGTTGAGCTCGTGGAGTTGCAATATATATATATATGGAAAAAAATTGGTGTATCTAATCTATTTATTTGTGGGATTTATCTATATTAGATTAGAATTTGGATACAGGTAATTTTTGTCATATCAGAAATGATTTTCTTATGTATTTATGAATCACTCCCTATAAATGTCGTATTCCCCACTATTGTAAATTTGCTCAAACAAAATGTAGCTGTTGTGAGAGACTAGTTAGTTGAGAGGGAGATGGTAAGCTCTCTAACCCTGTTATTATGTGATATAATTTAGTGCCCGAGTTTAACACAATGGTGTCAAAGATAGTAAAACACAAATGTTTGACACACGCAAAACAGAGTATTTTAACACACGCGGAAGCTAAAGAGTTTGACACAGCGGAATTAATTGTTCGAAGGTTTATAAATTATAAACCCTCGAGAGCCTCACGGCAAAATAGTTTTCACTTATTCAAAACAAGGTTTTTACAAGTGAAGAACAAAATACCAAACAAGATAGAAATTTTCCTATGTTCACTCCTTAGTAAAATTCCTACGAAAGGCAATCAAATCCAAAAATCACACGATACAATCCAAATGTTCCTCCACCGTAGGATTCACTCTCCGGAGATGGATTCCACAACTTGATTGTAGACTTCGTGCGCTTGATGAATGATTGAAGAAAGACGATTCAGCCTAGAGTTTGTATGAATATCTGTTTCACCTCTGATCCGCACCTTCTCTAGTCTTCCTCGTCTCGAATATATAGAACTTAGAGCACACGAGCACTTCTTCCACTACTTGGCAATGGATCGTGTCTTCTTCCACATCTTTACCTGTTCATACAACAAAAATGAACTCCCACTAACTCACGTGGGGGTTAGATAAAGATGTAGAGGTGCTCCCTATTATTTAGGAACTAAAATAACAACCTAGAATAATAATATAAAGTATATAATTAATAAGACATAATTAATAGGCATAATATATACGAATCCTAATAAATAGGACTAGTAAAAACGTCATTAAACGGATAAATATAAGTTTCCTAAAATGTAGGAATTAGTTGCAACAAACAGATTCGGAACTTTGACATTTAAGAGTCAAAGTTGTAAGCATATAAGGTTTGACACTAACCTGTTAATACGAGTAAGTTTGACAACCGTGTGTCAAACTTACATATTCGCATTTTCGTACTTCACAATCTCCCCCTTAAGCTTATCCGACCTGTTTCCATTCCATATGGAATCATCCATAACAAAATAGCATTCATTGCCATAAAAAGTATGGTGCAACCATAATAAAATCAATAAAAATGGATCAACCATAATCAAAAAAGAATCATTGCATAAGCAAAAGATGATTACAGGGATTGTATCAAACTCCCCCTGAATCATAAAATATCCATCAACAGAAAAAAAAAAAACAAACAAACTTAAGGAAATTCTTTTTCAGAACAGAAATTTTAAATAAACAGGCAGCAGGGCAGGGGTCAGAGTCAGAGTCCAGAATCCACCATCTTCCATCTTCAGCACCACGTCTCCCCCTGAATGGAAGCAGGTTGGAAAGCTTACTCCAGATCCTGAAGTAGCTTTAAGGCCTGTTTGAGGAGACTCTTGGCCTGTCTGATCTTGGAAGAACTAGCATCCACTTCTTCGTCCTCTGAAACGTCACTCGGAGCATAAGGCAAGTCTTTGACCCTGGAATCTCCTTTCCTAGTCAGAGATTGCTCGAAGACCAGGGGGTTAGGATCAGACTGCAACTCTTCATCCAACGGAGTGACTCCTTGAGACAAAATAAGCGCATGGAGAAGGCAAGGATGCGGCAGGTAGGTGGAGTCGGCTTTGGTGACTGCACGGAACATGTTAGTGAAAACAACTTGGCCAAAGTTGAAGGGAAGACCGTAGCCCACTCTGTAGAGGAACTCGGCTTGCTCCTTTGAAAGCACGGAGAGATTCTTGTTTGGCATCCAGTTATGAACATTGATCTTGAACAGGGCAACATACTTCCATGTCAAAGAAGAGACAGGAAGCTTGGTCACCCATGCCTTTGTGTTTCCACCCGTGAGCTCAACAGCCATCTCATTATCTGCAGACTTTGACAACCCTTCGATTTTGACAGACTTTAACCCCAGGAAATTGTTTATGGTATCAGGGTCAAACTTAATAATTTTCCCCCGTACAAACGACTTCCCAAACTTAGGTTTCCCAGTCTGAAAGACCTCATCCTTCAACATATTGGAAAAAAATTCCAAAACCAAAGACGGGCTAAAGGCAGAAAAATCAGTCACAGTTTTAAGAAGACCCCTTCTCCTAAGCAGAATGTCTAACCCAAACTTAGTAAACATATCAGAATCCATCAATTTCTCCATTTTGAACTCCCTCTTAGAATAAAGCCCCTTAAGTGTTTTGAGCATAGCAATGATAATACTTAACAGAGTATGATCGTCTAGCATCATAATCAGAGTTATCTTCTGTAGGGTTTTTCCGTGAACCGAATCACCAAAACCAAACTGAACCGGATCGATCTATGGATATTGCTCATAATTCAAATTCTCAAAACCCTAGCATGCTCCTATGAATTTAATATGAAGAATTGTGGATTTAGGGTTTACCGTAACTCCGTCGAGTCTGAACCGATCTTTCGCGTTTGAATTCCAAATTCCAATTCAACCACGCGATCCAATTTAATCTGCGAAAACAGAAATTAGAGATCTAATTTCTTAGATTAAATTCGAAAATAGAAAGAGAAGGAAGAAAGAAATATGTTCTCCAGATTAGATCTTCAGGGCTGTGTCCCGGTGCTGATCAGATCTACTACTGGTGAGGACTCCGTAGATCTGTGGCTTGAGCAGGACCAGAATTCGAAAATTCTCCTCCTTTCTTTCCACAGGATCGGCGCCCCTCTCTCTCTCTCCTTAGGGTTTCAACTGATTTGAATCTTATGAAAGTGGCTAGGGTTTCAGAGAGTGAGAGGTCTATTTATAGACCTAGGGTTATAAAACCCCAGTGGGCTCCTGGGCTCAATTCAGCACACTTATTGGGCCAGACCTGGGACCTAATGCAAATAATAAAGTGGGCCTATAAATTAATTAATTCCCATGTCCACAACCCAGGACACAATTAATTAATTAATATTAATTCTTTTTCACCATAGAATTAATACTGACCTACCCCTTTATTACCACGTTATGAGAACGGGTTGCATTAATTGAGAATCCCCATATTTAAGGTTACCGGACATCCATTAATTAATCGGAGCCTCTGACAAGCTCTAACTACAATTAATTAATATCTTATAATTCCTGAGTTGTACCACTCAAACCTTATCACTCGTGCTTGAACTTAATCAGCCTGCAGGACTTTGGCACGATGAATGTTATTGAGCTCCTAAGGGAATGTCCCCATCCTATTACTCGGATATGGTTACCTAAGTTCAGTCTCAGGCGGTACTACACGAACTGCTGTTACCCAAGATGCGGAGATACGAGCACGTTACTTAGGCTCTCCACTATGGCAAGTCAAAGCAGCAGTCAACCCATGCAAACCCCTGAACCTTCGTTAGGGTTTGGACTCAATCAATATAACGAGATCTTTTATTCGCTGATGTCAGACAGATGAATATATCTCACTACGGTCCATCAATACGCCACCTCTGCGTACCAGCATGTCAAGTAACCAAGACAGACTACTTATTCCGACAATGTCGCAGCCATCCGGATAGACGTATCCTCATACGCTGTCTCGGCTGTGATCAGGTTTATGTCTCACTAGGTCAAGTGATCATACTGTCTTCTGCGATCTACAACACGCCGTATGATCGTCCCTATCGGTGAGATAAGAGGATACCATTGTTCACACATGTAAGATTGTTAACAGATAGGAGAAATAAACCGTTGTATACTCATTGTAATAAATGCTTTCAGTATACAAAACCCATCATCTTCATCAGAGGAGGACTGAGTACCTTTTCCTTTCGGGGGAGTAGGCTCCAGAGACTCAGATTGTTCAACCTTTGGTCTTTTGGATCGTTTGACCTCAGATCGTTCAGGAGAGACGGATTTGGCTGGGCGTTTGGTAGACTTTGACTCAGATTTCTTTGGCTTTGGTCTGGGCTTCTTGACAGAAGTAGCTGCTTCGGATTTCTTTTTCTTCTTCGCTGGCTGGTCTCCACTAGAATCAGCATGCTCCTCAGACTGCTCGGTGGCTTGATGTTCTGCTTGGAAGTCCTCATCGTCAGAGTTGTCGGACTCGAAGTCTGACATGACGGTGTCAGACTTTTGGGACTGCTCCGGCAGATCGTCATCCTTGGTGAAGACATGGGGGGTGTCAGTCAAACTCCTTTGAAACTTTCTTGGCTTCACTTTCTTCCGGCGGGTGGCGGCATGTTTTTGGTACTGCTTCTTCACCGTTTCCTCGAAAATCCTTTCGGACCTTCGTTCAGGCATCTTTCCTTCGAGTTGTTGGACAGCGTCAGAGATGAGCTTCAGATTCCCCGGTTCTTTAGCAACAATGGGAAAACCTTCTTGGCCAGGAAGAGCATACCGAGGTGGTGGCTCATGAAGGACTTCAGTTGGGTCAGCTCCAACGGCAGAGATAGGCAGATCTTCAAAAGATTTAGAGGGAGGATCAGAGGAATCTGGTTGAAGGAAGGGTTCCCGCAAGATTCGCTCTGTTTCTTCGTCAAACGCCTTGTCTGACTCCTCAATTAAAGGCTCGGAAGGTGGGTTAGGGTTTTCAAATTTTGATGGAGAGGAGTGAGAGGCGGTGGTATGTTCCTTTGCAGGTGGCTCAGTAGGGTGAGAGGTTGACGGTTCGGAGATAAGTGGAGGAGTGGGTTCGGTGACAGTGGGTGGTGGAGTTATTTCAGCGTTGGTCGGCGGTGTGGTGACGGTTTCAGAGATAGGAGTAGGAGTGGTTCCTTCGATGATGGGTTGAGAGGAGGAAGCTTGAGATGCTTTCTCCATTTGGCTCTCAAGAAGGCGTTGGAGAATCTTGGCTCCGTCCGGCGAGGAAAGGGTTTTGGCAAGGAGATCTTGGATGTTTTTGTCGGCCATGGTGGGTTTTGGAGTGAGTTGAGGAGGTTCAAAGAGAGAGAGAGAGTGAGAGAGAGAGGATGTGAGGGGTTGTGTGAGACGTGGGAGAGAGAGTGAGAGTTGAAACGATTTGTGGTGGAGGAGATGCTTTGAGAGGCGTGAAGGAGTGATGTGACTAGAGCTGCAGCAAAATACTTAAGTAGGGGGTGAGGTGTATAACAAACTTAACAAAATAATCGAAAATAAAGGGATTCAAATTAAAATCAAAGATAATGAGAAAATATCTAAAACAAATTCCTAAAAATTAGGCAAATACCAATTTAAATCAGATTAGGTTAAACTAGGATTTAAAAACCATAAAATTCGCAACAATTTAAAACAAACTTGCAAAATAAAGGATAAGCTCGAAAAGATTCAAATTATGATGACTGCGACCAAGTTTGATACTGGGGTGTCAAAGTTACAAAGTGTCGAAAAAAAAAACAATCTCATTATTCCTTCCACAAAGATTGTGTGCCTAATCACATCCAATCTTTAGTACTAAATGAGATAAAGAAAATCAGCCCATTAATTTTCCAAATAAACTTTGATTCCACATGGTCAGAGTTCTAACAACTTGCTGTCCATAGTACTGCCAGTAAATTTGAAAAAAAATGAATCACAATCACCATGTTTTATAACTTTGAGATCTCACTCTTGTATCTCTCAGTTTTATAACATGAAAATAGATAATCAACAAAAAGAACAAACTTTAACAACACAGTGTCAAAGATTGGTGAGCAGCCACATATTAGTTAAATCATTAGGCAGGGGGGTTACACATGCCTAGAGATTTTCTCAAGTATGAGAATCTCTCAAAGTCAAGAGCTTTAGTAAAAATATCTGCTAATTGTTCTTTCGTTGTCACAAACTTTAAAGTAATTAAACCTTTTTCAACCAAGTCACGAATAAAATGGTGTCTAATATCAATGTGCTTGGTGGGTGAGTGTTGAACAAGATTTTTAGCAATTTCTATTGCACTAGCATTATCACACAAGAGAGTCAGAGTTTCAGAAGGCAAACCATAGTCTTCTAGTATTTGTCTCATCCAAAGTAGTTGAGTGCACCCACTTGCTGCTGAAATGTATTCAGCTTCAGCCGTTGATAGTGAGATGCAATTTTGTTTCTTGCTAGACCATGACACCAAGTTTGCACCTACTAGAAATCCACCTCCACTTGTGCTCTTCCTGTCATCCACATCACCTGCCCAGTCCGCGTCACTATACCCTGTAATGTCAGTGCTAGACTGTTTTGTGTACCAAATACCCAAATTAGGAGTGCTAGAGATATATCGAATTATCCCTTTGACAGCTTTTAGGTGTGACTCCTTGGGATCAGACTGGTACCTAGCACACACACCTACACTGAATAGTATATCAGGACGACTAGCAGAGAGATATAAGAGACTTCCTATCATGCTACGATAAAGGGTAGGTTCGACTTTGGCACCTGAACTATCTCTACATAGTTTATCACTGCTACCCATAGGAGTTTTCATATATTTAGTATTTTCAAGTCCAAATCTCTTAATTATACCCAATGCATATTTTGACTGAGAAAGAAAAACACCATCCTTACGTTGCATAATTTGCAGACCTAGAAAATAATTTAATTCGCCTACCATGCTCATTTGAAACATGTTTGACATGTTGGTGACAAACTCATCGACAAGTTTGACATCAGAAGCACCAAACAAAATATCATCCACATAAATTTGAGCTATAATAAAATTGTTTCCTATATGTTTAACAAAGAGGGTTTTATCAGCATTACCTCTTACAAACCTTAGATCCAACAGAAATTCAGTTAGTCGGGCATACCATGCACGAGGAGCTTGTTTCAAACCATATAGGGCCTTTTTGAGCCTGTAAACATGATCCGGCTTTGACACGTCTTCGAACCCCTTGGGTTGTTCAAAATAAGCTTCCTCTTCAAGAATCCCGTTCAAAAATGCACTTTTGACATCCATTTGATAAAGTAAAAAAATCTGCAGCACAAGCAATAACAATCAAAAGACGGATTGATTCTAATCTTGCCACAGGAGCAAACATTGCGTCGAAGTCAATGCCTTCAACTTGCGTATACCCCTGAGCAACCAATCGAGATTTATTCCTCACGATGTTGCCCTTTTCATCGGTTTTATTCTTGAAAATCCATTTGGTTCCTATCACATTCTTGTCACTCGGCCTTGGAACTAATTCCTACACATCATTGTACTCAAATTGGCTGAGTTCCTCTTGCATGGACTTTATCCAAAATTCATCTGCAAGAGCATCTTTAACATTCTTTGGTTCAAACAAAGATAAATAACAAGCATAATGCAGAAGATTAAACCTTGACGATAGACACACAGATCTGACCATCTCACGGTAGTTGACAGGATCCTTCTTCCTGGTTTGGACTCCCTCTGTCATACTTCCGATTACCTAAGACGTGGGATGATCCTTCCTTATTCTGAGAGGAGGGTCCCTTCTGTCGAGGTTTGACACTGGCGTGTCAGAGTGGTCTTCTGTGTCAGAGCTTGGTGAAGTATGACTCACGGACGGCTGATCACTGGAGGACTTTTCACTGGAAGAAGGTTCTTCAGAACATTCAATTAGATGGGAAGCATCCAATTCATCCATCCTCTCATGCAGTGATCCCGCCTCGTCAAACACAATATTGACAGACTCTTGAATGGTTTGAGTGTCAAGATTGTACACACGATAAGCTCTGCTGTTGCTAGCATACCCAAGGAATAGGGCTTTACTGCTTCTTGTGTCCAATTTTGTAAGGTATTCCCTGTCATTCAGCACAAAGCAAAGGCAACCAAAAACATGTAAGTATTTAAGATTAGGTTTCTTACCATTTAGAATCTCGTATGGAGTGGTCTTTGTTCCAGGACGAAGATACACTCTATTGATCAGATGGCACGCAGTGTTGACCGCTTCAGCCCATAGTCTTTTGGATAGGTTTTTTGAGTTTAACATAAATCTAACCATTTCCTGGAGCGTCCTATTCTTCCTTTCAACCACACCGTTTTGTTGTGGTGTCTTGGGTGCTGAATACTCATGAGAAATGCCCTTTCTTTCACAAAATTCATTAAAGCTTTCATTCTCGAACTCTCTTCCATGATCAGTTCGGATCCGTATGACACTGGAGTGATAGAGTTTCTTGAACTTTTTGTACAGCTTCTTGAAGTGATCAAAGGCTTCAGATTTTTCTCGCAAGAATTCCACCCAAGTAAATCTTGAAAAATCATCAGTGCATACTAACACATATTTCTTTCGACCTATACTCTCAACTTCAATAGGTCCCATCAAATCCATGTGAAGCAATTTAAAACATGTGTTGGTGTTAAATGAATCAGTAACAGGATGAGAAGCATGTACCTGCTTACCTTTTGTACATGGATCACATACTTTGTCAGGGTCGAATTTCAGGTTAGGAACACCTTTGACTGCATCAGCCTTCAGAAGTTTCTGAATGCAATGGGTACTTGCATGTCCCATTTTCTGGTGCCACAGTTCAGCTTCGTCAAGCTTTGACACCAGGCATCTTCCTTCTTGTTCAGCTTGATAGCAGTTATCTGAGGATCTACTGCCAAACATAACACATCTGTTAGTTTTATCGTATACCTCACAAACATCCTTGTCAAATTTGACAACCATCCCATCATCGCACAGTTGACTTATGCTGATCAGATTGGCTGTCAGACCTTCCACATACAACACATGTTGAAGTTTTGGAAAGTCTGGCACATTCAAAGTTCATTTGCCTGTAATTTTTCCTTTAGCTCCTCCTCCATATGTAACAGAACCACCACAAATCGCTGAGTAGTCCGACAGACATGTTCGATCGCCTGTCATGTGTCTGGAGCAGCCACTGTCAAAGTACCATGTACCTGCAATGTTAGTTTTTAAAGAAGTGTAAATAACGAAGCAGTTTGAACCTGATTTCTGGTTTTCATCTGCAATTCTTTTCCTGCAAAAAGGCTTGATGTGGCTTGCCTTGTTGCAGTAATGACACACATACTTCTTTGATTTTTCTTTCTCGTTTGACACTTTGGTGTCAGACTCCCCCTTTGTGAATTTGATTAGGTTCTGGGAGTAAAAAAAACTAGAACTCGGAGTAGATTGATCGACGTATCCTAGTCCACTTCCATCAGAGGTTTTGGTGGCAAGGATCTCATCTAGAGTGTCACGTCCACGATTGATTTTGTCAAAGACAGAGACAGCTTCCTTCCGCTTCTCTTTGAGATGGCTGACTTCTTTGTCCTTTCTAGTGAGAAGGACTTCTAATCTCATGAGCTGTCTCCTGATAGACTGATTCTCCTCTTTGAGTCTTTCAATCTCCTGTCCTTGTTCTTCACATCGTTTGTCCACAATGTTAAAAAGATCACTCACTTTCTCCATTTCTTCTGGAGAAGAGACAAAATTTCCTTCTTCCTCATTGCTTTGACCTGAAACATACTCAGACATTGACACGTCAGAGTTAGATGCATTGTGCCGGTTGCTTGTGTCACCACATGGCACAATAGAGAGATCTCTTGCATCTTCTTTCTCCTCAGGCTCTTCACTGTTGTCCACCTCCATCAAATCATCTTCATTGAGCTCCTCAATCCTAACATATAACACAACTTGCTCATCCTCATCCTCATCAGTGTCAGAGTCTTTACTCAGGGTGGTGTTAAAGTTTAACTTCTTTCTTCTTAGAACAGTAGGACATTCGTTGGCAAAATGACCCATTCCAGAACACCCATGACACTTGATATTATCAAAAGTAGAACTTTCGGAAAAAGGATTAATACCATTTTTGGCATATTTATCACTCTTACGTGAGGATGTGGTTGAGTTACTTGAGGCGCTTGAAGGCACGGAGGTTGTAGTCTTGAATCTATTTGAGCTGGATTCACCTTTTCCTTTCTTCATAGATCTCATGAATTTGTTGAACTTTTTCGTCAGGAGTACTAGATTTGGTTGTTCCTCATCTAGCAATTCATCGTCTGACACCTCGAGGTCAAACTTTAATGAACTTGGCATCTTTTCGACTGGTTCTTTTCCAGCACGAAGAGCAATGCTTTTGCCCCTGTAGACCTGTTTTTGTTCATTCAAATTCATTTCAAAAGTGGTAAGAATGCTTACCAATTCACCAATCTCCAGCTTTTCCAAATCTCTAGCCTCTTCAATGACAGAAATCTTGTGATTGAATCTTTCAGGTAGAGTCCTAAGCATCTTGCTAACAAGTCTTTCATTGCTAATCGGTTCTTCAAGTGCGAGAGCTTCATTCGCCATGGTCACCATCTTCTCAAAGTATTCGGTGATGTTCTCATCCTCGGCCATACGGAGATTCTCAAATTTGGTAGTAAGAAGTCTCATTTTGGTCTTACGCACACTTGCTGACCCCTCACACTTGGCTTGAAGAATAAGCCAGGCTTCTTTTGCTTCCAAGCAACTTGAAATTAACCTAGCACAACCAATATCAACAGACATAAAAATTGCATTAAGAGCTTTAGCATTGCAGTTTGACAACATCCGTTCCTCATTTGTCCATTTTCCTTCTTCTTTTGGAATCATGACAGTCTTTGTTGCATCTTCAGGATCTGGAATTTATTCCTTCGGAGGTGTCCATCCTTCCAGCAACGCAACCCAAGCTCTTTCATCAACAGCTTTGATGTAAATTTGCATACGGGTTTTCCACATGTTATAGTTGATCCCATTGCTATCCAACACGGGAGGACGGGCTGGCACACTAGACATATCCATCATGAAAAACTGCACTCAGGAAAGAAACTACTTAGTCCGTCAAGTAGAGGCTCGTGACGCCAATTGATATAATTTAGTGCCCGAGTTTAACACAATGGTGTCAAAGATAGTAAAACACAAAGGTTTGACACACGCAAAACAGAGTATTTTAACACACGCGGAAGCTAAAGAGTTTGACACAGCGGATTTAATTGTTCGAAGGTTAAATTATAAACCCTCGAGAGCCTCATGGCAAAATAGTTTTCACTTATTCAAAACAAGGTTTTTACAAGTGAAGAACAAAATACTAAACAAGATAGAAATTTTCCTAAGTTCACTCCTTAGTAAAATTCCTACGAAAGGCAATCAAACCCAAAAATCACACGATACAATCCAAATGTTCCTCCACCGTAGGATTCACTCTCCGGAGATGGATTCCACAACTTGATTGTAGACTTCGTGCGCTTGATGAATGATTGAGGAAAGACGATTCAGCCTAGAGTTTGTATGAATATCTGTTTCACCTCTGATCCGCACCTTATCTAGTCTTCCTCGTCTCGAGAATATAGAACTTAGAGCACACGAGCACTTCTTCCACTACTTGGCAATGCATCGTGTCTTCTTACACGTCTTTACCTGTTCATACAATAAAAATGAACTCCCACTAACTCACGTAGGGGTTAGATAAAGATGTAGAGGTGAATAATAATATAAAGTATATAATTAATAAGACATAATTAATAGGCATAATATATACGAATCCTAATGAATAGGACCAATAAAAACGTCATTAAACGGATAAATATAAGTTTCCTAAAATGTAGGAATTTTTCGCAACAAACAGATTCGGAACTTTGACATTTAAGAGTCAAAGTTGTAAGCATATAAAGTTTGACACTAACCTGTTAATACGAGTAAGTTTGACAACCGTGTGTCAAACTTACATATTCGCATTTTCGTACTTCACATTATGTTATTTACCTTGAATAATATACTACCTCCGTCCCGCGCTATTAGTCCCGGTTGCTTCTAGCACAATAACCAGTGACAGAGAGATAAGAAAAATTAGTATTTTATTAAATAGTGTAGATTAATTTACCATTTTGGTAATGAGACTAATAAATGAAACGTAAAAAAGAAAAAGAAAAATGAGACTAATAAAGTGGGACAGAAGGAGTATATCATTTGAGTAGGTTTGAGAATGGACGTAGAGCACAAACTTGAACCACTATAAATCTTTGTAAACTGTTCATTATTTTTTATTTGTTATTTGTGTTCATAATTAATCACTTCAATTTACAACAATATTAAGGCGCAATCATGATATCTTCTAAGCACTTCTTTCTTTTTAGCTCAGACATCACTTCTAGCTAGGTGTGATCAATAACTTTGGAATTCTTTCTCTACCTTCGAATCTTTAAATCTCCAATTATTCTGGAATTTGCTTCAAAATCTTCCTTTACAATCAAATGACCTTGTTGACCTACAAATTATACAAATAATTCAAGTGAATGATCTCCGAACAAATAAATAAGTTAAAATAAGAAAAACAAACAAGAGAATATATGTATTTCATGACCTATATCAATAAACAGTGAGGGTCTGAATATTAGTTGAGACAAAAAAAAAAAAAAAAAAGAAAATTTTAAAATGCAAGCATTGTATAAAAATTGGGCATGAAATTTGTGATTACTTTCAATGATGACTATCTTGAATGGTTAAGAGGCTGAAGGGAAAAGGAAAAGGTTGAAGTTAGCAATACTGAGTGAAATAGTGAAAGATAACAATATCATTCCATGTTCTATAAATAATTGATAACATCATTAACATGATATTTACTTTCTAAAATAACTAATCTATATCATATCTTAATAAAATTATCTATCTCCGTTGATTAATTCTATATATCGTATCAGGTGCTTTAAGGAAAATGATAGAGTTAATTAAAGTTAATTCATGCAATTGTGATTGATGCTTTAAGCTAAAAAAGCCAGCAAAATGAGGTGTATATCATATCAGCTTATCATAAAATCATTGGTTCACTCTCTTGTTGAAGTAGGCTAGCTAGTTCCTCACATCACATAATTCTTGTGTCTTCTTATATTGTTATTCATTATCTAGAAAGAAAACCAACAAATAGTTTGAATGTTCTGAACTTGTTAACATAACTATTATGTCTGGAAAATTGAGACTCATTCTGTCAACAATGTATAAGTTAGAGAAGATTAAAGTGTAAGCATTGCGGAGAAACTTTAGGCATGAGATTGAGGATGAAAAAGGGAAAGAAGTTCACCATACTGTTCGAAATATTATAGTTCAAGTTATGTCATTTTGTTTAAGAAGTACATCCCAATTTCAGAAAGCTGAAAAAGAAAAATGAAAAAAACTACTTTAGGGATCACAATGACTTGATATCTTGTTTAAGTAGTACATCTCAACTTAGCTTGAGCACCTCATTTCAAGATATTGTTAATTTACATATAGAGAGAGGTGGCAAATTGTTCTTATCGTGTAGTGTACATCTGTTATCAATCCAATCTGACAAAGCCTAATTCATATCTGATTCATTTAGAGAAATCTTAATTTATACGAGTGTTTGAACTGTTACTCTCTAGTAAAATCAAATATCATAACTGAAAATGTCAAGCGTCTGAGTGACTTAGCTGAAAATCTCAAATGATTTTATTTAAGAGATGCATAAAAGTCACTTTATGTTGAATGAGAATGAATGAGCACCTTTTATTTACATCAAATCAATAATCCGAATTAAAACTTGATCACAATCTTATGTTTTTTTTACTCTAACTGTAAGTATTTATAAATTTATCAAGAGCAGAATGACTAACCTTTTGGAATTCACTTGAGCTTCGGCTTCAACATCTTCCCATGAAGAGTGAATGGAAACTTGTGTTCTGTCTGTAACCTTATCGCTCATTTCATTAGCAAAAGTCACAGTTGAACGACTGCAATCAATCACTTCAACCTTACAATAACTGCGTAAATCACACTCAAGAACTTCCAATTTGTAGCAGTGTTTTAAGCATAACCTTATTAGATAAAAGAATGCTCCAGATTCCACTTTGAACTGCACTAGATCAGTGCCTTCAATCAGAAGATGTGTGAGTCTCCTGAACTCACCAATTTCCACTTCCCATCTTGGGCCTCGAAAAGCATAGCTGCGCAGCTTCAGCACTTCAAGATTTGGCAACGAACCAATTATACTCATATATTCCCAGGGATAACCCATGCCACTTAAATGTAACTTCTTTAGACTTGAAGGGAACATAGACAGAGGAGCAGGTAGTGTAACAATCTCAGGCCCAAACTTAGGATTCGCAACCACACATTTAAGTGACCTTAGTTCACTTAACACATCAATATGATTTAAGCAATGCAAGTCTTTCATGTCATCATTAGGTAGCAGTTGAATTTGAATTCCTAACTTTCTCAGATTTGGGATTCTTTCAAGAACTTCTTGGGTGCAAGTCTGAGCACTCACACCTATAAGTGTCAAGAGGTTGCTTAAGGCATTATCACTGCTTGTGTTTGGTAGGTTGGTTCCCATGATCTGAATGTGTTTGAGTTCGCGCATATCCCATATCTCTATAGGCACATAGGATGGTGCTTCACATAATTTGGTGATGCTCATATACCGATAAATGATCAAGACTTGAAGATTCCAGAGTTTGGATATGGAAGGAGGGAGCTTGCCGTTGTATGTCAAGGCAATGTACGTCAAGTGAACTAGTTTTAACACTTCCACCGGGAACTCGTAGAAACGGATTTGAAGAGCATCCAGTACCTTTAGCAACCTTAAACTGAAACATACTGGCACTGGATACGGATAAAAGGGACCAAAACAAAGGAGAGAACGTGCATTGGAATCACATTGTTGTAGTGAATTATTAACATCATTGATGGCGAATAAGATGTTATTGTGGAAGCTCAATCGACGCTGGCTTTTCAAAATTTCTTCTTCACCATCCCCAAGACTCGTTAAAATATGAAAAAACTTGCTCTTGGTAGCCTCTCTATAACAGAGGTGCCAAAAGGCAGATTGAAGGCGACAAGTTTTTACATCATCATCAAGTTTGTAATCAAAGTTGGTGCTTATTTGGCATCTGAGAACAACATTACTATCAACAAGCTGCCCCAGAAACATTTGAGCAGATTCCTCCAGTATTTTTGCTTCATTTGGCTCAAGAAAACCCTCAGCAATCCACATTCGAAATAGGCTTAATTTGGAAATCTCATAATTTTGAGGGAAAACGCCCATATGCAGAAAGCATGGTTTTAGATGTTGAAGTAAGTATTCATAGCTTGGAAGTAGTACCTTAGATATTTGGTCGTATGCCGTCTTGAAAATGGAGGACTTTTTGTTCTCAGCTACGTTTTTCCAATACTCCGTTGTTCTCTCTTCTTGGGATAGGAGGTTGGCAACGGTGACGATGGTGAGAGGAAGACCATCACACTTGTCAGCAATCTTCTTTCCATATTTCTCGAGTTTTGTTGGGCATACATCATCTCCAAACACACTTTCACGAAGAAGATCCCAACTATCTTCTTTGTTCAACAACTGCATTTTATACACCTCAGAAGGCCAATATTGGCCAGCATAGTGAGCCACATCATGCAGCCTAGTTGTAAGCAAAATTGGACTTGTTGATCCGTTTGGAAGAGATCTTTCCAACTGATCCCAAACGTTGGTATCCCACACATCATCCAAAACAATGAGACATCTCTTTGCATTCAAAATCTGTTTCAAATAGTGGCTGCAGTCATTTTTCCCTTCTGCTTCCATCAACATGTTTTCCATATTAGAGTCTAGTTGGAGAAGAATATCTCGTTCGAGCTCATTTAGTCGACACTTCCTTCCAACCGTAACCCATGCCCAGCAGTCAAACAGGGTATCGGATTCATTCCAAGTGAGTGAATCATCAAAGATTTGTTTTGCAAGAGTAGTCTTTCCGATGCCTGCCATCCCCACGACCGGTATGACAGATGATCCAATATATGGTGTGGACGTCAACCTCTGTTTGATTTGGCTCAATATATCAGATGATCCAATTCCAACCAGCTTTAATTTCCTTGGATCAGGAAGATGAGTTGATGATGAAACAGAAACATCAAATGATTCTTCAGGAGTGGGGTTGTCTAATTCATAGATGTACTCCTCTTCCATCTTCTTCAGCAATATGGTGAAGCCTTCAACATCTGATCTTATCTCCTGCAGGTTGATATGACAGCCCATGACTTGAGATTGCAAAAGTATTTGATTGGAGACATGAGATTCAACTAAATCTTCCAATTTCCACACCGCCTCTTTGATTCGTGCATCCACAGCATTCACTTTCTTGCGGCACTCTGCCTTGCTACTTTGATCGAGTCTTTTCAGAATTTCTTGCAAGGCCTTCAGCTTCTGGTATGCAAACTCCAGAATTTCTGCAGAGGGGGGAGAAAGTGTAATTCGAGGAGAAGTTTTAAGATTCTGGATTGCTCTCTGCATAGAAATAACAGCAGCAAAAGCCATCTCTCTATCCAACAAATTTCACACATTCATTTGCCTACCGAAGAACTCTAAAAATATTAAAATACCATGAACGAGATCTTCTCTCTCTTTTTTGGGTGAAAATTATTGAGGCTATTAATTAATGGTAAGTAGGTGGTTGCTACTTTATTTCTTCTTCCTTCCAGAAAGCATAAATGATTCAAACCAACTAACTTGGGTGACGGGTCCATGACCTGACTTGTGGAGTCTTTAATATTGCAAGAATAAGAGTCATTTAGATAATTATATTATCTTTTCCTCCGTCCCACCATATTAGTCCAGATTAGTTCCCTTTCCTAAAATAAAAAAATTTCCTCATATTAATATAATATTAATTATACTATACTTACAAATATTGATTTTTTTGCCGAAACTAAAAGAGACTAATTTAATGGAACGGAGGGAGTATCATATTTTGCTTAATTTACGGTTTCGAATTATAATTATTACTAGATTTGACCCACACGCGATATGCGAATAAATAATGTATATTTAATTTTAATATATATATATATATATATATATATATATATATATATATATATATACTACCTCCGTCCCATAACAATTGTCTTGTTTGGAAATGGCACAGATACCAATGCGAGTAGAGATAGAGGAAATTAGTATTTTATTAGTGAGTGTGTATAAACTTTCCATTTTAGGAAAGAAGACAATTGTTTGGGACAGACGAAAAAGGAAAACAAGACAATTGTTTTGGGACGGAGGGAGTAACTTTTTGTCTATTAATTTTTCATTAATATCTTAAAAAATTATACTCCCTCATTCCCATGCCAATTGACATGTTTCTTTTCGGCACGGAAATTAAGAGTTGTGAGTGTAAAATGAGTTAGTGGGATTAATATTTTATTGTTGAGTGTGAAAAAGTTGTCATTTTTAGAAATGTGTCAATTTAGTTGGGACACCCAATTTGGTAAGTGTGCCAATTGGAGTGGGACGGATGGAGTATTATAAATTAAATCTAACTACTTGTATATGTGTATACATTTAATTAAAACAAAAGTAAGCAAACTTGGGATTTTAAAAATAGAACCCCATTTATAGATAGGGGTGTAAATGAGCCGAGCTACTCGGAGATCGACTCGAAGAAAGCTCGATCGAAGATCGATTGTTTAATAAACGAACCGAGCTCGAGCTCCGAGTCGAGCTCGATAAAATTATCGAGCCGAGCTCGAGCTCGGATGTGTTCGGCTCGTCAGGCTCGCGAGCATGTTCGAGCTCGAGCTCGAATCGAGCTCGATCTCGAACATGTTCGCGAGTAGGCTCGTTAACCAAGCTCGCGAGCCTGTTCGCGAGCAGGCTCGCGAGCCTGTTCGCGAGCAGGTTCGCGAGCAGGCTCGTTTAACATGCTCGCGAGCAGGTTCGCGAGTATACTCGTTAATAAGCTCGTGAATAAGCTCGTTTTTAATTAAATTTTAATATTTATATATTTTTCTATTTCTATACCTTTTATTATTATATAATTATATTTCATATTTATTTGACAACAATAATATGATTAAACAAACCATACCATATAAAAAATTTAATTTATATAAAAATTAAGATAAATATTAAATTTGGAATGAAAATTAGTTATATGAGTGATAATATTTTCAAATATAATTTCTTAGATATATGTGATTTTTAAAATTTCACTTAATCAAATTAGTTAATTTCATTTAAAAATTGAAACAATTCATTTTATGAGAAATTTATGTTATTTGTAAATCTAATAGAAACTTAAACAAACAATATATTATTATTGAAATAATAATGTTTGTATATACTTTTAAATTTTAATATATTTTAAAAAATGAACACATAGTGGAAAGTTAAGATAAAAATATACAATTAAAACAAACTCTTAAGTTATTTTGCTCAATATACAAATATTAATGTATAATAAGCTTGTACAAACAATTAAATCATAATACTTTTGTTAAAATGAATATATAATGAAAAAGTAAGATATAATTATATAATTAAAACAAACTCATAAGTTATATTACTCAAAATATAAATATTAATGCATATTATATGATATATATATATATATATATATATATATATATATATATATATATATT
>JAPKLW010000540.1:427457-441509 GCA_026898455.1 Plectranthus barbatus
ATTACGGGTTGGAATCACTGGGAGTGGACCTTGATTCTGAAAGTGTTCGTTCTCCAAGGAAACGAGTCAATATTCTTGGACCTTCATGAGGGGAACATCCAAATCCTTCATGATTACAAGATTTTAAAGCCGGGAATTTATATTGGGCGTACACCCGTGCCCGTGAATCACGGAGGTAGTAGCAACCCTGTACAACAAGCACATGAAGATGATGATGAAGATGATGATACATGGAACATCGAGGATTTCTAAGACGACGAGGAATCATATGTGCCAGAGATAGATATTGATTCTGACGAGGGAGAAATTACTTTTTCCACAGGGGAGAGACATGTCTTCGACGATATTGGCAATCCGGATCCTTACAAGACCGATTATTTTGACGACATGCCAGTATTTTGGAACAATGATGTTCAACAAATAAAGGCTGGTACGTATTTCAAACTAAGGAACAATTGATTTATGTTGTTACTGCATGGTCTCAATCAAAGGGTGTTCAATACACCACCAAGAGGAGCTCCCAAACCACGTGGGAGGTGAAATGCAAAGAGAAGGATGCAAATGGTCCTCCGTGCCAGTGGAAAGCTAGGGCAGTTTATGACAAACCTTCAGGGGGGTGGAAATTGAACACGTGGACGGAGGACCACAACTGCTCCGGAAACAATTTGGCTGTCAATATTACGGCAAATCTCATAGCCAAACTCATTCTCCCCCACCTTCAAGTAGATCTGGAGTATAAGGTGGCCAACGTCATTGTCAATGTTCGTGAAAAGTGGAACGTGGATGTTGGGTACAAGAAAGCATGGCATAGCCGTCGAAAAGCATTGGAGGCTCTCTACGACGACTGGGAAACCAACATCCGGGAGCTGCCGGGGTTCATGGCAATCCTATGCCAACACAATCCGGATACAGTTGTGGTATGGAAGTTCCTCAAGCATGAGAAGCACATGGCGCAGAGGACGTTCCGGTATATGTTTTGGGCATTCGTTGCCTGCATCTCCGCGTATCAGCACACACATCCAGTGGTGATGGTGGACGGAACGCACCTGCGTGGGTCGTATAAAGGGAAGTTGCTGCTAGCTGTGACCAAGACAGCCAACAATCACATAATTCCACTGGCTTACGCCCTCATCGATGAACAGTCCACCCACAGCTGGAGATGGTTTCTTAAGCACCTGCGCCTCAACGTTCTGAAATCAAGACCGACGTGCATCATATCAGACCGGCATGCCGGTCTCCTTGCTGCATTTCAATCATACTTTGAGCATTTTCCTGGAGCTGGATGTTATCGATATTGTCTTCGCCATCTTCGATCCAATTTATTGGATAAGTTCAAGACGAGTGGCCTCAAACAAGTTTGCACCAGGATCGGACAAGCATTTGATGGGAAGGAGTACAATAAAGCTTGGTCTGATTTGTGGGATCTAAACCGTGTTGTATATGATTGGTTGCAGCGTCATCCAGCTGACAAATGGACGCTCTACGAGGACGGAGGGCATCGTTGGGGCAACACGACAACTATTATCGCTGAGAGTTACAACAATGCTCTCAAAGGTTGCCGTTTCTTGCCTATCCGAGCCATCGTAGAAGCCACTCTAGAGAAGTCAACAAAGATCTTTGAGCGTGCCCGGAATGAGCTCATCACTTGCAATACTGCACTGCCCCCTTACCAACATGACCGGTTCATGAAGAGTCGATTGAAGGCTAACGAGCATGTGGTAAGATTGTACAATCCTGCTAACCAGGTTTACAAAGTGGTCAACATCTATACCACAAAACAAGGTGAGCGAAGACAATCTTTTTCTGTCCACTATCCACAAAAGTCTTGTTCTTGCGGGGAGTGGTAGGCAATGCGGTTCCCTTGCTCTCACGCAATTGCTGTTTCTCAATTAAGGGGGGATAATCCACTTAATTTGGTGCATGACTACTATACCATTCAAGCATGGCGTGCACAGTTCAGTGGGGGCTTTTATCCGATTCCTGGAAACTCACACACTGTGAATCTTGGATGGCGTCTCAAGCCAAATCCAATCCGTCTTGCACATGCAAAGGGCCGACGTAAAACGCAGCGCTACCGAATGAACATGGATTATCAAAGTCAGACGAGTGGGGGTGGAAGAAAATGCACTAGATGCGGAAATCATGGTCATATTGCAAGAAAATGTCCTTATTCTCATCCTCCATCAGATAGGCTGCCAATTCATCGTATTTACAATGCCGATGGTACGCACGATGAAGAATACAATGTCGATGAACACTTTGGTGGTGATGCTGACGAAGACTATGATGGTGAGGTTGTATTTTTATTTTATTATCTTTAATGCAATTTCATGTATTTTAATTTGATTAAAGTAGAACAATTATTATTATTATGAAACATTTCGCGAAGAAGAAGAAAAAAAAAACTAAAAAATTAAATAAATAAAATTAATATAAATAATAATAATATAATAATATAAAAGAAAGGATTTCGAATGTGTCAAATTCGAACCCATTAAAAAATCCAAAATCCTTCGAGCTTCGAATCTGACCCATTCGAAATGCCTAGTTTTGTCCACATATTAGAGCTTTTTTTAGGGTTTGTTCATATGGTTAGGGTTACAGACATTTTGGTAATTTTTCCTGCAAACTCCATAATTTCTGCAAAGGGGGGAGAAAGTGTGATTCGAGGAGAAGTTCTGAGATTCTGGATTGTTCTCTGCATAGAAATAACTGCAGCATAAGCCATCTCTCTGATTGATCCGATCTCTCGCTCCAACAAATTTCAGTTGCTTATCCAAGAACCCTCTTCAAAAATATTCAATAGATCAAGACCGAGATCTTTTCTTTCTTTCTTTTCTTTTTTTGTTTTGTTGGGTTGAAAACCATCGGCAACCTTTCTGAATTAATGGCGAGATGAGTATTATTAGGCAATTAGCTCATCTCTGTAAATTAAAAACTTAGAAATTATGGTTGAACTTAAAAATTTTACTAGCGGATAGCAGATTTACTTTCAACTTCATTATTGGTGCAAGCTGTCTATATACAATTGTAATACATGCAATAGAAAAAGGGGTAGGTGTCCCTCTCGGCGGTAGTTAGTGATACATTAAATTATATTTTTCATAATAAGTCCAATATATGATTTTGTTAAATTAAACTACTGTATCTGATATCATATATAAATACTAAATGCAAAATTTATGAATATGCATCTAGAGTAGCCATTATCATTTTATTGAATTAAGCCGGCCGAAAATGACTCGGACCTGGGTACTGGATTATTCTGGATTGTTGTTATCCATATGTCAATCATTCGTATATAATTATATTGCAATGTATCTTTGTTTTATTAGTCGAGTCAAACTGGTTCAAATATTATTTAATTATTATTCGAAATAAATAAATTAGTATGGAAATAAATAGATGAACAGATCCTCTACTGCTCTCTCAAATTGTACATTATATATCATATGTTAAAAAAAAAAAACCTAAAAATCAATTAAATTTTATTATGGAAATTAAAATCCATGAGATTCAGTGCTGAGTTGGTTCCATGTTAAATGAATGATAACATTTTTTATTTAATTATTTATTATTAGTGACTGTTGATTACGGTTTTGATGCTGTCCTCGCACATGTGATCGAGAATTCTTAATTCACATATTATAAATAAAATACAATAAGATAGAAGTCTTTATTCTGAACTAGTGGTTTTATAGTGTAATTAATTGATGAGAAGAAAAGGAGTTGGTAAGAAAATATAGGCATGACAACAAAAACTTTGAGGTGATTGGGGAATGAATAACAAAGGATAGCCAGCCAAACTCGACGACTCTGGATCAATCCTATTTATAACTAGATTTGCAATCAGTTTGCATTACGCGAACAAATATAATATACTAATAAAATTATATATTTTATTAAATAATAATTTATGTTTCAGTAAAAATATTATACTAGTTTGCTTTAAATAATACTCCCTCCGTCCCGTTTAAATAGACCCTTTTCATTTTGATACATTAATTTCGGAGCTAGTATTTAGTATCTAATTGTGGTTAATAATAAAATTGGCAATTGTAATTAGTTTGGTCCAAGAGGTCAATCAGATGAAGGAAGTGATCAAACAACTAATGATGGAAAGAAAAACAAAAAGAGTTGAGGCTACAAGGAGAGAAAAAGAGTTGCTCGAACGAGAAAGACTGCACCAAGAGGACTCTGATGATGAGGATCCCAATGCCATGGCAAGGAGGTATAGACCACAGCCCGGGAATGATATTGGTATCAACGCCAATAACTTTGAAATCAAGACCGGACTAATTGAGACAGTTCAGCAGAACCAATTTGGTAGTCGAGCTATGGAGTACCCATTCACCCATCTCTGAAAATTTGTGGAGGTATGTGAGACTGTCAAGCAGAATGTAGTCACGGAGGACATGATCCGTCAGCTTCTGTTCCCTTTTTCACTTTGGGATCAGTCTCGGATGTGGTTTACAGCGCAGGATTGCAACAACATCTGGACTTGGGTAGATCTTCGAGCAAAATTCCTCTCCACCTTTTTCCCACCATATATGATCATCTAGAAGAATATGGAGATTCTTCAGTTCCATCAAAGGATCGACGAGTCCTTATTCGAGGCTTGGATCAGATTCAATGAGTTATTGAGAAGTTGCCCCGAACATGGAGTGGACACCGAGGAACAGGCCCATATCTTCTATAGGGGGATGAACGAAAGAACTCAAGAGTCCGTGGACAACGCTGCTGGAGGATCTTTGATGAGCAAGTCTGCCGATAAAGCTCTCAAGCTATTCAAGAAGATGGCTATGCACACCCAAGAGTGGGTGAATCCGCGGAAGCCTCAAGTCAAGGCAGTGGAGAAGAAGGAGCCCGATAACAGCCTGAAAAATGAAATCGAGAAGCTCAAGGGTGAGATGGAGAAGCCTAAATAAGCACCCAACCAGGCTTATTGGAATTGGGTGCACTATGTAAAATGAGGAAGAGGTTATCTACTAATATTCGAACTCATGACCAAATGATTATCTGTAAAATATTTTAATCAGTGCGATATATGATTTAAAAATTCATCTAAACTATTAACATTGTATTGAGTTTTGTAAACTGAAAATCATTCATGCATTGTATATAAGGTCGTTTCATGAAGATGGACACTGAGTTGGGGGTGGGCGCCTATCCGACATATAATCAGTACATAGTTTTTTTCCGAATTGATAACAACCATATAAGGTGAACAAAAGAGTCCTCTTATGTCGCTGATAAATACATCATATGGTGCATTTGTTGATGACAATGATCATATCATTGGATTAACCCTGCGAGATAAAGAAACAATAATCACAACCAAAATAACTTTATCACTAGTTTTTGGTACAAGCTATAGTCTAAAAAGACAAGGTTTGTTTTGACTGGTTATTGAGACAGTATGCTGTGTTCTATAATGGTGTTTCACTTGGTGTTCAATCGCATTGATTCTAATTTAATTATTATTTTAGTGACGATAAAAATTAACTATATTACAATTTACTATAATTGATTTTAAATAATAAAAATCAAAGTTTTATACGAGCACTACTCATAGTTATGAATTAATCAATATTAATAATCAGGTTTTAGTTACAAAAACTAAAATTAATTACTAAAAATCATTATATACCCTAAGCAGGTAGGATGAATCATATAGTTCATGAACTTATAGAATTAATCAAAATTAATACATTAAATTTTTAAAATAAAAAATAAAAAATTATTGATGGAATATGAAAAACAAAACAAAGTATCTTTTGTGCATATCAGGTGGTTGATGCAATTATTTACATTTTTGATTGTAGACAATTGAATTGGTGATTTAATTTTCTAATTCTATATCTTATCGAAATCAAACATTGAAAAGTGATGCCATTTTAGTTCAAATGAATTGCTTGATTTTGAATTTTATTATAGTCGAGTATCAGTTTTTATTGAGATATTTTATATCTCGACGATCAGAAACTCCAAAATCAAATAATAAAGTAAGGCAAAAACTTGCGTTAGGCAGTCCTAAACAGTTTAGGCGGGTTTTATCCTACCCAAATGGGTTGATCCATCCCAAATAAGGTTTATTAATCCCAATTAAGGTATATTATTTGGGTTTGGGCTTGGGTTAATGAATAAAATCCGCTAAATCGCTTAGGCCTGCCTAACCCAAGATCTTCCCATAAAATAAACTTTCAATTATCTCACATCAAACTCTCTTCGTATATAAATGTTTATTTTCTTTTTCAAGCTAGTTTGTCAATTCATTGTGATTTATAATTCATCATAAAGTAAATAAATATTATTTCAATAATTTTTTAATATGAAGCATAATAGTAATCTAATAAAATGAATAAGCACTATAACATATATTATCAATTTACTAATTATAAAATATAATAGTTATATATATAATATACTTACTATATTTGTTAGGAAAAATACGGGATATAATCCAATTTTTTTTACTTCTCGGAACTTTAACAAGATCTTTAGTTGTTAGTGTTGAAAAGGAGTTGCAAGATCTTGAAGAACACACTTCATAAAAAAAACCCTAATATTCGCGTAACACTAGAAACACGACGAGACAATTTTACGTGGTTCGGCACTAACACCGGGAAGGTTTTGTGTGTTGATATTATTAGCTGTATGTGTGTTACAATCCAGGAAGCTCTCAGATTCTTCTCTCACCAGAAAAACCAAAAACTGAAACTTAAGCTCGTAAGCTTAACCTAAAACGAAGAAGAATTCTTCACATAACCGAATAATAGATTCAGCTGAGATGCCCCACTCCAAATACACCACGTGTCACCACCTTACTCATTTAAAAACTGGAAACCCGACTTTGTAAGTGAGAGTGCGATTTTCATTCTTTAAATCTTGCCCTCGACTATCTCATCTCAGCAAACTTCCTCCACATGAGCATGTATCCAGCCATGCATTCAAAACTCACAGTTAGGTAATTATTTATCCAAAAAAATTATTTTGTTAGTGGATGTTATCAAAGCTAGTTAACTGATGTTGGTTCTTTTGGATGAGTTACACATTTAATTTGACGTGGCGCCCAGGGGCGGAGGCAGACTTCAAGTTCCGGGGGCTCGACCATGTTTCGGGGGGCTCGACCATATCACGATTGGATCGAGTCTTATAAATATAATTAAAAAACAAATTTCCGGTCGCCGGGGGGTCGGCAGCCCCCAGTCCGGGGCTGCCTTCGCCCCTGGTGGCGCCCAAGTAGCTTTACTGGCGGATTTAGAAATTTAAAATTAGGGATACATATATAAATAAAATAAATTAAAGGTGCATTATGTAATGATACATATAAATAATAAGTAAATAAATATATAAATAATAGAAAAAACTGCATATCTAATAAAAGAAAAAATAGATTTGGGGTACAAGTGTACCCCAAAAGTTGAACATGCCTCTGCCTCTGAGTGGCGTCCACGTGAATTATTCTTTTACAAGAAAACATTAGATTTTATTAAAAAATTATTTACTTTTCGAAATCTTATTAGAGTTTTAGCCATTAGGAAACATTATTCAAAATAATTATTGTGCTAAAGGATTTTATCTAAGCTAATTGGCAATGATTTTTATCCGATAAGTCATGCATTAAGTTCCACATGTCACCTAATAGATGTCTATGTAATATTTTTTGTATACCTCAAAGGGTAATTATCTCAAATTTGAAACAGTCTCCCCAATTTCCTTTCTTTGCATAATGGTTCCATATTTTTTTTTGGGACGCATACTAAAACTCTGAAAAAATTCGGTATTTTTCCTATTTGTTATTGTTAAATTGGTGAGGAACTGAATACAAGATCAGAATAGAATAGAACAAAATAACCCTTGTAGAAATTGAAATAATGCAAAAAATTTAAAGATCAAACTGATCAGCCGAGTCGAGAGAATCTCTTCCCACAAGACAAATACGCCACCATAGTGCTCGGTTTTAGCGGTTTGTCCCCAAAGGTAAAACGGCTTCGTCTCGGTCGAGGCAGCACCGCAGTCGACAGAGCTCCGGCGAACAGGAAGGAGCAGGAGCAGAGTTGGCAGGAGAGAGCAGCTAAGAATGCAATGGAATGCAGCTAAGAGCTAAAAATGGAACAAATGTTGCATGCCACCTGAATGCCTATTTATAGGCATTCCACACCTGAGGGAGACACGGGCTTGAGCAGCCGTTATGGGCGACAATCACGGAGCCTCGTTTGAACGAGTGTAACGGCCTCAACACGTCAATGCGCACGTGCACTGATTCGTCAGCCACGTCGCAAGCTACGTGTGCTTCCGTGTTGACTGGACCTAACCCACTCCGATGAGCCCATCGGGCTCGTTTCTGTTGACCAATAAGATAAGGTCGTAACGGGCCAAGGCCCAAAGACCAATTGCCAAGAACCGAGAACCGGGGTCCGGGGCTCGAGCTCGGGCTCGGCCTGCGGCCTCTCAGAGGCCGAAGGCCGAGGCGGGCGGCGGCGGCGGCGCGCATGGGCACACGGCGGGCACGTTGTACCACGTCCCTAGCACACCCAATTATTACACCATATCAGTGTAATTGTATTTAAACCTGTTAAGACAAGGTTATATTCCCAATGTGGGATGTCATAATTATTACATGTCTTGTCTTAATTAATCATGTAATAATGACGCCACGTGTCACCTTTGCGGATTAATTTCTCACTCACCGGAATACGGATTTGAGAAAATAAATATACCACGATTATCTACTTACAACGTAGATCGATTCTTTAATATTTAATTTGCACAAAATTAAATATTTATGTCTGGAATATTTATTTAAATATCTCCGTTTCCAACAATCCCCCCGTGAGTGGAAATGCCCAATGCATGAAATGCAGAGCTAACTCCTTCCTCGAGAAACGTTAATGCACTCGAAGAGGTAGCTTGTGGCTTTGAACCTTTCATCTTCAACATCATCGGATACACTGGTGGCTTAGTGGTAAACACCTTGAACTAACCCTCCGTCGTGTGTACCTAGACAACGACATTGAAACAGTAACGTCTCAAACTCCATCCGTTCTCACGTTTGTTTCCATTACGGGCCATGGAAAACCCTTTTGGATTCATAAGTGTTCGTTTGAAGCGGCTCTCACTTCCACTTATATAGGTGACTTCCTATTTAAGAGTATCCTGCTGTACTCAACCACTACGTGGTTTTCAGGAGTCATTAAAAGTCGATTGACTTAACCTATACCACATGCAGGCTTAAAACACCTAAGTTTGTTCACCTAGGGAAGGGAAGAATTAGGTGTTATCACTCGAACTTGTATAGCTTAGTTTTCCCTTTGAACCTAGTTCTTGGGATCTCCAATCACCTAGGTTGGGTGTCCACTATACTCGTCCTAAATTGTGGATTTTAATCCCATTCCCTCTAGCAACTTGTACATTTGATCTCGATTTAACCCTTTGATTAGCGGATCCGCTAGGTTATCTATTGACTTCACATATTCAATAGAGATAACCCCGTTTGAGATCAATTGCCTAACAGTATTATGTCGACGACGAATATATCTCGACTTACCGTTATACATGTTGTTCAGTGCTAGACCAATAGCTGCTTGGCTGTCGCAGTGAATCATCACCGAGGGCACTGGTTTACTCCAACAAGGAATATCTTCAAGGAAGTGACGAAGTCATTCTGCTTTTTCACCAGCTTTATCTAAAGCTATGAACTCAGATTCCATTGTGGAGTGGGCTATACACGTTTGCTTCGTAGATTTCCACGAGACTGCCCCCCACCGATCGTAAACACATATCCACTCGTGGAATGTGAATAATTAGTGTCGGAGATCCAATTGGCATCACAGTACCCTTCGAGTACAGGTGGAAATCTAGTGTAGTGTAGCCCTAGGTTAAGAGTATACTTCAAGTATCTCAAAACTCTCACAAGAGCTTTCTAGTGTTCTTTACTAGGATTGCTCGTGTATCTACTCAGTTTATTTACCGAGTAAGCAAGATCAGGTCGAGTACAGTTAGTCAGATACATCAAACTACCAATGACCTTTGCATACTTCTCTTGAGCTACAGGGTCACCTCGGTTCTTGCTCAGATGAACATTGAGCTCCAGAGGTGTTTTTGCTGGTGAACTATCATAAGCATTGAATTTTCTAAGCACTTTCTCGATATAGTGAGATTGTGACAGAACAATTCCATCAGTTCTTCTTATGATTTTGATCCTGAGGATCACATCAGCTACACCCATGTCTTTCATGTCGAAGTTTCGTTTCAACATTCTTTTAGTATCAACGATTACTTGTTGATTGTTTCCCATAATCAACATGTCATCTACATAAAGGCATACAATAACAAAGGAGTTAGAGGTACCTTTATAGTTGACACACTTGTCACACTCGTTGTACTTAATCCCGTTTGCCAACATTGCATTGTCAAACCTTATGTGCCACTGCTTAGGCGCTTGTTTTAGACCGTACAAGGATCTTATCAACTTACAAACCTTCTTTTCTTGACCGGGTACTACGAACCCACCAGGTTGATCCATGTAAATTTATTCCTCTAATTCACCGTTCAAAAACGCAGTTTTCACATCCATTTGGTGAATCTCAAGATTATGTAATGCTGCAATCGCGAGAAGCACTCTAATAGATGTGATTCGAGTTACAGGTGAATAGGTGTCGAAGAAATCATCTCCCTCTTTTTGTTGAAAACCCTTCGCCACAAGACGAGCTTTATACTTGTCAATAGAGCCATCAGCTTTGTACTTTCTTTTAAGGATCCACTTGCATCCTAAGGGCTTGCAACTGATAGCGCGTTTCGCAACGCGCTAAAACTGCAAGTGTACAGACCACTGTAGTGGGCAAGTAATAATTTATCGATCTCGAAGACTGCAGAATCGAAGTATAATCAAGCACTAACACATGGACACCGTACTACTATCTAGACACATCGGTAGAGAAGTTTGTTTATTTAATTCCTAGGCAATATTGAAAAGGCAATATTTAATGAGCAATTAAAAATATGAAGTTTAAAAATTTAATAAGAGATTAGGATTCCAGGGCAATCCGCATTACTGAGTAATCAAACAATTATTTATGCAATTCAATTCCAAGTTTAATTTTCAGAGATGTGAGTTAATCGCGAAAGTGTTATCAGGTGATCCTCTCGGACTCTAAACCATAACAGGGAATAAAAGATCATGCGACTCCTCTCGGACGTACAACAGACTTTTACTCTTGATTAAAAACCTTAGATTTAATAACCCTTCAAAAGTTCAATTTCCTCTCGGACAATCGTCCTAATAAATCTGATTTATTTGCATCTTAATTGACAACTTAGACCTCTCGGTTCAAAAACTATAAATTCAAATCACATTCAATGGCCAATATCATGCAATTTATGAAAACCCCAAATGAAATCTGAACATCAATGAAAAAGGAAAATCGAATCGCATAATATATTGAATGAAACTCAACAATGGTTCAAACCCTAGAATCCACAGAAAACTTAGCCAATCATGCTAAGCTCTAAGAAAACAGAGAAATAAAGAGTCATAGAAAGGAAGGACATGAAAATCAAAAACCGTGATCTTCAATCTTCAAATTCTGGAATGCTCTTCAAGTTTCCTCTCAATCCATGTGTTTCCTCGTCTATCTTTATTGAAAAATAAGGTGAAGGAACCCTCTTTTTGTCCTAGGGACTCCTATTTATACTTGGGGGTTTTTAAATCTTGAAAAGATATGGTTTTGGGCCTCAGATTCGCCAGAATACGTCAAGACGCGCCAACATCGGCGACCCAACTTGCCCGATCGGCGATCGCCGCCTGTGTGAGTGGATCGCCGAACTCGTCCCGAAGCCAACCTGGAAATTTTACGAACTCGGCGACCCATCTACCAACTCGGCGATCGCCGAGTGTGTCATTTGGGTCGCCGAATCTGCACCGTGGGAATAAACGGATTTTCCCACTTCGGCGACCCATCTGCAAACTCGACAATCGCCGAGTGTGTCATTTGGGTTGCCGATTGCTTCACGAATGCAAAATCGACAAATCTTTCGATATTTTCTGACTCCTTCCTCTTCCCGATGCAAGTTAGCATCGATTGTCCCCCAGGGTACTTGATTAAATCTCGGAATCAACTCAACTGTGCATAAGATCTGCATAAATAACCACAAACCAAACCAAGCATAATAATTCCTTAAAGAATAAAGATAATGCATGAAACTATCACGTAATACATCAATCTGAGGTCAAAAGTGAGCAAATCTGTATCAGTGAAATGCACAAAGTGAGTGTTTATCAACCCCCCAAACTTAAGCTATTGTTCGTCCTCGAACAATGAAGAAAAACAAATATAAAACAGAATAAACACGAGGGGGTGCATTACTTGATCATCAGTTGTTTCAGACACAAATTGGGGTTGTAATTCCCACACCAACACTGCATCACTCATCAGTTTAGTGCAAACAAACAATTTCAATCCAGGCCTCTAAAAGTCTGCTTCTCACAAGATAGTGTATCACTCAGATTTCGCTCAAATTGCAGAAAGGGCAAGTGTATACTCTCAAATTGTCAGTTGCACAACTTTCCTATCATAGGCTTGCTCATCGTCTAAACTCTCCAGTGACTGTGGGAGTGCTAGGACAAAGATAAAAAAGGTCTTTATCTTGGATTCTAATGTAGGCACATTGGTGATGGGTATGGAAAATTTGGTTAAAGTGACTAAATAATTACAACATTATAACTCCATTCACTTCGATTATTCCTCATCTCATACCATTCGAAGGAACCAACTGACTCAACCAACAAATATAATAGGAACTGAAACAAACGCATCCCATCAAGCAGTTTAATAGGATTCGGACTCAACGATGAAACTCATATGAGAACTCTTGTGCATTACTATTTAACAGACGATTATGCACACTCTATGAAACCAACACAAATAATACCATGTGATAAACACTCACTCTGTGCATTTAATTGATAGGTTTTATTTGAATTATTACTTCAACTGAGCCAATTGCGTGGTGTTTTCGTGCGTTATTCTTATTATTTGAGGAAATATTACGTTTGGTCTTGTTGATGTTGTTTTGCACAGTTTAGACGTATTTCTGAGAATTAAACGAGATAATCGAGCAAGCATTTGACGGACTGCTCATGTTGGTTTGCATTGGGCAAAGAAAAAGATAGAATTTACAAGGAAATGTCGAGAGAAGGAGCTACGTGACAAAACCGGCGACCGAGCCTCCACATCCGGCGAGCTGCTGTACAAACCGGCGACCGCACTCCATGGCCGGCGTTCGAACTCCACATCCGGCGATTCATACCCCAGCCGGCGACCCATCTTCCAAAGCCGGCGATCACCCTTCACAACCGGCGTCCGTCCGTCCTTCACAAACAGCGAGCACGAAGCAAAACCGGCGACTGCATGTCAAGACCGGCGACCATCCTCACACGCCGGCGATCGCCGGCTCTGCCGGTTGATCGCCGGACGTGCATTTTTCCCTTCGAATCCAAAACGGCGACCGCCTTTCCAAGCCTGCGGTCGCCGGACGTGAATTCCCCTGCTCGCATGTTTCGCAATGCTTGACGTATTCTACGTATCTTCCTACCCAAGTCAGATATTTTATCTCATATCTTTTGAGATTTAAATCCCAATCTATAAATATAGGATCCAAAAGCCAGAAAAAGGTTCCACAATTATTATTCTCAAATTCCTACATTCCGAATTTATTCCAAAGCCTAGAGAACGAGGGTATTCTGCAGAAATTCAAGGAGAACTGGAAGAGCATGACAAGAATTGAAGATTGAAGACTACAGGGTTTTTAATTTCCTTTTCTTATTTTTATGACTCTTCATCTCTTTGTTTTTCTAGGATTTAGCATGTCTGGCTAAATCCCTTTTTGGATTCTAGGGTTTTGAAACTTTGTATTTATTCATTCGACAGTTTATGCAATTTAATATTCCTTTTCCTTTGATGTTCTGATTTAATTTGGGATTTTCAATAATTACGTTAACTGGCCATTAATTGTAATTTGAATTGATAGTTTTTGAACCGAGAGGTCTAG
>JAPKLW010000540.1:444935-461514 GCA_026898455.1 Plectranthus barbatus
GATTATTAACTAAAAACTTAAGTAAATGCAATAAAACAATAAGAAAATGACGTGATAAGTGAGGCAAAATACGAGCTTATCAGTGACCCAACCAGCAACATCGGCAATCGCCGATGTTGATTTCTGGTCGCTGATTTTGCGCTGTACCTGGCCAGATTTTGACGTGGAACTCGGCAATCCAACATCCCGATCGGCGATCGCTGATTGCGTATGTTGGGTCGCCGAGTTTGATTCCTCAGCATATTTTCGCATTTTGATCTCCTTTCCTGCACCCAAAGAACTCAACAACCAAAAGTGAACGTAAGCTGTGGAAAAATGGGGTAAACCAACTCAAAACAGGAGCATAACAAACTAATTAACACAGATACTGACTCCAAACTGACCAAAACTGTATAACAAAACCGGAAATAGGTTGGGTTGCCTCTCAACAAGCGCTTTATTTACTGTCTGTAGCTAGACAACTCAGAAACATTTTAAGAGTCAGAGAGATAAAGTTCATGGATGGTAGACACTGATTCAGATTGCAGGTAAGGTTTCACCCTATGACCATTAACGGTGAAGTGTGTGTCATCAGATCCTACCAAGTCTAGTGTGCCATTAGAATTGACTCTTTCAATTATGTAAGGACCAGACCATCTAGACTTGAGTTTACCAGGAAATAGCCGAAGGAGAGAGTTAAAGACTAGTACCTGATCCCCTGGGTTGAAACTGCGGCTGCGAATACGCCGGTCGTGAAACCTCTTGGCGCGCTCCTTGTACAGTTTGGAGCTCTCGTATGCCTCAGCCCAAAACTCCTCTAACTCCGTCAATTGTAGACATCGCTGCTCAGACGCAGTCTTAAAGTCTCAATTGATCCTCTTCACTGCCCAATACGCCTTGTGCTCCAATTCCACTGGTAAGTGGCATGCCTTTCCAAACACCAATTGGTAAGGCGACATACCAATTGGGGTCTTGAATGCAGTCCTGTATGCCCACAGAGCATCATCCAGATGAGTGGCCCAGTCTTTCCTAGAAACCACAGATTTCTCTAGGATCTGCTTTATCTCCCGGTTCGCCAATTCAGCTTGCCCGTTGGCCTGGGGGTGATATGGAGATGTGACTTTATGATGAACTCCATATTTTGCCAGTAAACTCCCCAGCCATCTGTTTTTAAAATGTGACCCTCCATCACTCAGTAGTGCGCGCGGTGCTCCGAAACCGGTCAGGATATTTTTCTGCAAAAACTTCAGCACCACCTTGGAATCGTTTGTCATAGTGGGGATAGCCTCTACCCACCGGGTCACATAATCCACAGCTAACAGGATGTACTGATATCCATGGGACTTAGGGAATGGTCCCATGAAATCGATACCCCACACGTCGAATGGCTCTATTTCCAGCATGAATTTCTGTGGCATCTCATCCCTCTTTGAGATGCCCCCCGTCCTCTGACACCTATCGCAGCTGGCCACAAATCTCTGACAGTCGCGATAAATAGTAGGCCAGTAAAATCCACTGGTGAGGATTTTTACAGCTGTCCTATTTGCTGCACAGTGGCCTCCGTAGGGGGATAAATGACAGTCCCCCATTATCTTTTCTCGCTCCTGCGCCCCCGATGCATTGCCGGATCACCAAATCAGCGCATCGGCGGTAGAGGAATGGCTCGTCCCAGTAATAAAATTTGCAGTCATGCAAAAATTTCCTCTTCTGATGGGAAGTCAGATCAGGTGGCAAGACACCTGCAACCAAAAAATTCACAAGATCCATATACCATGGATCTATTTCCTCCACAGCAAGCAGCTGCTCATCTGGAAACACCTCAGTAATCCGGATCTTCGGGTCATCTCCCTCCACCGGATTCTCCAGTCTCGACAGGTGGTCTGCCACCACATTCTCACAGCCTCTCCGGTCTTTAATTTCCATGTTGAATTCCTGCAGTAGTAAAATCCACCGGATCAGCCTCGGCTTTGCCTCCTTCTTCACGAACATATATCGGATCGCAGCATGATCCGTGTACAACACCGTCTTTGCACCAACCAGGTATGCCCGGAACTTGTCGAAGGCGAAGACCACAGCAAGTAGCTCTTTCATAGTAGTGGCGTAGTTCACCTGAGCTTCATCTAAGGTCTTGCTGGCGTAGTGGATTACTCGAAAAATTTTGTTCCTTGTTTGCCCCAGAGCAGCTCCAACTGCTGAATCACTGGCATCACACATCAAGACAAATGGTTCTGACCAGTCTGGTGAAATGAGAACTGGGGCGGTTGTCAGGGCCAACTTCAGTTTCTCGAAAGCGTGCAGACAATTTTCATCAAAAATAAATTTGGCATCTTTCATGAGTAAGGCACTAAGAGGTTTAGAGATTTTTGAAAACTCTCTGATAAACATCCGGTAGAAGCCTGCATGCCCCAGAAAACTTCTTACTGACTTCTCATTGGTGGGCGGTGGCAGCTTTGAGATCGCCACAATTTTGGCGCGATCCACCTCCAAACCTGCAGCAGAAACTTTGTGGCCAAGAACAATACCCTCTCTTACCATGAAATGACATTTTTCCCAATTTAAAACAAGGTTAGTTTCTTGGCAGCGCTGCAGGACAATGGTCAGGTTTTCTAAACAGTTATCAAATGAATGACCAAACACTGAAAAATCATCCATAAATACTTCCATGATGTTTTCTACAAGTCCACTAAAAATAGACATCATGCATCTTTGAAACGTAGCAGGAGCATTACATAAACCAAAAGACATGCGTCTATAAGCAAATATACCATACGGACATGTAAAAACAGACTTATGCTTGTCCTCAGGGGCTATCGTTATTTGGTTATAACCAGAATAACCATCTAAGAAATAATAGAATTCATACCCCGCTAACCTATCCAGCATCTAATCAATAAAGGGTAAGGGAAAGTGGTCCTTACGTGTAGCACTGTTAAGTGCTCTGTAGTCGATGCACATCCTCCAGCTTGTAACAGGCCTGTGGGCGATCTCCTGGCCACTCTCGTCCTTAATGACAGTCTTTCCCCCCTTTTTGGCTACCACTTGAGTGGGGCTCACCTATTCGCTGTCTGAAATGGCATAGATCATGCTAGCATCTAGAAGCTTCATCACCTCCTTCCGTACTACTTCCTGCATAATTGGATTCAGCCTTCGTTGTGGTTGCACCTTGGGCTTATATCCATCCTCAAGTAAGATCATGTGCATACAGATAGAAGGGCTAATACCCTTGATGTCAGATAATGACCACCCAATAGAAGATTGGTGGTCTCTCAATACCCTCAGTAATCTATCTAATTGACAAGTAGATAGGGTAGTAGATACAATTACCGAGTACGTGTCATTTTCACCCAAATATGCATACCTCAAGTGGTCCGGTAGGGGCTTCAACTCCAGCACAGGTGGTCATTTCTTCTCATCCGGTTTTAACGCCTTCTTGTGAGCCTCTTCTTCTTCCTCCTCGCTCTTTAGCTTCAAAAAGTGAGCGCTTTCCACCTTGCTCTTTATACCTGCATCATCTAATGCTAGAACGGACTCTAGCAGCTCATCACAAGAATAAATAGAATTTTGTACCCCATAATCTAAAGAATCAGTAGAGATGATAGATGAATCACAAGGATACAAAACCTGAACCATATCGCACTCCTCAAAGCAATCATCTGAGTCGTGGCGCTCCATGGCCTTGTAGATGGAGAAAGTGATCTTTTCATCGTTCACCCTCAACGTGAGCTCTCCTTTCTTGATATCAATGAGGGCATCGACAGTGTTGAGGAAAGGACTCCCAAGAATAAGCGGAATATTTTGGTCCTCTGCCATGTCTAGTACCACAAAATTAGCTGGGAAAATAAATTCCCCGACCTTCACTAGCACATTCTCTACTACCCCTTTAGGGTAGTTCACCGACATGTCAGCCATCTGAAGTCTGATGGTGGTCGGTTTGATGTCCCCGTTCCTTAACCTCTTGAAAATGGAAAGGGGCATCAGATTGATCCTGGCCCCTGAATCGCATAGCACCTTCTCAAAGGTCTGCCCCCCAATCACGCAGGTGATAGAAAAACAGCCAGGATCAGCCTTTTTTACCGACATTTTCTTCTGAATAATGGCGCTGCATTCTTCAAATAAATTCACAGTCTCGAATGCTCCAAAGGGCTTCTTCTGGGTAACCATATCCTTCAGAAACTTCATGTACCCAGGAATTTCCTGTACAACTTCAATCAGAGGGAGATTGATGTGGATCTTCTTCATATGCTCCAAAAATCTCTTGTATCTCTCCTCCTTTTGCTTCTTGACAAATCGTTGTGGGTAGGGGACAACGACGGGACCAGCTGGTTTGGAACTGTCTTCAGGACAAGTTCCCTTGCTCTTCGGAGTATGTTCTTCTTCAGGAAAAACAGGAGCAGGCTGTGCAACTTCAGGTTGCACGGGTGATGTGTCGACAGGCATAGATGGGCCCTCATATCCCTTCCCACTGCGAGTAGTGATGGCGTTGCAGTGGTCCTTGGGATTTACAATAGTGTTACTGGGAAATTGTCCAGGAGTATGCTGATTTCCTAGAATATTGGCAATCTGAGATATCTGAGTGTCCATCTGCTTCATATGCTTCCCCATCTCCCCCATACCAGTCTGTAGCTGAGATTTTTCTCCCTCCATTTTTGTGTTCTTGGTATTGGAGGCTGAGATGAATTGGGTTAGGAGCTCTCTCATACTCGGCTCCTTGGGTTCATTTGTCACCCCTTGATTCGCAGCAAACCCAGGCGGAGGCTGCAAGGCGTTGTTCGGATTCCTATAGGAGAAATTTGGGTGGTTCCGGTTGTTAGGATGATAAGTCATGTTCCCCATTGGATATCCTCTGTTGTTGTTGAAATTCCTCTGGTTCACATAATTTATATCCTCCATCTGCATCTCGATTCCTTGCTCATATCCTTGCTGAGGCGGATTATTCTCCAACTTGGCAAGGCGGATCTCCAAAGACTTCGTGGAAGCAGCTACCTCCTGTCTCATCAGTTTTATTTTAGCAGCTAGGTCCCCAGTATCATCAACTGCTGCTATCATCCTGCGCTCCTTTCTGTCTGCTGGCCAATTAAACTCACTCTTCGCCATTGTTTCCAGTAGCTGTAGTCCTTCATGTGGAGGTCTAGCAGTGATGGACCCTCCAGCTGAAGCTCTGACATGCTTCTGAGTCTCCTCATCAAGCCCCGCATAGAAATAGCAGACTTGTTGTTTTTCAGTGTATCCATGGCATGGGCAGGAGCGAAGTAACTCCTTGAAATGCTCCCATGCCTCATAAAGAGTTTCCCCCGAGAACTGTCTGAACTGGCCTATCTGCATCTGTAGTTAGATGGTCTTACTCGGTGGAAAGAATTGAATCAGGAATAGTTTACAGAGCTCCTCCCAGGATGAGATCTCATTGCGGACCAGTGACAAATACCATGACAGAGCTCTGTCACGCAGTGTGAATGAGAAGAGGTGTAGCCGGATGTAGTCGATTGGCACCTGATTCTGCTTGACTGTGTCACAGAGTAGCAGAAATTTCTGGACATGCAAATGAGGATCTTCAGACAGAAATCCCCCAAACTGGTTCTGTTGAGCAGTGTGTATCAGACCAGTCTTCAGCTCGAAAATAGGTGTGTTCACCTTCAGTCCAAAGTCCGCATTACGATGCCTATCAGTCATCGGCTCGTACATCTCATCTATCGTAGGCTGCCGTGGTACTTCTGGAGCTTGATACTCCTGAAGTCTCAGATTCATCTCTTGTAGCTGCCTCTGCAGCTCAGCAATCTGTGTCGCCTGATCGTCAGCCATATGAAACGCTAACTTTCTTCGTGCAGAGTTCCTTCGACAGGTAGACTCGATCTCTGGATCTATGGGTTCAAGAACTGGACCTTTTGACCTGGTTCGCATATACTACCTGCAGGAGAACACACAGCGACCAACACAGAAAAGGAATTGAAAAATTAAATAACAGTGCGTAAAATAAAATCTAAAGTAAGTAGCGTAATATCGGAGCTAGTGTCAACTATAAATCTGTGCAATCCCCGGCAACGGCGCCAAAAACTTGATAGCGCATTTCGCAACGCGCTAAAACTGCAGGTGTACAGACCACTGCAGTGGGCAAGTAATAATTTATCAATCTCGAAGACTGCAGAATCGAAGTATAATCAAGCACTAAAACATGGACACCGTACTACTATCTAGACACATCGGTAGAGAAGTTTGTTTATTTAATTCCTAGGCAATATTGAAAAGGCAATATTTAATGAGCAATTAAAAATATGAAGTTTAAAACTTTAATGAGAGATTAGGATTCCAGGGCAATCCGCATTACTGAGTAATCAAACAATTATTTATGCAATTCAATTCCAAGTTTAATTTTCAGAGATGTGAGTTAATCGCAAAAGTGTTATCAGGTGATCCTCTCGGACTCTAAACCATAACAGGGAAATAAAAGATCATGCGACTCCTCTCGGACGTAAAACAGACTTTTACTCTTGATTAAAAACCTTAGATTTAATAACCCTTCAAAAGTTCAATTTCCTCTCGGACAATCGTCCTAATAAATCTGATTTATTTGCATCTTAATTGACAACTTAGACCTCTCGGTTCAAAAACTATCAATTCAAATCACATTCAATGGCCAATATCATGCAATTTATGAAAACCCCAAATGAAATCTGAACATCAATGAAAAAGGAAAATCGAATCACATAATATATTGAATGAAACTCAACAATGGTTCAAACCCTAGAATCCACAGAAAACTTAGCCAATCATGTTAAGCTCTAAGAAAATAGAGAAATAAAGAGTCATAGAAAGGAAGGACATGAAAATCAAAAATCGTGATCTTCAATCTTCAAATTCTGGAATGCTCTTCAAGTTTCCTCTCAATCCCTGCGTTTCCTCGTCTATCTCTATTGAAAAATAAGGTGAAGGAACCCTCTTTTGGTCCTGGGGACTCCTATTTATACTTGGGGATTTTTAAATCTTGAAAAGATATGATTTTGGGCCTCAGATTTGCCAGAATACGTCAAGACGCGCCAACATTGGCGACCCAACTTGCCCGATCGGCGATCGCTGCCTGTGTGAGTGGATCGCCGAACTCGTCCCAAAGCCAACCTGGAAATTTTACGAACTCGGCGACCCATCTACCAACTCGGCGATCGCCGAGTGTGTCATTTGGGTCGCCGAATCCGCGCCGTGGGAATAAAAGGATTTTTCCACTTCGGCGACCCATCTGCAAACTCGGCGATCGCCGAGTGCGTCATTTGGGTCGCCGATTGCTTCACGAACGCGAAATCGATGAGTCTTTCGGTATTTTCTGACTCCTTCCTCTTCCCGATACAAGTTAGCATCGATTGTCCCCCAGGATACTTGATTAAATCTCAGAATCAACTCAACTGTGCATAAGATCTGCATAAATAACCACAAACCAAACCAAGCGTAATAATTCCTTAAAGAATAAAGATAATGCATGAAACTATCACGTAATACATCAATCTGAGGTCAAAAGTGAGCAAATCTGTATCAGTGAAATGCACAAAGTGAGTGTTTATCAGCAATCTTTCGGGAGATCAGTCAGAATCCATGTATGGTTATGCATTATGGATTCAATTTCACTGTTGATTGCTTCTTGCCAGAGAGAAGCATCTGGTCGAGCTAGAGCTTCTTTAATAGTTTTTGGTTCGTCATCCAACATATTAGTAATGAAGTCTGGACCAAAACTTTTAGCAGTCCTAGCTCTTTGACTACGTCTCGGTTTTTTCTCAACAGGATCAGAACTAGTAGCCTCCTCGTGTGTTCTCTTTCGAGAAATTTGAGGTTCATTCTCTTTTTTCTTGTTCGGATAGACATCTTCAAAGAATATTGCATTCCTAGATTCTATCGCCGTTCCTACAGTCACATTCGGATTCTCCGACTTGTGCACTAGGAAACGATAGGCTGCGCTGTTAAGTGCATAGCCAATAAAGATGCAATCAATTGTTTTAGGACCGATTGCAACTTATTTGGGTGGATGCACTTCAACCTTCGCTAAACAACCCCAAACTTTGAGATATTTGTAGGAAGGTTTTCTACCTTTCCTCATCTCATATGGGGTAACATCTTTTCCTTTGAGGGGAATTTTGTTCAAAATGTAGTTGGCTGTTAAGACAGCTCCCCCCCACATATTTTCGGGTAGACCCGAACTAATCAATAGAGCATTCATCATTTCTTTTAAAGTCCGATTCTTTCTCTCGGCAACACCATTTGATTGAGGTGAGTACGGAGCAGTCGTTTGATGAATTATGCCTGAAGCAGCACAGAGTTCTTCAAACGGAGCGACATATTCTCCACCTCGATCACTTCGAATCATTTTGATTCGAGTGCTCAATTGATTCTCTGCCTCTACCTTGTAGTTTTTAAAGGCTTCTATTGCTTCATCTTTACTCCTTAGTAAATAAATATAGCAATATCTTGTGCAATCATCAATGAAAGTTATGAAAAATCTCTTCCCACCTCTAGTTTGCACAAACTTTAGATCACACAAATCAGTGTGGACTAATTCTAGAGGCTTAGTGCTCCTTTCGACTGATTGAAATTGTAACTTTGCCATTTTTGCTTCAACACAAACTTCACATTTTGTTTGTTTAAAATCAGTCACTTTTAACAAGTTTAGATTCGTTAATCGTTTTATAGCATTTAGATTTACATGTCCTAATCTAATATGCCATAAATCAGAGCACTCAATCAAGTAAGCAGAAGAAGATTCACCTTTATTGATAACTTTTTCGGCTTGGCGTCGTGCCATTACATTCATTTTGAAAAGTCCATTGGCGAGATAACCTCGGCCAAGGAACTTCCCAAACTTAGATAGAATAAGCTTTTCAGACTCGAAAATAAGTTTAAAACCATTGTTTACAAGAAGTGAGCCTGAGACTAGATTCTTCCGGATGTCCGGGACATGCAGCACATCCTTCAAGGTGAGGTCCTTTCCACTTGTGAGCCTTAGGACCACGTTTCCAACACCAGCCACATCAGACGAGGCTTGGTTGCCCATGTGAAGCTTTCTTCCTTCAACAACTTTGTAGGAAGAGAAGACATTCCTCTCGGATGCTAAGTGACAAGTTGCACCCGTATCCACGAACCACTCCCTTGGATTGTCCACATGATGGACTTCAGACACAACTGCACACAAATCATCTTCCCAATCATTATCGGGTTCGACATTGTAGTTGTACATTTTTTCTTTGCCCTTGCCTTTAGCTTTGGGCTTTTTGCATTGATTAGCCATGTGGCCAGGCTTGCCACAATTGTAGCAATCACCCTTGAACTTAGGCTCTTTGATCACAATGCCCTTGTTCACTTGGGTAGGCCTCGATTGGGTAGGCCTCTTACGCTTCTTTGATGGACCACCACGTTCCATCAAATTGGCCTTAGCCTCCATAGCCCTCAGTCTTGGATCAGGCCTTCAATTGTCTTCTTCAATCCAAAGCTTGACATTCATATCTTCAAGAGTCATAGCCTTTTGCTTGTGCTTAAGGTAACTCTTGAAGTCCATCCAAGAAGGGGTAGCTTTTCTATGACCGCAGCCACATTAAAAGCATCGGGAAGCATCATCCCTTCGGCTTGAACTTTGTGCAAGATCAATTGAAATTCTTGCTCTTGTTCTACAACCGATCTATTGTCTACCATCTGGTACGACAAATACATGGCCACGGTGTACTTTTTAGTACCCGCGTCCTCCGTTTGATACTTTTTCTCTAGCATTTCCCACTGTTCTTTTGATGTTTCTACATTTGCTTATACCACATACAAGGGATCAACTAAAGCATTTAAAATAAAATTCTGACAGAGGAAGTCTCCATGGCACTAGTTGTCAAATGTGACACGCTTGTTCCGGTCCGTCTCACTATCGGCGCACTCGGGCTTGTCTTCCTTCAAATAGTTGGCCAGCCCCAATGTGGTGATATAAAACAACATCTTCTGCCTCCACGTCTTGAAATCGACGCCAATAAACTTGGAAGGTTTCTCCGCTTGAGCATTGGGGGGAAGGCGCGGAGCGGTAGGATCATAGCCAGGCACACCACCGGCTCCATTTCTAGCAGGGTTGTTCGATTGTTAAATTGGTGAGGAACTGAATACAAGATCAGAATAGAATAGAACAAAATAACCCTTACAGAAATTGAAATAATACAAAAAATTTAAAGATCAAACTGATCAGCCGAGTCGAGAGGATCTCTTCCCGCAAGACAAATACGCCACCGTAGTGCTCACGGGTTACGGGCACGGGCTCAGGCTCGGCCCGCGGCCTCGCAGAGGCGAGGCGAGGCGAGGCGGGCGGCGGCGCGCGTGGACACACGGCGAGCACGTTGTACAACGTCCCTAGCACACTCAGTTATTACACCATATCAATGTAATTGTATTTAAACCTGTTAAGACAAGATTATATTCCCAATGTGGGATGTCATAATTATTACATGTCTTATCTTAATTAATCATGTAATAATGACGCCACCTGTCACCTTTGCGGATTAATTTCTCACTCACCGGAATACGGATTTGAGAAAATAAATATACCACGATTATCTACTCGCAACGTAGATCGATTCTGTAATATTTAATTTGCACAAAATTAAATATTTATGTCCGGAATATTTATTTAAATATCTCCGTTTCCAACAGTTATTGATTGATTACCTAGAATACTCTATACCTTTTTTTAAGAAATAGCATTTGAGCAAGAGAACTTTTTTTAGCAGGATCGCACTTTAAATATATATAGATATATGGACATGCATGTATAAATTAATATCAAAATTAAAAAATGTCCACTAGTGAGCATAGCTTTAAATATGAGATATACAAATTAAAAACATCATACCTTTATTTTAAACGGTCATCCATTTATACAGTAAATAAGTGTTGAGATTGGAATTTTATATTAGAATCATTTAACATGTGTGTACCTAGAAGCATAGATAGAAACGTAAAGAGGATGGTTGGAAAAATCGCTAGGTGCTAGTCGGGTGCTTAGGCGGTAGTTAATCGATAAATTAATTTCTATATTTAATATTTATAATATATATTTATCAATAAATAAAAATTAAGAGTTATAAATTTTAATTATTTATTTAAAGAATATTAAAAATAGATTGCCTGAAGTGATTAGATAGCATGTAGCCCGCTTAATCGGCCACCTATACAGTACTTAGTAGTGAGTTTGGTCGGCCACCTAAATCGGGTCTAGCGGATTATATATAGATAGATATGTGTAAGTTACAATAAAAATGTCCAGTACTATTGAGCATATATAGCTTTAACATAGTTGTCTTAAACTTTTATGATTGGTTGAGGAAATTAAATATGAGTCGGTATAGATAATAATTAATTGGAGCTTCTTGTGCATGTAAAAATAAAATAAATGAGATATACAAAATAATTAAAAACATTATCCCTTAATTTATTTTAAAGTGGCATCCATTTAAAATGTGTGTTTATGGAAGCATAGATAGAAACGAAAAGAGACACGTATATAGCCATTATATTAATCGCCGTAACCTAATCCTTTTGGAATAAATTGATAGTATATTAAAATTGTAAGATGTGGTAGACTGTATAAATATGAGGTAGGAGGTGAGCAATTAATATCCACCACATCAACACACATACATATATAATCATTAATCTGCAGGCATATATATGGCGAAGCTACTAATCCCTCTTGTTCTTGTGTGTTTGCTGGCCGTGAAGGAGGTTGAGTCGCCGCCTTCGAGTATGATTTCTTCCCCAGCGAGCCTAGAGACTTAACCTACATTGGAGATGCCCACATTCCCCCTGGCTCCTCTTTCGTTCGTCTCACCAAAACTGATGCTTCGGGCAAACCACAGACGCATAGTACCGGCTACATCTTGCACTCCAATCCAATAGTATTCTGGGAAGCAACCGGTAAGTTGCACCTTGAAACCACCATAATGTTCTCTATCACAGCAGTTGACGATTATCCAGCCGATGGCATTACCTTCTTCATCACTGGATCATTCAACCAACATACTGACGGCACCGGTGGCAACTTCGGAATCTTCGACCCTCAAACAGGCACCCATCCAGGCCTTTTTGCTGTGGAGTTCGACATCTTCAGCAACGTTTGGGATCCCAATTTTCGTCACATTGGGATTGATATCCAATCCAGGGAATCCTATGCACCCAAGAATTTCGACCTACCCCTGCAGGGCCAACCCGTCACTGCGGTCATAAGCTACGACGAAACATACCATATCACAACTGTTACTGTTACTTCAGGCTCAACTACCTACACCACTAGCTATGACTACAATTTGAGAGATATTCTTTCTCAGAATGTTTATGTCGGAATCTCCTCTTCCACAGGAGACCAAGTTGCAGTTCATGATATTCACAGCTGGCATTTCTCTTCCAGAATAGTTCACACTGCTGCCGATGCCGATGGCGTTGACGAGGATTCCCTCATTCAACAGGTTGTGTGACTTTGTGCGTGCGTTTATCAGGCTGTCGAGTATCTACTCTAAGTCCATTTTCATTCATATGCAACAAATAAGGACTACTATGCTGCTGTAAAATCGATCGTACGTCTTCATTTAATATAATTATCGTCTACTTATTTCTCTATTCTTCCTCGTGAAGTTTATTTATTTATTTTTCCATTGAACGCACTTTTTCAATTTGTGAGATGAATAGAAGCAGCAGAGAAAAGAATATATTCAAGAAAATAAGCACACAAACAAAACGAGCTAGAAAAAAATATGGGAAAATTCTACTGGAGCTACTTTTTTCACCTTGAAATGAAATTAGTACAAGGATTGTTTCACACTTCATGACTTTCACTACAGCCATCAACCTCTATTTATACTAAAACATGGAGAGTTCAATTGCTTAGCCACTAATTAACTTGCTCATAAATACATGAGATGAACACAAATTATTGTTAAACCCACTACTTAATTAATGCAACTGTTGTAACCTCCCACCTTTTTTTTTTTTTTTTATTCCATTAATGAGCCACTACTAACCCACAATTAGGAGTATAGTAATATCAACTTGTACCCCCTTACTCTTTGTATGGTGCGATAGCATTGACCCCGAGCAGGTGCTGCATAGTTGCCGGCCTTCGTGAGTGCGACGGTTCACTGTGAAAGATATGGACTAAGATTTTCTACTAATTAGATTAGTACAATATATATTAATTAGATTAATATATATCTTTCAAGATAATATACTAATAAGATTAGTATATAATATAATAATTGGATTATTAATTAATGGAATTGATATGGAAACAAATAAAGCCCAAATCTTATTAGATAAGATTTGAGATTCTTCTCTATATAATTAAGAGAATTACTTATTCTTGGAGAATAAGAAACACACGTTTATTTTAGAGAGAAGAGAAAATAATTGTTTCCTACGCAGTTCAAATCAAATACACAAAACCTAGGGTTTTGAGTTCTACGCCTCCATAATTCTCTCTGGGAATTCCTAGCTAATCCTTCGTGAGTGCGACGGTTCACTGTTCATTACTTGGGACGAACTTAACACATATAAGAATCTGGTGTTGTTGTTGGACTTCACAAGATGAAATGATCACGGAGATCACAATCTATGTCAGTTGAACCTTCAAGCACCCACAACCAAAAAAAAGTACTCCAGCTAATCTTGGTTATTATTGAAGTAGTCTCAATATAACTCGAGAAAGTAATTCGAGCAGCTCGAATAAGACTCGTTCGAGGAAGTGCGTTGTGTTGGCACAGAGAGAAGAAGGTAAGACTGAAGGATTGATTTTTCATTACAAAAGCACCCTATTTATACATAGGTAATACATGACTCTTAAGTTCCATTCTATGAATGTAGATATCATTCTATGAATCTAGAAATTTGAACCATTCTATGAATATGCTAAATATAAAGAACTTGACTCTTCATTTATCTAATTATTCAAGATTAATAACTAACATCCCTCCTTAAGCTTGAACTTGAATCTTGGTTAAACCAAGTCTTGCTCTCAATCTTGTGAAATCTTCAAATTTTAATGCCTTTGTGAAAATATCAGCAACTTGATCTTGAGTCTTCACATATTTCAGCTGCACTTCCTTCTTCCCAATGCACTCTCTTATAAAATGAAATCTTGTATCGATGTGTTTGCTTCTATCATGAAATATAGGATTTTTCCCAAGTGCTATGGCTGATTTGTTATCAACAAAAATATCAATAGCTTCATCTTGAGACATCTGCATCATTTCCAACAATTTTCTCAGCCAAATAGCATGACAAACACATGCAGCAACAGCCACATATTCAGCTTCACAAGTGGAGAGTGTCACGATTGGTTGTTTTTTAGAACTCCAAGTAAAAGCTGCATCTCCAAGATAAAACAAGAAACTGGTGGTGCTCTTTCAATCGTCAATATCTCCTCCCCAATCACTATCACTGTACCCAATCAAACGACAACTTTCAGAAGATGAATAAAATAAACCGTAATCAAAGTACCTTTAACATCTCTCAAAATCCTTTTTGCTGCCTTCAAATGAGTAGCAGTTGGTTCCTCCATATAGCGACTGATAACTCCAACACCGTAGAGAATATCAGGTCTGGAACAAGTTAGAAACCTCAAGCTTCCAACTAGCTTTCTGTACAATGTAGGATTCCCTTTTTCAGCAACATCATATCTTGACAACTTGGCTCCACATTCCACGGGAGTAGTGACCGACTGACAATTCTCCATATTAAATTCCTTCAATATCTTCTTTGCATAATTGATTTGAGAAACAAAAATGCCTTCATTAGTTTGTTTCACTTCTATTCCAAGATAGAAAGACATTGAACCCATATCAGTCATTTCAAATTCAGCTACCATCTCCTTCCTGAAATCATCAAACATTTGTCCCTGTAAAAATCAAGTCATCAACATACAAGCAGACAATCAGCATATCACCATTCTCATTCTTCTTCACATAAAGTCCATATTCATGTGGACATTTGATGAACTTTATGTGACTGAAATACTCATCGATGCGGCTGTACCAAGCCCTTGGTGCTTGTTTAAGGCCATACAAAGCCTTATTCAATTTCAGGACTTTGTCTTCTTTTTCTTTGACAACATAGCCAGGAGGTTGTTGCAAATAAACTTCTTCTTTCAAGTAGCCATTCAAGAAAGCTGACTTGACATCCATTTGATAAATTCTCCATTTGTTTTGAGCTGATAATGCCATGATCAATCTGATAGTTTCTAGTTGAGCAACAGGAGCAAACACTTCTTCATAATCTACTCCATGTTGTTGACTGAAACCTTTGGCAACAAGGCGAGCTTTGAACTTCTCTACTTCACCTTTCTCATTTTTCTTGATTTTGTAAATCCACCGAGCACCTGTGGCATGTTTTGTCTTTTGGAAGAGTAGTCTATTGCCATGTTTTATTTTTATGAACGGCTTTCATTTCTTCATCCATAGCATTTCTCCACCTTTCTTCTTTGCATGCTTCTTCAAAATAAATTGGTTCAGCTCCTGCAAAAAGGCAATAAAGAGAGGAGTTTTCGATTCTTTCAGTTTCCTCATAAATGTCAAAAATACTTCTCATCTTCCTTGGTGGTGGTGAAGCAGAGCTTGAAGTAGAACCTCTTTCAAAAGATATGATGAACATTTTATTTTCTTGTTGGACAAGATCTATCCTTATCAGTATTGGATTAGGATAGGAATTAATCTATTTAAGATAGATTATTATTTGAATATATCTTTACCAAATCTAGATATATATTGTTTATGTATCTAGGAATCTTTCCCTATGAATACCCATGCTCCCCATCATTGTAAGTCATCCATTATTGTTACATAGTTTGTATTTTCTCCACCATAATAAAATCATCACCAAGGAGGCATGAAGAGTGAACATAGAGCTTACGCTCAAATCAATATAAATCTTTGTATTCTTTAATTTTCTATTTGTTATTCATGTGTGCAATTGCTTATTTTTCAGCAAATTGAAGTGGTGAACGTGGATAAAAGGATTGTGATGGGTTCAACCAAGTTCAAGGTGGAGCGCTTGATGGGATCTAATGATTTTGGTTTGGGGAAGTTGAAGATGCAAGTGTTGTTCGTATAACAAGGCTTGGATGGTGCCTTGAAGGAAGAGGCTGGGTTACTCGACACGATGATGGAGCAATAGAAGAAAGATACACTAGTGAAGGCGCAAAACACGTTGATACTGAGTCTCAAAGTTACGATGTTGAGAAAGGTGTTGAATGAGAAGACGGCAGTGGAAGTAAGGACCAAACTTGAATCTTTATACATGACAAAGTCCCTAGCACACTGGCTTTATCTTAAACAAGCGCAACATTCGTTTAAGATGCAAAAGGGAAAACAATTGAATGAGTGATCACTATTTTTTTATGATGATTTTTTATAGTGTAGTGACAAGTTAATATTATCGATCCCACGGAGATTGTAATAGCGAACACCTCATGTACTGAATCATTTGTTTTCGGTTTGTTGTCTAAGTAAACAGAAATTTGAAGGGTTTTGTAATTTAAAACTACTTTTGCAAGAAAATTAAATTAAAGTAAGAAATTAAATAGGTTTTGAAAACTTCTTGAGAAAAGTTCAGATTC
>JAPKLW010000541.1:0-59454 GCA_026898455.1 Plectranthus barbatus
GTAAATTGATGCGGATTTTCTTCATATGCTCCAAAAATCTCTTATACCTCTCATCCTTCTGCTTCTTGGAAAACCTCTGTGGTAAGGGAACAAAGACTGGGCCAGCAGGTTTGGTACTGTCTTTAGGACAAGTACCCTTGCTCTTTTTCAACTGTTCTTCTTTAGGAAGAACATCAGCAGGATGTGCAACTTCAGGTTGCACAGGCATATCAACAGGAATGGATGGATCTTCATATGATTTTCCACTACGAGTTGTAATGGCATTGCAATGATCCTTCGGGTTCAGCACAGTATTACTAGGGAACTGTCTAGGAGTGTGTTGGTTGCCAATAACATTGACAATCTGGGAAATCCCAACATCGATCTGGTTTATATGCTTTCCCATCTCATCCATGCCAGTCTACAACTCCGTAATATCCCCCTCCATCTTAATTGTCTTGACATTAGACACTGTAATAAATTGAGTGAGGAGTTCCCTCATACTCGGCTCCTTAGGCGCATTAATCGCCCCATTGGTTACAGAAAACCCAGGTGGGGGCTGCAGTGAATTATTCGGATTGGCATAGGAGAAATTGGGGTGGTTCTTGTTGTTAGGATGATAAGCCATGTTCCCTGTCGGATACCCCCTGTTGTTGTTCAAGTTCCTCTAATTGACATAATTCGCATCCTGATCACTGTAAAATCTACAAATTAATTATAAGTGGCAAATAAATTTATAACTCAAGTCGAACCCAATGGAATTGTGTGGGGAAATTATCTCATGTACTAATTATAGTCCTAAAATTCATTTATTGAGTAAACAGAAAATCAGGGTTTTCGTTTTAAAAAGTAAAGATGACAATACTGAAATTAAAGGGTTTTGAAAAGCAAATGTAAAGAATACAAAATCCAGGACAAACAATATATCAGAATACATGCAAAAATCAATCAACTCAGCATTAGTGGGAAATTAGAAAAATACTATAATTTCTTAGTCTGACAATTATATCTTAGGTTACTATTATGTGAATGTATTTGCTTCGTCGGCCTCAATAACACAATAATAATCAACCTTTTTGAATCAACAGATTTAATCCCAACAATTTATTATCTTCCCTTAAGACAGAAAATTAATTGTATTCAAGTTCCTTTTCCTGTTATTAATTTTCTCCTCTCGGTCTTTCAATTAATAACTATAAATCTAGAATTAATATTATCTCTCGATCTCATAATATAAATTAAATCATTAATTTTAAACCATGCAGATTAAGTTTATTAATCTAAACATGCATTCATAATTGAGCATTCATAGCCCTAGAACCCGCTAGGATTTCTAGCCACTCATCGCAGATAGAAATCCAAAGAAAAACATATTATTAAAGTGCATAATTAAAACTTACAAGAAAAATAAAAGGTTTCGTGTTCTCCAAACTCCCAAAACTCTAAAAATTTGATTGCAGAATAAAATATAATTAAAAAGTCGAAAACACAAGGGTATTATAGAGGTGGATGTGAATCTTATCAAATCTAGGGCTAAAAATAAGATATATCTCGAATTAAGTTGGATTTTTCTCTTTAGATTTTCACGTCGATCGATATGGTTTTGTGTCGGTCGACGCATCTGTCCATGATGGTCGATATGGATCCAAGTCGGTCGACGCGTTTGTCCACGTCGGTCAATATGGACACCACGTTGGTCGATACCGAGACCTCGACTTTTCCAGACTTAGCTATTTCTCGCCCCTTCTACGCAGTCTCACAGTTTTGGCCATAACTTTTTCTCCCGAACTCCAATTGACCCGATTCCAGTTGAATTGGAAAGCTAATGTAAAAATCTTTCTATTTCCTTGCTCCGTTAGCTAAAATTCCATGTGTGGAAGAAGTCGTGACTGTTTCTTTGAACATTTACTACTTTTAGTACGGGTTTCCAATGAATTTGGCCTAAAACCTATAAAAACACTCCATGAAAAGCATAATACCCTATAAACATTGACTCATGCTCAAAATGTACTAGTAAACCCAAGAAAACCAAAGGAAATAATAGAAAATAAGATAGATAAGTGAGTTAAATTACGAGCTTATCAAACCCCCCAAACTTGAACGTTTGATTGTCCTCAATCAATAGGCAAGAAAGCAATCAAAAGATCATGTAGTTAAAGTGCAATGCCTCACAAGATTCATCTCAATCAAGAATAAAAAATCCACTACACACAAGCAATTTCAAAGAGACAGAAAATCCATCAACCGTGGAAGAACTCACAGGAAGTGTATCGCTCAGCTCTCAAGTGTTAAGGTTTAGATGAAGCACTCAACAACATGTATGAACAAATTTCTACCATAGGCTTGTATATTTTCTAATATCTCCATTGCTAGAATGTGCACACAAGTGAAGAATCAAAAAGGACTTTCAATAGGTTGTGATGTAGGCTTTTTCTGATAAGGTAGGGAAATATGGTCAAGTGACTAAAATCCATCAAGTCGGCCGACTCAATCAAACTATAACCACTCTCTATCGTCATCCACCACATCTCCTCGTATACATCAACAAACTCATCATCACTTCTTTCTTTCTAGCTCATTTAATTCTCATATGATCTTTTGATAATTTTATATTCTTTTCTTTTTAGAGAGCTTATGAGAATTCTAATTATTTCTTTAGCTTTTCTACCATTCATCTTTCACCAACCACTAATTTGTCATATCTTATCTCCAATTCACAAATCTACCCCACACATACCACAACTCAAGACATGAGTGATACAATACTTTTCTTAATCTCATAAACAAGGAAAGAAAAATTGTAAAGGCTCAAAGTGGCTAACTAGGGAAAATTGAAAGTGAAGGGACGGTGTTTAGGATATTGGGTTAACAAAGATGGCCTAATATCATCTCCTAAACTTGTGCACACTATGTAGTCTCAACACAGAAAATAGGCAAGTTCTAGAGAAATAAAAACACACATGTGAATCTCACATCAAATGAAATAAGGCTCAACATCTCACACAAGGGTTTAAAATTTTCTTCCACAGTTGATTTCAAATCAGCTCAATCAGCATGCAAGTGTAAGTCTCAAATTAATCCTATCAAGCAATATTTTACATTCATATGCATCTAACCACAATCACAATTAATTCAAACTCAACCCTCAATCGATTCTAATCTCAGAATCTCAATCAGGTTATATCAAAACTCAAAAAATTTCCCACAAAATAGAATTAAATTAAAATTCAAGGCAGAAATTTAAATACAGAAAGTAGAATAAATAAAAGATATAACGTTCCATCTCTTGTCAACATGTCTAGTCCACATCCCCCCAAATTTAAATCTCAGTCCTTGTAGTTGATCTCAAACATCAATTTTTTATCCCCGGAGTCTTCGAAAATTGGTTGTTGGCACTTTGCATCGATTGGCACATGTTTTCATTGGTCGACGTGAAGCCTTCTTGTCAACCCACTCCTTGGGTCGAAGTGCATCACGTCGGCCCCTCAGTGTTGATCGATGCTAGGTAGCGTTGGTCGATTCTGAGGCTTCACTCCAAATTTTTTTAGAACATATGCTGCAAAACAAATGTTATCGAAAATAAAAGAAAAAATAACAAAAATTCAAAAACAACTAAATAAAAGTTGGGTTACCTCCCAACAAGTGCTTTATTTAATGTCGTAGCTCAATGATACCTCAGATCAGTACCACGGGGGTCGGGTCCAGACTCCCCGACCTTTAGCATCCACCATGTAAACCTTGTGGTCCTTGACAATGGTGGTGAGATTGGAAGGAAGTGGCTTCATTGACAATTTCACCCCTCCGTTTCCTCGCTCCCACTCGATGACATCTGCTTCCTCTTCCTCCGAGTCAAACTCCTCATCTTCTTCAGTGGTGGAGATTCGATTGCACTCTGCCTTCTTCTTGCTCTTGTTGATCACAAAGGTGATATTCTCATCATTAGCCCGGAGTGTGATCTTGCCGCCTCGACAGTCAATGAGAGCGGCACTGGTGTCCAGAAATTCATGCCCCAAGATCATGGGCATGTTCTCGTCCTCCTTCATCTCGTGCACCATGAAATCTGCAGGGAAAATGAGATAGCCCATGCAAATGAGCACATCCTCTAGTATACCTTTCGGGCGGGATACAAATCGGTCCGCCATTAGCAGGGTGATCATCGTGGGCCTCATCTCTCCGATGTTGAGACGATTGTAGATAGATTACAACATCAAGTTAATATTGGCCCTAGTATTACACAGTACTCGCTGGAATGTGCATCCCCCAATCTCAACTGGTATAGAGAAACATCCAGGATCGCTTCTCTTGATGGGCACCTATTTTTGCAGTAGCAGGCTACACTGTTCATGGATCTTCACCGTCTCGTTCTCCACGAACTGCTTCTTTCCGCTCATCAACTTCTGGAGGTACTTCATGTACCCCAGGTTTTCCTTCAGTGCCTCGATCAACGGAATGTTGATGCTCACCTTTCTCAGGTTCTTCACGAATCTGGCGAACTTATAATCCTCTTTTTGCTTTGTGAACCGCTAAGGGAAAGGCATGGGAGGGATCAAATCTTCATTTTTCCTCATATCCTCACCCAGAGGGCTTTGGTGTCGACCGACATTGTGTCACATCGGTCGCATCCTACTTGTACGTGTGTTGATCGATACGGGTGGCATCGGTCGACGTGTGTACTTTGGTCGACATTTTTCGTGTTAGCTCTTCTTCTGCGTCACTCGAGGACTCCTCATGTTAAGCCTCAACATCGACCGACAAGTGATGTGCGTCGGTCAAAGTCGAGCCATCTCGCGCAAGATTTTGCTCATTCTCACCTCCAAACTCGTCCAAAACTATCTCGGGACCCTTATAATTCGTCCCAAACCACAAAGTGATGGATTTAAAGTCCTTCTAACTCTTCGGGTTAACCTCAGTAGTGCCCGGAAGCTGCCATTGCTTGTGCTCGACTCTGATGGCGGTTGCAATCTAGCTAACCTGTGTCTTGATCATCTGCACATGTTTCCCTATTCGGTCAACCTTGGCGTGAACCCCAGTCACTTCATGCTCCAGCTTTCCAAACCTATAATCTGTGGCTTTGGTGAATTTAGCCAACAGATCATCTAGAGTGTCCTTCTTCTTCTCCACCACTTCTCCATTTTGTACATCGAAACCCGGTGGTGGTAGCTCGACTGCCTCTGGATGTGAGTAAGAGAAACCATGGTGGTTTCTTGCTTGATACTAGTACCCCCTTGTCGTTGCTGATTCTGATAGCCACCTCTGTTCATGTAGTTCACATCAGCAGAAGACTCGGGTTACACCTATGCAACTGTAACTGTGGAACCACTGGCAGTCAACTTCTCGAGGTCTCCTCGCAGCTTTTCAACTTCAATCTTAAGAGAGTCATCCGCCTCAATCTTTTCTACAGCTCTGATTTGAGGCCTCCTCGGATTTGCCCATTTTTGTGTATGCAGTGCCATCTTCTTGAACAGCTTCAATGCCTTTACCGCACACTTGCTCATGATGGATCCCCCAGCTGCATTATCAACAAATTCCTAAGTCCTCCTGTTCATCCCCCAGTAGAAGATGTGAGTCTGCTCCTCTGTATCGACTCCATTATCGGGGAAACTCCTTAGCAACTCATTGAACCTGTTCCATGCCTCAAACAGTGATTCATTTACCCTCTGTTGGAACTATATGATTTCTATCTTCTTGTGAATGATGATGGAGGGTGGAAAGAAATTCAAGAGGAATTCAGCTCTCAATTCCTCCCATGTCTGGATCCTGCTGCAGTCCAGCCTGGTAAGCCAAGATCTTGCTTGATCCCTAAGTGAGAAGGGAAAAAGCCTCAGTCGAATCACATCCTGCCCTACTCCATTCTGCTTGATGGTGTCGCACACCTCTACAAACATCCGGAGATGTGCATAGGGATTCTCCACAGCTCTACTGCCGAATTGGTCCTACTGAACCATCTGAATCAGCCTAGTTTTGAGTTCAAAATTATTGGCGTTGATGCCAATATTGAATCCCTCATTGTCGGGATGTGGCTTGTACTTCTTTCCCATAGCATTCGGATCCTCATCCTCCGAGTCATCCAGGTGCAACCTTTCTCTTTCTTGTTCCATTTTTCTTCTCTGCACGACTTCCCTTTCAACATCCCTTTCTTCTCTCAGCTGTCAAACTGCCTCACGCATCTGATGCACCTTTTGAATGAGGACTAGAGCATCCCCTGCTGTAAGCTGTGCACCCTGATCCTCCAAAGGGGGCATATTCGTATCAACTTCTGGTGGATTTTGATCATTCGGTGGCTCCATATTTTTCTTTCTATTCCTCCTCCTACACGATGCTTCTATCTCTGGGTCAAACGCCTCAAGTGGTTCTCCTTGAGATCTCGTGTTCATGTACCGCCTGAAACAAAAATAGGGCAGAAATTATTTGGCGTCAACCGACACGGAGATATGTCGACTGACGCACGGAAACTTTCCGCGTCGATCGACGTGCAAGGGCGTCAATCGCAATCAAATGCAAGAGCAGATACTTATGTACAAAAAAATAAAACTCAAACCAACAAATCCTAAAACAAACTAGTAACAAGATAATATCTAACAAATCCCCGGCAACAGTGCCAATTTGATCACTGTAAAATCTACAAATTAATTATAGCAACAGTGACAAATAAATTTATAACTCAAGTCGAACCCAAGGGAATTGTGTAGGGAAATTATCTCATGACTAATTATAGTCTTAAAATTCATTGTTTGAGAAAACAGAAAATCAGGGTTTTGGTTTAAAAAAGTAAAGATGGCATACATAAACTAAAGGGTTCTGAAAAGCAAATTTAAAGAACACAGATCCAGGGCAAACAATCAATCAGAATACATGCATAAATCAATCAACTCAGCATTGGTGGGAAATCGAAAAAATGTTATACTTTCTTAGTCTGACAATTATAGCCTAGGTTACTATTATGTGAATGTATTTGCTTTGTCGGCCTCAATAACACAATAATAATCAACTTTTTGAATCAACAGATTTAATCCCTTCAATCTATTATCTTCCCTTAAGACATAAAATTAATTGTATTCATATTCATTTTTTTGTTATTTATTTTCTCCTCTCGGTCATTCAATTAATAACTATAAATCTAGAATTAATATTATCTCTCGATCTTTCAATTCTAGATTCTATAAATTAAATAAGGAATTTCAAACCATGCAGATTGAGTTGATTAATCTAAATATGCATTCATAATTGAACATTCATAGCCCTAGACCCCGCTAGGGTTTCTAGCCACTCATCGCATATAGAAATCCAAATAAAAGCATATTATTAAAGTGCATAATTAAAACTTACAAGAAAAATAAAGGGTTTCGTGTTCTCCAAACTCCCAAAACTCTACAAACTTGACTGCAGAATAAAACATAATTGAAAAGTAAAACATACAAGGGTATTTATAGAGGTGGATGTGTATCTTACCAAATCTAGGGCTAAAAATAAGATATATCTCGAATTAAGTCAGATTTTCCTCTTCAGATTTTCACGTCGGTTGATATGGTTTTGCATCGGTCAACGCATCTTTCCACATCAGTCGATATAGCTCTGAGTCGGTCGACGCGTCTGTCCATGTCGGTCGATATAGCTCTGAGTCGGTCGACGCGTCTGTCCACGTCGGTCGATACCGAGACCTCCACTCTTCCAGACTTAGCCATTTCTTGCCCATTCTGCACAGTCTCACGATTTTGGCCATAACTTTTGATTCCGAACTCTGATTGACTCGATTCCAGTTAAATTGGAAATCTAATTCAATGATATTTCTATTTCCTTGCTCCGTTTGCTCAAAGTCCATGTGTGGAAGAAGTCGTGACTGTTTCTTTGAACATATACTACTTTCAGTACATGTTTTAAATAAATTTGGCGTAAAATCTGTAAAAACACACCATGACAAGCATATTACCCCATAAACCTTGACTCATGCTCAAATTTACTAGTAAACTCAAGAAAACCAAAGGAAATAATAGAAAATAAGATAGATAAGTGAGTTATATTACGACCTTATCAATCCTCAATAATGTTGAGCGGGTACTACTTAAGGATTAAGATATTAATTAATTAATGATGTCAGAGCTTTTAATTAATTAATGGATGTGCGGTTATCTTAAACACGGGGAATTAATTAAGTCAACTAGAAGCCCTGATTCACATCGGGATAGGATGGCAATTGCAACATTAATTCTCTAGTTGAATGAATTAATGTTATAAGTTAAATTTATATTCTGGGCTGAATATATGTTTTTGGACTTATGGGAGGCCCAATCCTATACCTTCTAGAGATCCCTGGCCTGGCCCAACTAGAAACCCTAGAAGATGCCTATAAATGGGATCTTATGGTTGAGAGAAAAACCCTAGTTGTCTAAGTTGTCATTTTCATAAGCTCATGTGTTGAGCGACGGTTAGGGTTTAGTTCTCTCAAACATTGTAGATCTAGAGTTTTGGATTGGCATCTACGATTCGGAGGATTGTTGTCAACCTGGTATCCGATCGTGGTTCGTGGGACACAGGCTAGAAGATCTCCAGTGGAATCAATCTCTAGATCTGTAGATCTGGTAAGGTAATCACTGATCTAGTTGATTTAATTTAGTAACCATGTATGTGTACGTTTGGTAACCAACATCGATCGTGGGGACGAATCGCCTTCACCGGCGTGTTCCTTCAATTGGTATTAGAGCCTCGTTCGTGGTTGTTGGCTCTTCCTGAAACGTGCAGTTGGTTTATTGTAATTTAAATCATTTAAGCATGTCGTCGATGTTTTATATATTTTATATATTTTGTTGTTCCTCGTGGCTCCCGATCTATTTTTGGTTTTGGCGCGATGATTTATTCGCGGTTTGTAATCATTTTTCACCACGAGAAAATCTGTGGTTAGTGTAGGAAATGATGTAATTTTATTTCCTGTAATTTTATATCAATTTTGATGTAATTTGATGCGAAAAACGAGATCAAGAATCGAAGAACAAACATCGACGGCAAACTGCCAAATCGCAGTCGCGCAGGGGCTGTTCCTGGCTTAGCCACGGCCTATCTGCTTGTCAATCGGGTCGACTAGCCGGTGGGGCTTGAAGCTGGGTCGGCGAACATCGCCGCCGCACCACCGACGGCCATGGAAGGCTACGGCAAGCGGTGCAACAGCAGCTGCAAAACGCGCGCGCGAAGCATGCGCGATTTGGGGCTGTGCAGTAGCCTGTCTTTGCGGCGTCCCCGGTGCACGGTGTGACGGCTATCGGCGATGGCGGTGGTTGGCAGTCGAAGCCTGGTGGTAGGCGACCACCAGGACGTCGGAGGTTGGCCCGGATGGCAGCGGAGTCGACGGCGGTGAGGGCAAAAAGTCAAGCCAATCGCGTGAACTTTCTGGGAATTCTGGGAGTTCTGCGCGCGACTGCTGCGCGGCTTGTCTTCTTCGCATCGCCGGCGGCAATTCCGGCGATAATCATTGATTCCGGCGACGTGGAGTTGGTCGTGGTAGTGAGGGCTTCAAATCCCTTAGATTGATCGGCGTTGATAGCAGCGGGATTAGCAGCAATCGCTCCGTGAAATTGGCTGCTCGCTATAATCTCGCAATTTTGTCTGCGTATGGGCTGATTTCACGCGTCGATTGGAGGCTATTTCGGGTCGTATCCACAATTCCAACGACATGATCTGACTTTCCATACTTAGGGCTTCAATGCCCAGTAGGTTTGGGAGATTGATTTTCGATCATGACGGCGCAATGGGCCGACGAAGTTGGCCTAGTCGCCATAAAACCGTAATTTTCTGGGTTGACAGCATGTAGGTGGACATTTTTTCATGGTCATTTGGAGGCTTTCCATTTATGGATTTCCAGTACCGATGACATGGAATTGTAGTCCAAACCTAGGGCTTTAAGGCCCAGTAGGTTATTGGCATGATTGTTGTTGGAATCGATGGGAACCGAGGCGAGAAAATTGCCCTGTGCACTAGTTTTTCGCCCAGGCTGCTCGACTAGCCATTTTCTTCGGCCAATTGGCGGCAATTCGAGCGTGAATCTCCGGTCCTGTTGGTTGGAGATGGAAGTCCAAACTTTGGTCTTCAAAGCCCATTAAGTTTCGGCCGTTGACTGTGCGTCGTTTGGTAGCAACGGTGGCTCGAAAAAGGCCATTTGCAGTAAATTCAAAAGCCAAAATTTGAATTGTTCAAGGCCCGGATCCAATTCGAAGACCCATTTAAAGAGCTGTATATCAAATATTCATGTAATAGAATAGGTAGATATGCAGGTACACATCTTGGGGCCACGAGGACATTTTATTTGTTCTTGCATGATGTGTGTTTAGTTTTCTAAGCATGTTGTATGTTTTACATGTTAGGAGCATGCTAGGATTTATTTAATTCTTTATTGCATGCTGTCAAAAATCTTCAACTTAAAATGACTAAGTGAATTAAAATAAATTTTAATTAATTTATTTAGGCCTCCACAATTGGTCTTATAAGTGATTGTGTGTGTTGTTCGCGTGACCCTGGGCGTCACCCCCCAACGGATACAACATTCACTAGTTCACTGGATAAGACTTCTAATGAAAATGAATTTTATCTTTAAATGAAGTGTGTGTCACTCGCGTGACCCTGGGCGTCACCCCCCAACGGATGTGTCATTCATGGTTCATTGGTAAAGATTTAATTCAAGATAACTTTTAAGAAATTATTTGCAAGTGATGTAAAGTCCTAACGGTAAGGTCATCAATTGTAAAATAATTTTCTTTTTTTGGTTAAATTATGGTCATCACTTAGATGTGAATTTCTATATAACTCCCCACCGGAGTCCCTGTTTTAATTCACATGGCCTGTGCATATGGTCTGACTATTAATTCCATTCGTCATAAAGTAGAGGTTGACGTGATATTGGAATTAAAGATAGTTTGTCTGGTCAATGGATATGTGTGTAAACGTCCACCCACCGTGGCTTGCATATATATTTGTTGGGCTGTTAGAGGTTGCATTAAACATTGGTTTTGAAGGTTTCCATGTTTTATGTTTCAATTAATGTGATTTAAATGCTTACGTGTTTGCATTTAATTTAATTTATTTCAGTTATCATCATGTCGTTTAATCTGCTTATGACTGTTCTCTATCATAACAAGATTATTGGTCCAATTTGATTGGACTGGAAATAAATCTGGATATTGTACTGGTTGCTAAAGAGTACATATTTGTACTCAATATTTACTTGATCCACCACATGTCTGAATGATTTGACAAGTTCAAAGAATTTAAGACTGGAGTGGTGAATCGAAAAGGTGAAAGTATCAAGTCACTACGATTTTATTGTAGTTTCTAATACCTCAGTGCTGAATTTAGGCAATACATATTGGATAACGAGATTACATCTCAACTGTCTACGCCTGATTTTCCGCAACGAGGTGGCGTAGAAGAGAGAAGAAACATAATTCTTTTTGGAGATGGTGAGGTCGATGATGAGTTATGCCACTTTGCCTACTTTTGTTTTAGGGTTATGCCTTGGAAACAACGGCGTATCTTCTGAAATTAGTACATTCTAAATTGACTCTAAAGACTCCAATAGAATTGTGTGCTTGGCGAAAGCCTTGTTTAAAACCATATTCTGGTTTGGGGTTGCCCAACATATATGTTGGATAAGGAAGTCGATAAGTTGGTATCTAGAATGGAAGTACGGTTGTTTATAGGATATCCTAAGGGTACGAAAGGCGATTACTTTTATAGTCCTAAGGAATTAGAGGGTGGTGGCTAATACCAATGCCCGATTCTTGGAGGAAGACTATATAAGTGAGCATGAATTCAAGAGTAAGATCATTCTTAATAAGTTGAGAAGAGACAATTGTACACCGAGTGTACTAAGTGTTATACCACAAGAGACTGCACAACGTGTTGACTCTGGTGTACGTACACAGGTACTGCCTTGTTGTAGTGGGAGAGTTTTTCAATCTAATCATTTCATGGATGTAGGAGAGTCTTCGGACTTGGTCCACATTGTTGTACATGAAGTGAACGATCCCTGAACTCACAAAGAGGCAATTCAAGATGTAGATGTGATGTCTTAGCATAAGTCTGTAGATTCTGATATTGAATCTATAGATGCTATGGATGGGTACGACCTTCAGACCTTCCTAAAGGCAATATAGCCATTAGGTGTAAATGGGTCTATAGGTGTAAGAGAGGATCTGACGGAAAGGTCATCACCTTCATAGCATGGTTGGTGGCGAAGGGATTCACTCAATTAGAGAGAATTAGTTATGATGATAATTTCTCTCCTGTAGTCGTGCTAAAGTCGATCTGTATTCTCTTATCCATAGCAAATTACATGGACTTTAAGGTTTGGCAAATGGATGTTTGGACAGATTTCCTTAATGGAAATCTGGATGAAGACATTTATATGCGGTAAGCTGAAGGTTATGTAAGGAAATGCTAAGAGCATCTAGTTTGGAAGTTAAAGAAGTCTCTTTATGGACTTATACAAACTTCTAGATCTTGGAACATTCGTTTTGACGAGGCAATCAAATCCTTGGATTTGAAAAATGTCAAGATGAAAGTTGTTTGTACAAAAATGAGCAATGGAAATGTGGTGGTATTCTTAGTACTGTACGTAGACGATATCTTCTTATTGGCAACAACTTGAGGGTATTGTCGGACGTATAGGTGTGGCTATCAAAACAGTAACAGATGAAGGATTTTGGAAATGCTATGTACATTCTTGGTATAAAGATCATTCAGGATCAATATAAGAGAATATTGAATTTGTACTAAGCTTCCTACATCAACCTATTATTGCCCTATATAGCATACAAAACTCCAAGAAAGGATTTTTACCTTTGTGACATGGAGTTCATCTATCTAAGGACACGTGTCCTAAAATGCCAGACAAGATAGAGGAGATTGCTAAGGTTCCTTAAGCTACGGCAGTAGGAAGCCTTATGTATGCTATGTTATGTACTAGACATGATATCTATTGTGCAGTTGGCATGATGGCAAGATATCAATCTAACCCGGGTCTGGGGCACTGGACTGCGGTAAAATATGTTCTCAAGTATCTGAAAAGAACTCGAGATTATATGTTAGTTTACCTATTAGACAGTCTGACCCCTTTGGGTTATTTAGATTCAAATTTTAAGCTAATAGAGATATGAGAAAGTTAACCTCGGGTTATGTGTTTACCTTGGGAGGTGGAGCCATATTACGTGGCTGCCTGAGGCTGCCAAAGAAGCTGTCTGGCTTAGAAGCTTCTTGTTGGACTTGGGGGTGATTACGAGTATGCCTAAATGTATCACAATTTGTTGTGACAACATTGGTGCAGTAGCAAACTCGAAAGAACCTAGAGCCCATGTGGCAAGTAAACACATAGAGAGACAATACCACATTTTACGAGAGATCGTAAAAAGAGGTGACGTGGCTGTGGAAAATTTGTGTCGCTGTATAACCTGGTTGATCTGTTCACGAAGACTTTGGAAACTTAGATCTTCGGAAAACACGTAGAGGATCTTGGTTGATGATACATTGCAGCTACACTTTAAGTCTATGTGGGAGATTTGTAATGACATAGTGTATACTAAAAGTTTAGCTTTAGTATAAGTGGGAGATTGTTGGAGTATACTGTAAAGCGAACTTTTAAGCGAGCTTTGTCATGTACTTAATCTCCTGTAAATAACTAAAACAAACGTTATCACATTGATGCAATCTTATGATTGCATGTATATCCACTTATCTTATATTGTAGACAATGTGGTGGGTGCGTCGTCCCACAGAAGATCGCATTGTTGGGCTCCTTATAAGATATAAAACGCATTCACAACTGAGATAGTTCTGGATAAACTATCGTTTTAGGTTGTAGTATAAACTTGAGATAACTAGTCTTGGTTATTAGTTTATGCTAGTGCGTGGTGTCGCATTGAATGGATCGCAGTGAGACGTGTTCTTCTTTTCTAACTCTATGAAGAACCAAGGTCTCGGTGACTTTGATAATTCTTAACCCTAGATGTGATATTTAGATATATGCAAATGATTGTTTGTTACTTTGACTTACCATGGGTGAGAATCAAAAGGATGATTCAATATACTCCGTATCTTGGGTAACAACATTATTTGTATGTGTTTATATAGTCACATTAGAGCACCGTGTGCTGGACATCCAGGTTGATGACATTCCCTTAAGGAGCTCATAAGTTTTATCGTATTAGACCCTGCAGGTGGAATTTATTCTGATACGATAATAATGTTGAGCGGGTACTACTTAAGGATTAATATATTAATTAATTAATGTTGTCAGAGCTTTTAATTAATTAATGGATGTGCGGTTATCTTAAACACGGGGAATTAATTAAGTCAACTAGAAGCCCTCATTCACATCGGGATAGGATGGCAATTGCAACATTAATTCTCTAGTTGAATGAATTAATGTTATAAGTTAAATTTATATTCTGGGCTGAATATATGTTTTTTGACTTATGGGAGGCCCAATCCTATACCTTCTAGAGATCCCTGGCCTGGCCCAACTAGAAACCCTAGAAGATGCCTATAAATAGGATCTTATGGTTGAGAGAAAAACCCTAAGATCTCTAGAAGATGCCTATAAATAGGATCTAGTTGGGCCAGACCAGTGATCTCTAGAAGGTATAGGATTGGGCCTCCCATAAGTCCAAACACATATATTCAGCCCAGAATATAATTTGAACTTATAACATTAATTCATTCCACTAGAGAATTAATGTTGCAACTGCCATCCTATCCGGATGTGAATCAGGGCTTCTATTTAACTTAATTAATTCCCTGTGTTTAAGATAATGCACATCCATTAATTAATTAAAAGCTCTGACAACATTAATAAATTAATATCTTAATCTTTAAGTAGTACCCGCTCAACATTATTATCGTATCGGAATAAATTCCACCTGCAGGGTTTAATACGATAAAACTTATGAACTCCTTAAGGGGATGTCATCAACCTGGATGTCCAGGACACGGTGCCCTAATGTGACTATATAAACACATACAAATAATGTTGTTACCCAAGATACAGAGCATATTGAATCATCATTTTGATTCTCACCCATGGTAAGTCAAAGTAACAAACAATCATTTGCATATATCTTAATATCACATCTAGGGTTAAGAATTATCAAAGTCGCCGAGACCTTGGTTCTTCATAGAGTCAGAATAGAAGAACACGTCTCACCGCGATCCATTCAATGCGACACCACGCACTAGCATAAACTAATAACCAAAACTAGTTATCTCAAGTTTATACTACAACCTAAAACGATAATTTATCCAGAACTATCTCAGTTGTGAATACGTTTTATATCTTATAAGGAACCCAACAATGCGATCTTCAGTGGGACGACGCACCCACCACATTGTCTACAATATAAGATAAGTGGATATACATGCAATCATAAGAAAGCAACAATGTGATAACATTTATTTCAGATTGATTTCAGTTTAATCAAAGAGATTGAATACATGACAAAGCTCACTTAAAAATTTGCTTTACAGTATACACCAACAGGAAGGACGAGTGATTGCTTATGCTTCACGACAATTGAGGCCACATGAGGTGAACTACCCTAATCACGACCTTGAATTAGCCGTAGTGGTCCATGCTCTGAAAATCTGGAGACACCATCTTTATGGAGTCAAGCGTGCCATATTCACGGATCACAAAGGCTTGAAATATTTCTTCGAGCAAGAGAATCTTAATTTAGACAACAACGATGACTTGAGTCGGTCAACAACTATGATCTGACGATCAACTATCACCCAGACAAAGCTAATCCCGTGGTCGATGCCTTGAGTCGAAAGGATTTGGAAATGTTAATTCACTCCTAACTGGGGAGAGTGAGCTTATCAAAGACTTCGAGTAACTACATCTGGAGGTGATTACTCTCTCCGAACGAAGGAAATGTGCTCTAGTTGCCTTGAATGATAAGCTAGGCTTGAGGCAACGAATAATTAAAGCACAGAGGAGGAATGACGAACTCAAGAAGTTACGTCCAATGATCTAGACAAAAGATCAAATGAATACAAGGATGTACCAGATAACGGACTGGTGTACAAGATTAGGATCTGTGTGCCTAGAAACGAAGAGCTAAGGAATGAGATTTTGAGCGAGGCTCATGATACACCGCATACCGACCATCTGAAAGTACAAAGATGTACTAGTTTCTGAAAGACTAAACTTATGATGGGACGGTATGAAAAAGACGTAGCAATGTATTTTAAAGATACCTAACCTGTCAATGGATAAAGGCGTTGTATCAGCGACCCTACGGGAAGTTGTTACCAGTAAATATTCCTGAATGGAAATGCGAACATATCGCCATGGACTTTGTCCATGATTACCAGATTCTCAAAGAGGAAAAACATCGATATGGATCATTGAGGACGGTATGACGAAGTGTGCTCATTTTTTGCCAAATCGAACCACGTATTGTTCAGATAAGTTGGCACAAGTATATGTGAAAAGATAGTACGGTTACACAAAGTACCTGTGGTTATAACCTCATTTCGAGATTCAAGTTGACCTCAAGATCTTGGATGAGTTTGTAGAAGGAATTGGGAACCCGTCTCAATTTGAGTACGGATCTCACCCATAGACGAATGATCAATCTGAAAGAACCAATCAAACCCTCGGAGACAAAGTGTTCTTGAATGTCTCACCATCGGAAGGAGTCATTCGATTTAGTAAAAAGGGTAAACTATGATCGTATTTTGTAGAACTTTACGAGATTTTGAAACATAGGCCCAATTGCCTAACGAATGGCTCTGTCGCCAAACCTGGGAAGCGTATGCAATGTATTCCTGTATCACAATTATTGAAATACGTGTATGATCCTAAGCTCATGATACGTCATGTGGAAGTTATCCTGAGCCCAGACTTGACTATGAAGAAATGCGAGAAGTAATCTTGGATCAGAAAGTCCAACAACTGACAAATAAGTCAATACTGATGGTCAAGAATCTGTGAAATTACCACGAGCAAGAAGACGCAACTTGGGAGTTGGATATGATGATGGAATACAAATAACTTGAGTTATATTGAACCCCTTAGCAAATTTCGGGGTAAAATTTTTGCAAGGTGGGGTGAATGTAATATCTCGGATTTTAATTAAGTGATAATTGGCTTAATTTATTATTTAAATAAGGGGATTAATTATTCTAATTCTTTAAATTGCTCGTTACGCAGTTTTCAACACACGTTGTTGAATGCATGTCCGTTTCATGAAAACAAAATGCCTATGAGTATGTTTTGAGAAACCCTAGGCAACCCTACAAATGAAATTTAAGAAAGAAACTTGTGCGCGATGAATCGGAGATTCTAGCATTTTTGGAGTACGTTAAAATCGGAAACTTGCACCTGAGAGCTCCGTTTCTTTCACCGAGCTGGGGTATGTTTGAAAATGATTTATGGGAATTATAGAAACAATCAGAATAAGATTCTGATACTCGTGGAATATTTTATGATTTTTTGAACTATTAAGTTCGGGGAGAAAATGGAGAAATTCCAAAAATTGTGGAATTAAACCTGCGAGTAGAACTCGTGATTTACAGCATTTTCGTGGATGTCAATTATTCAAAATGGACAATGATTTTCAAATTAAAAATCAATGATGGTCGATTAACGGAGTTATTACATGAAATAATGAATCTGGAGTTGCGGCCAATAGGATCGCACCACGTGGCATCTTATCCATTCCAACCCACTTGCCTCTCATAATTATTGCGGGTGGAAGAGTATTACACACGATTTGGAATCAGAAATGAAGTAGGAAGCAAGCTGGACATTTATTTCTCATTCTCATTTTCACAAGCCGTAAACCCCTCTCCCAGACCCCGTCGACTTCCTCCCTATTTTCCACTCCGATCCGATGAGTATCGAGAGAGATATAGCGGCATTTACAGAGCCCATCGGTAAGGTTTTTCAATTCCGTAACCCCCGTTGAAACTTCAATTAAATGTTGATGGATCCGTGTTTGAGTTGTATATTCTTGTTCCTCATGTTATTAGGAATATATTAGTTGTCTTGGATCATCGCCATCGCTGTCCGATCGCTAGAACCGATGAGATGAAGCTCATGAAGGTGAGGGTTTTCTCCACCTTTTCTTCATGATGAAACTCTTCCATTTCTAGCGATTAATCCACAATCTAAGCACATATTTAGCATCTAGGATTATTCCTTATCATGTTTAGATGCTTGGGTGATGTTGTGGGGGCTTGGGATTATGTGACAGTTTTAGAAACACAATTTATGTTATCCAGCAGTTTAGATTAACAGTTTACAGTTGGAGAATTAACAGTTATACACTTCAACACTTTCAAGGTAAGTGTTGGAGGTTTCAAGATATAAGTTGAAAACTGTTAAATGCGTAAAGTAAGTAAAGCTGTAAATGACACATGATATTTATAGTGGTTCGGAGCCTTAAGTCCTACGTCCACTCTTCGAATATCAAATCCGAAAATTCACTAAGTTATGAAGATACAGTTCTCACGATCTATAGCCAATTGGTGTAGAGACCTCCGTCCACAGCACAATGGATCACTCGCCCAGGTGGTTGTACTTCACTCCTTCTTCAGTTCGTCGAAGGCTCTGCGTCTTCTCTGTGAACTGGCAGTCGTCGAAGTCGGACTGAGGACAAACCTCCCTTTTCCTTCTTCGGTAGAATGGATGGTTGAGTTCTTTCCAGAACGTACACTGGTTGGCAATTGCCCGTAATAACCTGCTCTTTCTTTGAAAGACCAGGCTGCTGTGTTCTTACTCTAAAAATAAGAAGACCAAGTCAGTACATTAAGTCAGCAGACTTAATCCTCGTGTACTCAAGGTGACACGGTGAATCTCCAAAGATTCTCAAAGTAATGAATGCTTCGTGTTCAATAAATGAACCACGGTATTAATGCCTTTTCTCTTGAGAGCATTTAGTGCTTGAGCTTCAACTTCAGTAGAGAGGCAAGTATAAATGTGTCAGAGAATCAAAGATGCGAAGGTTTTCAGAGGTGCAAAGGTTTTTATGTCTCTGTTGTTCCTGTTATTTATAGGTTGTGAACCAAAAAATAGCCGGTAGAGACATTTTGAAAGATGTCCAATCATAGGCTATCCTGTTGGGATTGTATACTGAAAGTATATATGATTAAGTGTATTATACACTGGTCTTCATATATGTGTTGCTACAAGAATGCTCGCTGTCTGATGAAACAAACATACAACGAACTATAATATCCTATTATCTCGCTTATAGGGATGACCATATGGTGTGTAGGAGATCACAGAGGATCATATGAGTCGTTTGACCTAGCGAGATATAAACAGTATCACAGCTGAGATAGTCCTTGGATAGGCTGTCGGTCTAAGCTACGGCACATCGGTTCATAAGTGGGCTTATCCTAGCTACTTGATGTGTCGGTACATGGTTATATATTGATGGGATCAACAGTGGGATGTGCCATTCTCATTGACATATGAATGAGCCAGATCCCTAACATACTTCCTATGATCTTAAACCTAACTGAAGGATAAGGGGCACACACAGATTGACCACACTTTGATTTACCATGGTGGCGAGTCTTAATTGTACTCTAATACTCGTATTTTGGGTGTTGGCAATTTGTGTGTGGTCTGCTTAAACTGGACGTTTAGGTAAGTATATCCGTTTCAGGATGGTGACATTCCCTGAGGAGCTCACAAGGTTCATTATGCTAAACCCTGCAGGTTGAATTATTTAATTCAGGCATAAGTGAAAAGGAGTGAGTGGTATTACTCAGGAAATAAGAGATTAATTAATTGTGGCTGATTGTCATAAGCTAAATTAATTAATGAATGTCTAAAACCTTAAATATGTGGATCATGTTAGTTTGGTGCAACCCGTTCCTAATAACATGGTAATAAAGGGGCGAGTCAGCATTGTTACCGTGGTGAAGGTTAAAACAATGTTTTATTAATTAATTATGTTCTGGTTGAACAAGGAAGAATTAATTAATAAAGAGGGCCCACTTTATTATTTGCATCTGGTCCCTGGTCTGGCCCATGAACTGCTCAAGCCCATTAGGGTTAGGGTTAGGGTTTCTCAAAATCTTAACACTATATATAGGCCATCTCTTTATCAGATCATATAAGGTTTTTCAGTATATTAAAAGATTTGAGAGAGAACGGCGGCGGCTGATCCGGAGGGAGAGACTGATCGATTTCTCCAGATCTCGGATCCAACTTGGTAGATAATCCTCACCAGATTTCCAAGGAGCAAGGGAACAAATCAGAAGATCAGATCTGTAGGAACAACTGTCCACCGCCATTGTTTAGATTCAGATCCAGATCTACTTCATCATTATTGTCTCCGATATAGATCTGTAGATAAAACGGTGAAGATCAGGTATTCCTAAATTCCATCCTCTACAATTAAGTTTGTAGGAGCATGCATAGGTTCGCATGGTTTATTTAATTGAAATTTATTCCTGATATCCTAAGAACGATCCTTGACAAGAATTTAATTAATGGCAACTCATGTTGTCCATCGTAGACTCAAACCCTACAATTGGTATCAGAGCCGGGTTCATATTCTTAGGCTCTATCTTGGATAAATTGAGATTAAATAAATATGTATGTTCATGGATGGATTTAAATTGTCGTGGATGTTTATGTTCTCGTGGCCTTCTCATTTTTGGATCTGTTTTTCACCACGAGAAAATCTGTGGTTAGATTTAATAGGGAAAATCATGTAATAGATGTAGATCTATTTTTGTATTTTCTATTTTTTTAAATCTGTAAAATTGAGATCCGGAGGAAGAACGAGAAACGAAGAACGAAGAACAAAGAAGGCGACATGATTAGGGTTCAGCCCCTTCACCCACCAGATCTCACCGGTGGCAGCGACCACGGCGGCAGGTGGAAGCACGGTGGTGGGTGGCGGCGGCAGGGGTTCTTCCCTGCGGCTCAGCCGCACCCTAGGTCTGGTTGCTGCTGCTTATTTTTTCGGTGAAGAAGCGGATCTGGCGTGTACTGCAGGCGGCTGCGCGCGGCATGGGGTGGTCTGCAAGGCAGCACAGCCGCGTGCGGCGGTTATGGAGCAGCGCGGCTTTTGCCGCGATGGCTGTGATAAGCTCATATTTATAATTACTTATCTATATTTTTCTCCATTGTTTCAAGTGTTTTACATTATTTTTTTACTTATTTCTGTGCATGAGTCTATTTTAGAGGGTGTTATGCCTTTGATGGGTGATTTTTGCAGGTTTTAGGCCAAATTCATTGGAAACCCGTACCAAAAGTAGATGATGTTCAAAGGAACAGTCACGACTTCTTCCACAGATGGAATCTGAGCTAATAAAGCACATGGATGGAAATATCTTTGAATTAGCTTTCCAACGCAACTAGAATCGGGTCAATCGGAGTTTGTAAGCAAAAGTTATGGCCAAAACCGTGAGACTGCGCAGAAGGGGGACGCATGCATTCCTGTCGATCGACAGGATTTGTGTCGCTCGACACAGAAGCTCAACTTGAAGAACCGACAAAAATTTAAACCCAGATTTTGACTGGATGGTTGTGTCGATCGACAGCCTGCCTGTCGATCGAAACGGAGGCCCGAAAAGGCTGTTTTTGGCCTGTTTTGGCAGTTTTTGCTCTTTTTACCCAATACTCAAATTATGTCATTTTCCCCCTCTATAAATATGAACTCTTAGGCACAAAAATTATACAGTTTTTCCTTGGATTTTACATTGAGCTTTGGAGTTTTTCAAGACATTGAAGGTTCCTCTTCATTTGTAAGTTCATTAATAACATGTTTATTTACTTTCTAGTCATGATTTGTGGCTGGAACCCTAAACAGGTTCTAGGGTTATGATTTCTTTTCTGATGCATGTCTAATTGATATCAACTCATATAGCATGGTTTAATTCTCTGATTTAATTTTATAATCTAGATTAAAAGAAAGACCGAGAGGTGAATTGAGATCTAGGTTTAAAGTTAATAATTGATGGATCGAGAGATGAAAATTATTAACAGGAAGAGAGAATTAATTGTGTTTGTTTTCTGTCTCAAAAGGAAGAAACCTACATAGGAATAATTAGATAATTATGAGATTGATTAATTTGGTGTTCTTGAGACCGAGAGGAGATAGTCACTAATTAATAATCTAGGATTTAATTGCCTAACCAAGGAATTTCATCCACAAAAATCTATGTTTTCCCCATTGCTGAGTTGATTGATATTTGCATGTTGACGATTAGATAATCTGCCCTAGGATCTGTGCTTTCCTTTAATTGTTTTTTAAACCTTTAATTTCTCGCATTGTCATATTTAATTACAAAACAAAACCCCTTTTTCAAATTCCTCAAACTTCTATGTTTTGAAAATTTTGACTAGTACTTTAGATTTATCATTGCACAGTCCCTGTGGGATCGACACCTACGAGTGTAAAAATTATTATTTGCTCGCTGTTTCTGCAGTCATCAAATTGGCGCCGTTGCCGGGGACTTGTCAGATTAATCTAATTATTAGTTTATTTTTAGTTCTGATGGATTGAGGCTGTATTTTATTTTAATTTCGTTTTTATTAGTTTTGTTGTTTTGAATTTTGTATTTAGTTTATTGATTTTGGTTTTTGGTGTTTGATTTTCGTGTTTGTTCATGTTCAATTTTTTTCTGGTTTTCGGCCTCTATCTCGACCGATAGAATCTCTATCGACCGAAATAGGCGCAGAAGACACCCGTGCCGATCGACAGCCTCTGTGTCGATAGACACAGTTGCTGATTTTCTATTTTCTTTTGTTTTTCTTGCAGTTTTATGAACACAAGGGCCCAGGGCAAGCCACTCGAGAGTTTTGACCCAGAAATCGAGGCCACCATCAGAAAAAGGAAAGGAAAAGCCAAACAAACCATTGACACCGTCATGGATGAGATGCCACCCTTGGAGGATTCCGACACACAGCTCATCTCTCAAGAGAGTGCCACCTAACTTGTCCAAGAAGTCACTCAGATGGAGGACATCATCAAGCAGCTCATGGAGGAAAGGGAAGCAGACAGGCGCAAGGCCGAAAGAAGAGAAAGAGAAAGAGAGAGAGAAAGGCGCCGCCCAGAAGACTCTGATGATGAGGATCCGAATGCGATGGCCAAGATGTACAGACCACAACCCGGGAATGAGGGATTTGCTATTGGCATCACCGCCAACAACTTTGAACTCAAGACTGGGTTGATTCAGATGGTTCAGCAGAACCAGCTCGGGGGCCAAGCAGTGGAGGATCTATACACTCACCTCAGGATGTTCGTGGAGGTTTGTGATACCATCAAGCAAGGAGGAGTTACCCAGGATGTGATTCGTCTACGCTTGTTCCCCTTCTCACTTAGGGATCAGGCTAGGACGTGGTTTACAACCTTGGACTGCGACAACATCCGTTCATGGGCCGATCTCAGAGCCGAGTTCCTCGCCGCCTTCGTGTTCATTTACTGCTTTATTATGCACGAGACTTTAAACCTAGCAATCATATTGCTAGTGTATAACTGTGAAGAAACCTTAATCTATACCTGAGTTTAAATAATCTTCAAAGGAAAAATAAGTGTAAGTGACGATTAATCATTCCGCTGCATTTCGTGTTCTTGTTTAAGCACGACGACTCTGATATTTAAGGACCAACAACCTTCTTTTGTCTTGATTCTTTTGCTGAGGTAACTGCTTTCTTGGTTTGGGCTTTGGAGACTGGCTTCTTCTGCTCCTTCTTGGCTGAATTTGACTCCTTCTTCTTCGTGTGTGAAGATGTTGGAGTAGCCTTCTTGCTTCCTGTTGATTTCTCTTTTTCTTCAGTCACTTGCAACTTCGCGGCAGCATCTACCGGGTTTTGCAAAGGGTCTGCCTTTGCCTTCTTTGATTTCTCAGATTGCACTCCCTTCTTCACAACAGGTGCCTCCTCGTCTGGTACTTCCACCGGATTGTCCGCACTTGTCTGCGGGAGTTTAGCGTTCCTACTAGCCATAGTTGCTAAAGCAGTTCGGCCAGACCTTCGCACTGGCTTTTCTGGCGTTTTCCCTTTTTTCTTAGAACTTGGAGTTGGACTCTCTTCCACGGATCCAGGTTTTCTTTTCGCAGGGTTCTTAGTTTTCATCTTTGATGTTTCTTTACTCAACCCAAATCAGAAAATAAGCACGCGATATTTTTGCAAACACAATGCACGACTCAAGCACCCCCCTTTTCAACGAAAACAACCTATCTCACAATAGTTCATCCAAGTAAAGAAAATACCCTCCCCCAAACTTTATGCTTCAGGAAAATCATTCAGAAAGTTTGGTTCACAGACTCAAGAAAAATAATGATGGGTTCAAGTAATTCTCTTTACTGGAATTGAAATTTCAAACCTCCAAAAAAAAAAAAAAAAAACAAATTACCCTTTTTTCAGTCCCGCATGCGTAAAGCATAACACATTTTAGCCTTAACAATCGATTACTCATCACAATCTTGTAATCTCACACACTTCCCAGACATGAAATTCACAGAAATAATCAGATAAACTTCAAAAGAACATGATCCTCAGCAAAAATTTCAGAAAGATAAGAATTTAAAATTACCGTTGGCTGCATGTTGCCTCATGTTCTCCCTCTAATTACAATTCACAATGACGATGAACAACGAGAAAGAAAGAATACTTGCATTGGCTATTTAACCTCACAATTCTTCAACCTTTCTTTCTCTGCTTGTCCTTTTCTTCTTTCAAATACCCGAAATGGTGAGGTTTCTTTTTGGTTTTTCAGAATTATAAAGCGGAAGTAATATATACAAAAAATAGAAACCCTTTCGACTTCCTTTGAAACGACACAATATAAAATTCAAAAATTTAACTGCCACAAGTAACCTGCCAAAAAGTGAGTCTGCCTCCGATGACGTCAGCAGCAGTTCATCGACGGTTACTTGCCTTCCATGTGTCCTTCTTTGCAATGATGATTCAAAATTAGAGTGCAAAAATCGTTTCCCCTTTTTTTTCAGATTTTCTTTAATCTATTAAAATAAAAACTTAAAGATATCCTAAATCATATAATATTAACTCTACATTACTCTAATGCATAAAGTTCATCTACCTATAATGAAATCATACTATTTACATGCTGTAGTAACTAGAGATAAATACTACTAAACTAATAATAAGGCAAAAATAATAAAATGCAATAAATTAAAGATACTACTCCCTGAACCAGTTTTGATGCTATTTTAATGAAATTCCTTTCATTGGTTCAGGGACTCCGATGCTTAAGACTCTTCAATAGGAATGGAAGCCTTTTCCCTGTTTATGCTTCCTCCATGATAGTGCTTCACCCTAGCTCCATTTACTTTGAATGTTTCTCCAGTATCCTCATTCTTCAAATCCACTACTCCATGTGAACATGCCTTGACCACTACAAAGGGTCCTGACCACCGAGATTTTAGCTTCCCTGGAAATAGCTTCAGCCTGGAGTTGAACAATAAAACCTTCTATCTTTCTTAAAATTTCCTCTCAGAAATCCTGCTGTCAAGCCATTTCTTAACCTTCTCTTTGCATAGCTTGGCATTTTCATATGACTGCAGCCTTAGTTCATCAAGCTCATTCAACTGCAATATCCTCTTTGCACCACTGCATTTTGGATCCAAATTCAACTTCCTTGTTGCCCAGTATGCTTTATGTTCTAACTCCAAAAGTAAGTGACAAGCCTTCCCAAAGACCAACCTATAAGGTGACATTCCCAAAAGAGTTTTATATGCAGTCCTGTAGGCCCAGAGTGAATCATCAAGATGTTTAGACCAATCCTTCCTGGTGACATTCACCACCTTCTCAAGGACACTCTTCACTTCCCGATTGGAAAGCTCTGCTAACCCATTAGTCTACGGATGATAAGCTGTGGAAACTCTGTGGGTAGCATTATACTTTGCCAACATTGCAGACAGACTTTTATTGATGAAGTGAGTGCCTTCATCACTGATTAAAGCTCTTGGTGTGCCAAATCTAGTGAAAATATTTTTGTGTAGGAACTTCATTGTAGCTGAATCATTACAGGCACAAGCACATGCTCCAACCCACCTAGACACATAATCAACTTCCAGTAAAATATATTCATTTCCAAAATACATTGGAAATGGACCCATAAAATCCATTCCCCACACATCAAACAATTCTACCTCGATTATGTTGTTCAGTGGCATTGCATTTCTAGCAGGCAAGTTTCCAACCCTTTGACATCTATCACAATTCTTCACAAATGAAAATGAATCTTTAAAAATAGTGGGCCAAAAGAAACCTGACTGAAGAACTTTTGCGGCTGTTCTCTGTCCACCATAATGTCCTCCCTATGCTACAGCATGACAGTCTACCAGAATTGCCTGCACATCCTTCTCTGGTACACACCTCCTAAAAATCTGATCTGATCCTTGTCTGTACAGCATTGGATCATCCCAATAGTAGTACTTCGTTTCATGAAGAAACTTTTTCAACTGCTTCCCCTTGATTCCATAGGGTTTCCTCCCAGTAGCCAAATAGTTAGCCATGTCGGCATACCATGAGGCTTCCTCTTCACATCTCATTAGCTGCTCATCTGGAAATTTATCATTAACTTGCTCAATCTCTTCTTCTTCATTGAGGTTTTCCAATCTGGAAAGATGGTCTGCTACTTGATTTTCAGTTCCCTTCTTGTCTCTGATTTCTATATCAAACTCTTGTAGTAACAATATCCACCTGATTAACCTTGGTTTGGCATCCTTCTTGGCCATTAGATACTTGATTGCTGAGTGGTCTGTATAAACAATCACCTTGGATCCCACCAGATATGATCTGAATTTGTCAAATGCGAACACCACAACTAACAACTCTTTCTCTATGGCTGTATAATTTTTTTGAGCTCCATCAAGGGTTCAACTTGCATAGTAGATCACCCTGAATATCTTCTCTTTTCTCTGCCCCAAGGCTACCCCTAAAGCATAATTGCTGGCATCACACATAAGTTCAAATGGAGAATTCCAATATGGCGGTTGCATAACTGGTGCAGAAATCAGAGCAGATTTCAGCTTCTAGAATGCTTCCATACATTGTGGAGAAAACTCAAACTTCCTATCTTTCTCAAGCAACTCAGATAAGGGCTTTGCAATTTTTGAAAACTCTCTTATAAACCTTCGATAAAATCCTGCATGTCCTAGAAAACTTCTGATTGCCTTGACTGAACTTGGTATTGCCATCTTCTCTATCACCTCAATTTTGGCTGGATCAACTTCCATTCTGGCTTTTGATATCTTGTGTCCCAAGACTACTCCCTGCTGCACCATGAAACAACATTTTTCCCAGTTCAGCACCAACTGTGATTTCTCACACAATTTCAAGACCTTTTCCAAATTCACCAGACATGCTTCAAAATTCTCTCCAAATACTGAAAAGTCATCCATAAAGATTTCCAATCCATTTTCTATCATCTCAGAGAAAATAGCAATCATACAACGCTGAGATGTTGCTGGAGCATTGCATAATCCGAAAAGCATTCTCCTAAAAGCAAAAGTTCCATAGGGACAAGTAAATGTGGTTAAACTTTGATGTTCTGGAGCTATTGCTATCTGATGATACCCTGAATATCCATCCAAAAAGCAGTAAAACTCCTGTCCAGCTAGCTTATCCAGCATCTGATCTACAAATGGTAAAGGAAAGTGATCCTTCTTTGTTGCATCATTCAACTTCCTGTAGTCAATGCAAATTCTCCATCCAGTTACTGTCCTTGTAGTGATCATTTCATTGTTCTCATTTTGAACCACTGTGACTCCTCCTTTTATGGGAACACATTGCACAGGACTTACCCAAGAACTATCAGATATGGGAAAGATAATCCTTGCATCCAGCCATTTAATCACCTCTTTCTTCACTACCTCTTTCACATTGGGATTTAATCTCCTCTGTGGCTGAATAGAATTCTTACTCCCTTCCTCTATCAAGATTTTGTGCATGCAGATTGTAGGACTTATCCCCTTGATGTCAGAAATAGTCCATCCTATTTTCGGCTTATGCCTTTTCAATAGTTCCAACAGACTTTGCTCATTTTCTTCCTTCAAATTTGCTGCTTTGATCACAGGTAATGTATCTGATTCACCCAAGTAAGCATACTTCGGGTGAGCAGGTAAAGGTTTTAGGGTTAATTCTGGAGGTTCCTCCATAGAAGACTTGGTCCCTTTTATTTCTCTAGATAATAGATCCAATGGCTCAAATGGTTGCCGAACTCACCCAAACTTTTGCCCTTGCTCTACCCATGCTGCAGCTTCACTTGGTAATTCCTCAACATCATCTTCCTTCCCAGAATGGTTTTTCTCAAAAAATTCTTCTATTGCTGACTCCAGTACCTCCACAGAGAAACATTCTTCAGGATCATCATGAACCTTCATGGCATTAAACAAGTTAAAAGTAGCTTGTTCATCTTGTACTCTCATAATCAACTCCCATTTCTCAACATCAATCAGTGTTCTCCTTGTAGCAAGAAATGGTCTTCCCAGGATAATTGGCACCTCCCTGTCTGCTTCATAATCCAGAATTATAAAATCTGCAGGAAAGATAAACTTATCTACCCTCACGAGCACATCTTCAATCTTTCCATCAGGATGTACAGTAGATCTATCTGCTAACTGAAGAGAAATGGTGGTAGGTCTAGCTCCTCCAATGCCTAATTTTTGAAAAATTGATAATGTCATCAAATTTACACTTGCTTCTAGGAACATAGAGCCCTACCCACATCTCGACCTCCAATAGAACAAGGGATAGTGAAACTCCCTGGGTCCTTTAACTTAGCTGGAATCTGTCTCCTTAGAGGTCCACCTACTTCCTCAAACAATGAAACTGTTTCAAATTCCTTCAACCTCTTTTTCTTTGACAAAATGTCCTTCAAAAACTTCACATAAGTTGGCATCTGCTCAAGTGCTTCCACCAATGGTACATTGATATGGATTTGTTTCAGCATTTCCAAAAATTTCTTGAACTGTTCCTCCTCTTTCTGCTTCTTAAATCTGGTTGGGTATGGTGGTGGTGGTGCATAATCATATTCCTCCAAACCAGATTTCCTCTTAGTTTTAGAAATATTTCCTTCAGACATCTCTGCAGGTTTCTCCACATGATCTTCTTATGTCCTCAAATCAGGGGGCACATCCTCCTTCTCCAGAAACTTATCTTTTTGCAAATTTTCTTTGGTTATTGCAGCTCCTGCTGATGATCCTTCTCCTGCATCCAAATTCTCAGCCCTTCTCTCTTCAAACTGTTTCCCACTTCGAAGTGTGACAACTTTACAATGCTCCTTTCCATTCATTGGATTCTCAGTGTTACTCGGCAATGCTCCTGGTGGTCTACTTCTCAATTCATTGGCTAACTGCCCCATTTGCACTTCCAGACTCCTTAAAGAAGATGTTTGGCTCTGAATAAGAGCATCTTGATTTTTAAGCCGCACTTCATTTTGAGTCGTAAATTCCTTCATCATTTCCTCCATGGTTTTCTCTTGTTTCGGAGGTGGAGCTTCGAGACTCTGCTGTTGATTATAACCTCCTTTGTTTTAATGCTACTCCCTTCCTGCAGCATTTTGATTTCCTTGTCCAGACCAAGAAAAGTTTGGATGATTCCTCCATCCAATGTTATAAGTGTTTGAATATGGATTATTAGTCTAGTGATGATGATTTCTATTTCCTATATAGCAAACCGACGCTGAATTTGATGGACATTCCTCAAATTGGTGTGCTCTTCCACAATAAATACAATCCAAAGGTCCTGAGGTTTCTGCACACATTGGAGTTGTTTTACTTGGACTGGTATTTTTCTCAATGCTCTTCATAGTTGCTCCTAGAGCCTCCATTTGTGCAGTCAAAGCTTTCATTGGATCAACTTCCAGCATTCCTGCTACCTTAGGAGTGGAGATAGCTGTTGCTCTTGAATTTGCCCAGAAATAGTTATTAGCAGCCACTTTGTCCAAAATTTCACAAGCTTCATTGTATGTCTTGTCAAACAATGCTCCTCCAGATGTAGCTTCTATCATCATTCTCGAATTACCGTTCAGCCCATTGTAGAAAATCTCCATTTGGATACAATAAGGTATGCCATGGTTTGGGCATCTTCTCAGCAGTTCTTTGAATCTTTCTCATGCTTCACTAACAGACTCATCTTCCTGTTTAAATGCCATGATTGCATTCCTACATCGTGCATTCCTTGTCGGAGGGAAATATTTCAGCAAAAAGGTTTCAGTCAGCTTGTTCCAGGTAGTTACAGATCCTGGTGGCAAATTAATGAGCCAGGTTTTTGCACTATCCCTTAGAGAAAAAGGGAACAACCGCATTCTCAAGGCCTCAGGTGTAACTCCTTGCAGCTTGAAGTTATCACAAATCTCTAGGAAAGATTTCAAATGCAAATGTGGATCTTCGGTAGCCTGTCCCCCGAACTGCCCCAAACTCTGCAGCATTTGAAACATCACAGGTTTCAACTCAAAGTGTTGTGCCTGAACTTCTGGCCTCGCAACCCCTGGATCAAAATCCAAGAACTTTGGTGCTGTATAAGTTCTGATTATCCTATCTCTTTCATCAACCGGATTTTCCAAGTCAACTTCCGGCTCAGGAATTCTGTCAGCCATCTTTCTAGCTCTTTGCTTTCTTCTGTTCTTTCTAAAAGTTCTCTCTATCTCTGGATCAAATAGAAATATTTCCCTAATTGTCTCCTCACTCAAACACCGCTAGCGTTCCCTACAATTATAGAAAATGATTAGTTTCCTACAACTTCATTCAACCAACTGTGCATGCAAATTCAAACAATATAATAGCATACAGACTCAATATCAATCACTCCCCGGCAACGGTGCCAAAAACTTGTTGTTGTGTGCTAGTAGCTATTAAAATTATACGCAAGTGCACGTATGTCTAACAAGTAATACAGATCTAAGTCTAGATATCGTACCCAAGGGAGTGAAAGTGAATCGTGCACATTCTATTGCTTGTAAATTAATGGGGTTTTGTAATTTCTTCAAACTAAAATAACAAGAAAGCATATAAAATGAAACCAAACAGTGCGAGAACAATTAATAATATTTCTTCCCACAAAATAATCATAAACTAGTAGACTATGGTTTTAAAATCAATGATAAAATGCACTCGGGTTATTGACCTTTGTTCATCTACTCTCCTATATGCTGCAGCTTTGTTCATGCATCAACTCTGGTTCTTGCTACCACACTCTTTTCTGTCTAGACTATCGTCATAGCACTAGATCTATGTTTTCTTGCTAACCTTCATATGTCTATGATAGATTTTGCCTTCAAACAAACTATCTCAGAACAGGGGTTCTTGCAAGTCTTTGAATCCATGTATGTCTACACTAGAGATAAAGATTGACCACGATTCCCTCATCCTAGATCTCCTCTCGGTCTCACTAGGCGAGATTTCTACCTGCCACTGTCGTGTTTAGATAGACAAACAAACCAGAATCGAAATCAAACACCAGATTTAATACGAGAACAACTTCAACATATATTCAAGAAGAAGAATTAGTCAATAACCCGAGCTTAAAAGGTTTAGCTCATGCTTACAAAGGATAAAAAGCAAGTAACATTCAAGTTCATAACTCCAAACATTAAAAACGTAGAAATGTTAAAGAAACTGCAAAATAGATATAAACTATTCAGGTTTGTTGCAACATCCACTTCTTGCTCAAACTCCTATGTTGATATTCCTCTCTCATTGTCTTTTTTCTGTGTCCTCTCTCTTTTCTGAAAATATCTCTCCTGTCTCCCTTCAGCTTCATCCAAGCCTTACACGTGGCTCCTCAATCTGCCTCCCAGTTCTGACAGTTCTCCTTGGTGACACGTGTTCTACTTTTGGGATAGGATCTGAAAAGTGCCGAGATCCTGTCTGCTGTGGTCCCGGATATTCCTCATTAGAGTTCTGGCCATGCTGCTCCTATGCTGCGACATCATATCAATCCTTCTTGCTCTTGTCATGCTCCAGCATAGTGAAACCTGTGATACTATTCAAACAATTCTTTTCGCAAAAACTCATAATTAACACAATACTTCATAATATACCTAAATTTAATAAACTAACCAAATAACCTATATTATACCATTTATCCTATAAAACAAGACTATTCTAAGACGTAATTAATTAAGTTCGCCCACAAAATAATAACTCTTTAAGAGAGTAATCAGTAAGCTATCACCTTTCCTTCTTGCATCAACACGCAACCTAGTCCGTTCTTGGATGCGTCAGTATGTACCTCAAAGTTCTTGTCTGACTCTGGTACTGCTAAAATCGGTGCGGTTGTCAACTACTCTTTTAATCTCTGAAAGCTCTCTTCACATTCTTCTGTCCATTCAAACTTTATTCCATTCTGAAGCAGTCATGTCATCGGCTTCGTGATCTTCGAGAATCCTTTAATAAATCTTATGTAGTATCCAGCAAGACCGAGAAAGCTTCTGATCTCATTTGGCATCTTTCGTGACTTCCATTCTATTACCGTCTGAATCTTTGCTGGATCTACTTTTATGCCTTCAGCTGACACGATGTGACCTAGAAATGTCACTTCTCTTAGCCAAAATTTACACTTACTGAATTTGACATAAAGCTTCTCATTTCTGAGCGTCTGTAATACCGTCCTCAAGTGCTGCTCATGTTTCTTCTCATTCTTCGAGTATATAAGGGTATTGTCATTAAATACCGACACAAAATCGTCGAAGTTTCATGTCTAGGAGTTCTTGCAATTGTACTTTAATTTCTTGTAACTCCTTGGGTGCCATACGGGACAGTACTTTAGAAATCGGAGCTGCTCCTGACTCTAGATTGACCATAAATTCCATTTGCCTGTTCGGTGGCAGACTCGGTAACTCATCAGAAAACACGCCTTCAAATTCTCTAACAACGGGTACATCCAAGACCATAATTTCTTCTTTCTCTTCACTTTCCAAGTACACCAAATACCCTTGTAGCGCTGAAATAACTGGTACCCTCTGCTTCCTTGAAACCCATATACGAAAGATCCTTCGTTCTATGACTGCGGGGTAGTGACCTTCCTCTCATGACATAGAATCATCGCTTTGTTCTCTGCTAGCTAATACATTCCCAAGATTCTATCAACATCGTACATATCCATTACGTTTAACTCTGCTATTTTAATCTCATGTTTACCTATTCTAATTTTCAGATCGCGACATACTAAGGTAAATGTAACTATCTCTCCTGAACGCAACACTACATTGAATTCATATCTATTTCTTTCTACTTTAAGTCTTACTAATTCATCACATGATGATAAGTATCAAGTAAAACCGTAATATGTTGCCTTCATTTTTATTGCTTCCAAAAGCATACGCTCAAACTTTTCCCCTAATTATTTTCCTCTGCCTCAGCCTCTACCACAACTTCATTCTTTCCCAAAATTTTCTAAATTCCTGCCATTTGAGATATTAGAGTAGGGAAAAAGTTCTCCCAGTGAAAAGCTCAACGCAGTTCGTTGACTCATTAATCTTATCTAATTTAAACTCGACTCCGAGTTGAACTCTCTACCTTTCTTGTTAAAAATTCTCTTCAATTGGTAAACACCCAGGAATTGAAGGAAATGACCATAAACAACATATTGAAGTGATGAAGAACGTACTTCAATTCAGACATGTTTGAACAAGGAATAACATAGTTGTATTCAAAAACCAAAGAGGTTGTGCAACAAGTCGCATGCTTGATTCAAGAAATAATTAACGATTTAAGTAACGAATGGGAAACAAATACAATTTTGCATGCTTAACAAAATGGTACACTCGACAACAACGAGGTTCAAATACGCATGCTTAATTTCAACCAAAACGAGTGGGAACGAATTCGTCTCATCATGCTTGAGAAATGGATATAATTTAACAATCACGAAGGTAATAAGGAAGTGCAGTTACGCATGTTCTATTGGAGATGGACATGCCAATAACTTATAAAGGATATGCTTCCTTCAAATTAGAAGAAAAAATCAAAATAATTGAATAGTTCGAACGAATAATATAACTCCTCAGAAATCAAGGGAACAGTCAGATGAATTATTAAAATTTAGCGTTACTAGGCATGCTTGAACCAAGGAAGATCGATTGATGATAGCATACAAATAGACATGCTTGGAAAAAGAAACAAGAACAACTTGTCCATATTCAAAGGAATAGGGAAGGTAAGTAAGAAATGAACACACTTGATTCAAAGGAAACAAATTATTAATCAAGGAAGAGAATAAAGTCAAGGTGTGATCACACATGATTAAAGATCAGAGAAATCATCAGAATAACCAAAGAACAATTCGACCAGTCCAAAGAATGGTACAAAGCGCTGGCAGCACAAAACCAACGTGACAAAATCATTCCGCAATATGTCAAGTGTAGAGAAAAAAATATTAGGAGGCGTCATCTATGAAAAACTTATGCCTCAAGTGTGAAGAATTTTGACATTAAGTAAAACGATGTCCCTCAGTTCAATTTAGAAATGAAAACGAGTAGGACAATCAAAGGCCCGCAAATAAAAAATTTTAGGGTAATGAAGAAAAATATACCACATTTGAAGAGAATTGTCCTCTCATCGGACAACATTATTAATTGGTCGAAGATAATACTACAATCCAATATTCTCATTAAATCTTACTTAGCATATCAAAGTTTTTCTCAAACCACACCACATCCAAAACAGTGAGTTATCTTCGTTGTGGCTTTCTGTTATACCGCCATTAGAATAAAAAAGATTCTTATGCACAAAATCTTCCTTCAAATGGGAGTTCTTCATTTGAATCTATAATTCTTGTCAGGCAGCTTCCACCTACCGATACTCATTTTATCGATTCACCATAACATTTTGGGTCCCCATCAAGTAATGCTTCACCTTACAACCTTACGAAATCATATTCATCTTCAGTACTTCGTACTTGATTTAACACAAGTCAATGACGTTCCTTTAAGCTTTTAAATGTTTAGTCAAAATAACACGAAATTGATATAGCATGTCTCAATTATATGCTAATAACAAGATCAAAATTTATGTGCTTTTCATGCACAATCATTCTCATGCCCGTGAGTAGCGATCCGTACTTCGCTCATACTTAAACCTGACTACACATAATACAGATACTTTTCGATTCAACCGAGACTATAAACGTCGTTTCATGCTCCCACAGCAACACCAATCAATATCAAATCAATCAGAATCTCAAGGTTCTAGATTCAGCGGGTGCCATTTCATGTCACCCCTATCAACAATAACTAACATCAACTCACAATCAGTACTATTAATCATTGTAATATAACGCTTCTATACTTACTCCCACATCCAAAACTTTGTGTTTCGGTGGAATCATTCTCCTTCAACACACCATGCCGAGGTTCCATCGGATCCTCACGCTAACACATTCACTCGAGTCTTGACTACATCTGTCAGGCTTACTGCGTGCATTCTGCACACTTAACACCAAATACTGGATTTTCCAGTTTCACAAGAAATTTTCAATTTCCACAACAACATATCTCATTCTTATACACCAAGTCTAACCATCAATCTAAGTTTATCAGTTTCAAGCAAACAGTCAGTTAGTCATGTCTTAATCCATCCTAATCTAACCTTTCAAGGTTAATCAATTCTTTACAGCTCAGCTCAAATTAACACATCCTTTAGCATTAACACAAAAGTTTACACTGCTTGCAACACATTTTCAAAACACATCATCTGAAATCATAATTTCAAAGAATCATCATACTAATATCAAAACCAAACAACTTCCATAAGTTCTAAAAATCATACTTTTCTCCAGACAACAGCAATCATTTCTTTCATCAATCAAACGGTGTCAGCACTCTGCTCGACACAAAATATCACACATACTTCAATAACATCTTTCAACCACCCTTATTCAACTTTCGTACAGCTTTCAAATCACTTTCAACTTTATAGTCACGATCACATCGTGCTATCTTTTCAAATTCTCTTTTGATTTCAAATCAGTTCAAATCGACTCCATAATAAACCAAACTTGCAAGCAGGTATCTTCAAAACTCTTTATTACATACCTCAGATCGAGCAGGATGGAGCGGGGTGTAAAGCACGAGCATACTTCTTTCAAAACAAATACCTTGAAATCACCTTTCAAACAAATTTCTTTTCAAAATCTTTTCTTTTAAAAACCTAAAGCTCTGATACCACTTCTGTAACGCCCCCAATTAGCCTTCCCAACATTAAGGCGCGTTACAGTCGTGGTTAAATATTTTTGAACAATAATTACAACAAAACTGCGGAAGATTAACGATATTTAAAAGATCAACTTTAAACCACATTCACCAGTTCATATTTTAAATAAACATAAGTTGAAAGTAGTTCAGAAACAGTTATTCTTCAAAAGATTTAACAACGGGAAGGAAAGTAATTTAGAGCGTGTGCAGTGGGTGTAACGTGACGGTAATACACATATGAGGATGCGTATTACAGGATCTTCAAAATCTGTACAAATCCTTCTTCGGCTTTACACCCTTGCCCCTTCCATCACTGCTCCTTAACCTGCGTATTTTAGAAATAATACGAGGGGTTGAGTACAAATGTACCCAATGGAAATATGCCCGAAAATACAGTTTAAATATGAATGATATGCAACTCACGCAGATAAACATGGGGTTTTATTGAAAGTAACCATGTTAACCAAAACATTTTCATTTGCTCGAGCTAACTACAATGTTAACATATCTGCTTTAACGTTGTGTAACTGGAAGTTGGACCACTTCCAAGTTACGATGAACAGTTGGGAATGGTCAAACCATTTTATCCACCGTCACCAATTTGTGCACAAGGTCTCAGTATCACACAGCGTTGAGACACGATCGATTTTTGTTCATAAGTCATCATAAAGTTTGCTAACTCTAAATGTTAGGTTTGCTAACCTTTTATTTCACAGAAGCTCAAGTACCATTAAGGTCTTGGTTCTCATCTCTCTGTTGATAGGAATCAATCAGAGGAACAGATATGCAACACAAATATTTTATGCATAGCAATTAGTTTAAAACGAAACATTTTCACACACACTTTGAAAACTGAGCGCAAAGCTCGAAAGCATTTTATACTGAAATAATTCCCACTTGGTGTTAAGCTTTAGCGGACTAGATGTCTCTCGTTAATTGAGCAATTGAGCCTTCCTCCTTATTTCTACCTTCAATAATATAGTACACAACTAATTAGGATGGATAAAGTTTATCAGTCCTAGCTGATAACACTTGACCCGATCAAAACCTATGACTGACATCTAACTGACATCCTTTAGTCAATCGACTCACAGTCATTTCACATTTTCAATTTCCAACTTCAGTCGATACAGTTAATCCATCATAATTGACTAATCAACGTAATTAACTCACATTTTTGACATTTCAAACGCTTAATCATGCTTCGAACCCAACTCTAATCGAATAATTCCATTCTCGACATTCGATTTCAAAATCTCAATAATAAGACTAAATAATAATTTTAAATAAATAAATAATTTCTACTTACCCTTTTTTTTTACAAAATATAATAATAATATAGTAGTAATTATAATGATAATAATATTAACAAAATAATAACAAATATATATAACATAACATGAGGGAGAAAGAGAAAAAAAATATGAAGATAATAGATAGAATATTTTATTTTATATATTCTTTTTGAAACTTACATATACACATAAAATGTATGGAGAGAGAGAAAAATAATTAATATACATATACATTGAGGAGAGAGAGAAGGAGACATCTTCTTCTTCCCCAACAAAACACACGCATATATATATACATATACAGGAAATACAACCGTGATCTCCGGAACAGCACCGATCGACGGCCGACCGTGTCGACCGCCGCCGTCCTTGACAGTCAGACCAACCGCGACGGCCGACGCCGTCGGAGAAGCAGCACTGTCGCACGAGACAACAGCAGCCGTGCGAACAGCAGCAGCTCGAGCGCCGTCGCCGGCCCTGCTCCCGGCGACTCCGACCTCTCCCCCACACAACCCAAAATGATCACAGACCTTCCTAGACTCTACCCATATGTCTCAACTGACAGGAAACTGCAACATTCACCGGGAAAAAAATGAAGGTTTGAAGCTTTTACCGGAAAATGACAGCGGCGGTTCAAACATTTTCCGGCGTCCAATCCTCGGTTTCAGGACATCAAAACACTCCCTATAACACAAGGAACATGAATCCTTTGATTAAATTCTGATTCAAACAGGATACGGTCAAGTTTCCGAAATAAAAACCGTAACGGTCCGAAACCGACGGGGTACCTTTCAAGGCTCGCAACTCTCTCGAGATTGCTCCAAATGAATCGTGCCTTAGCTTCACGTAAACCTAGAAGAACAAGGTACGATTAGATTGTGTTGGTTTTTCCGGTGGTGGCTCGTGGTCGCCGGAAAAGGGGCAGTTTCAGGGTGCAGTCGTGCTGCGGAAACTGAGGTTTTCTCTCTCTTCCAGCTGATTTTCTCGCCTCTGCTGTCTGTCTCACTCTTATCTGGACGATTGAAGATGATAAATGATAAAGATGAGCTGCATAAAGATTGGTTTGATTCAAGGCTGAAACCAAAACTTCACTGCCTCTCTCACTCTCGCTCTCGCTGGACTGGGAACAGACGAAGATGAATGGAAAATATTTCTGCAAGTTTTGTTTGATTTACTCCCAGCCAACACCACCGCCACACCTCCTTCTTCTTCCAAGTTGCCTTCACCCTCGCACACATGACACACGCAAGGCATGCACACACGCACGTCGACTTTCTTCAGGGTGAAGAAACATTTTTCTTTTTCTTTTTATTTTAAATATTTCCCTCACTTCAATTTGGGTACAATTTCCTTCATTAACTAGTCTTAACGAGATCGAAAAATTCGATAAATTATATGGAAATGCTCCTCTCGATGAGCTTGTCTTGCCCGTAAAATTTCAAAATTTTCAAATTTTCGGAGACAAAAATTATTCCATTTTCCGTTTAATTCGACATTTAATTAAAAATTATACGGGCCTCAAAAAAATATTTTGACAATTTCCTATGCTTCCATATAATATTTCCAAGCATTGCCTAGCTCGGTTTTAGAATCGTACTCCCCGAGTGCAAGTTGTGGATTTAATCACATTTATTAATATTCCAATTTATTTCTCTATGCACTCGTCCATCTTTTATAAAATTGTGACTTTACGGTCACTCTCGTTTTCTCAAAATGATTTGAATGATATAAGGATATCAAATTTTGGATTTCTCAAACTCAACGGGCGATTAATTGTTTCTCAAAGACGGATAAATAAATATTTGCAGAAATTAATATTCCTTTATTATTTAAATTAAGCTTTAATTTGCTTAACTAAAATACGGGATATTACAGATGCAAGGAAGATCTCTATGAGCAAATTGCTTCCAAGTAAGGTGCGAACAAGAGAGAAAGGTATACCTAAAATCCACAAGATTTTTTACAATGGATGACTTGGTAAGGTCGTCTAGCTACCAACGTAAACGGAAGCACTTGTTAGGAGGCAACTCAACCGTTTTTCTTTCTTTTGTTTTAATTCTTTCCTAGGTAATTTTCTTAATGTTTCTTGTTGGTATGTAGATTACTTAGTTGATATGTGCTAAGGGAGCATTTGGATCGAGAGGAGTGATGGAACACCGTCCACCTATTTGCAAACTTAGTCTCACTTGAATAAGTTTTGGGGGATGTGCCGGTTGCCGGTGCCTTGGTTTACTCTTCTCTTCTCTTACCTCCTTCATCTTTAGTTTCTTAGTTTGTTGGATATTATCTCCTTTGATTCGATTTGGTTGTAGTATAGTGATATTTTACACCCGTGGTTTGATTTGGATGGATGTTTTCATGGATTTTATTTTGTGGTGATGAATGAATGAGTTGATTAGATGCATGATTTTCTATGTTTTTTTAGATGAATGGATTGTCGAAAGATTGGCGGTGCTAGTGGAACAATGTTTGATTTGTATTGATTATGGATTGTGGTATGATTGGTGGAAAGATGCTTGAATGAGATTATTATTGTTTTTAATGCATATTATTTTGTTGAGGAATTATGTGGAAGTGTTTTGAGTGAGATTTTTGAATTGGTGGAAATGAGCTTTGTTGAAATGAATTATGCTCAATTGGTGGTGTTTGTGTTTGTGTTTAGTAGGTACCATAAAACAAATGGAGAAGCGGTTTGATCGTGGATACCGATGGGTAACACATTCTATCGTTCTTTTTACCATTTAGATTTGATTGCATTTTAGTTGTTTTAGGTTGTTTGCGTGTAATTGTGTGAATGATGAACCCAAACATGGTTTGAGATATACTCATGATTAGCTAGTGAAGTTTGAAGTTTACCTTAACCTATGATAGGGCGGAATCTTTGACCTCAAAGCATGCTTAGTTGAACTTTTGAATTGCCGAGTTTTGTGTGTGACTAATGTTTTAGACTTAACAAAAAGCCGTGAGAATTGAGCCTTGACATTGTCATATCTTTTCGGTTGTGAGAGGCGAGTTTGAAAGTGAGGAATCTAGTACTTGCATCTATTCTCTATCTATTTGGCATGAGATATTGGATTCCATTTGGTTATTTTGGCGAGTTTGAAAGCGAGAAAGTGAGTTTGGTTATTTTGGTTGAATTGAATTCCATTTGATGAGGCTAGAATTTGAAAGGTTGAAAAGTTGGGAAGAAGGGTGCAATCATAGAAATGAGCACCAACACACAAAAAAAATTTGTTGAGAAAAAAAAGAAAAACAAAGAAGAAAAGAAAGAAAAAATATGAAACATGCAAAGGGCTTGAGAAAAAGTGAAAAAGAAAATAAGAAAAAAATGGAAAGGAAGAATTGAGAAGAGAGTAAGTGATCACTAATTTTTTTAATGATTTTTTATAGAATAGTGACAAGTTAAAATTATCGTTCCCACAGAGATTGTAAAAGCGAACACCTCATGTACTGAACCATTTGTTTTCGGTTTGTTGTCTAAGTAAATAGAAATTTGAAAGGGTTTTGAAATTTAAAACTAATTTTGCAAGAAAATTAAATTAAAGCAGGGAATTAAAATCGGATTTGAAAACACTAGAGAAAAGATCATATTCCAGGGCAAGTTCATGTCAAGGATAGCATGCAAGGAAATTTCATCGATCAATTTAAAATAAAGATTTGGTGGAACATCAGGAAAAGATTACAAATTCCAGGGTTTGGCAATTCATAAAGTAGATCATTAATTTCCTATATTCTTTCGGTCTCTAGGAAAATTAACAACTCCTTAAAAATATCAGATTTATTCCTATGGATTAAATTCCTCTTTTCAGACATAATTAAAATCCATATTAAAAATTCTTGAATCCATTAATCAATTTTCACTCTTCAGTCTCAAATTAATTAATTATGAAAACCTAATCAAATGGCCAATTTAATCAGATTAAGAAAAAGCACAAGAATTGATAAACCAATTAAAAATATTGATCGATTTAATCACTTAAACATGCATCCAAGACAATCACATAAACCCTAGAATCTGAATAAGGGTTTACCTACACATATTCATGTTAAACAGAAATATGGAAAGATAAAACCTGTAACACAACTTCATAGAGAAAACAAGCCTTGTAATTGCATCCAATCTTCAAAGGTTCGAGTACAATCCTCACCACAATTCGAAGCAATTAAAGAGCAAGAAAAACTCTAGGGTTAAAGTTTCAAAAGTGGCGTAATTCTGAAAACTCGCCTAAACAAAACAATATATACTAAGTTTAATTGTCCCAACATGGAAATAACTGAAAAGCATTAAATTCCGCCAGCTTGACCCGAATTTCGATCGACACAAATTCTGTCAATCAAAATGGGCTCTCGAAATCGGATTCTTGAAAGCTCTATCGACTGGTTGCCTCAGACATCCCTGTCGATCGACAGAAATTGTGTCGATCGACAGGACTTCCTCTTCTGTCGATCAGCTTGATATTTCAACGAACTCTGGCTTTCCAACATTCCTCTGTTTTGATCAACACAATTCCTGACGATCGAAACAGAGCACACATCCAAACGATTCTTTTTCAGACTTGGTCAATTTTCACTCCAAAAACTTGTATTTTTCAGCATAACAAACAATTTAGACATAAAACTCATGCCATGCTCGAGATTTAAAGTAAACACACTATAATTCTATCAAAACAACCTAAAAATCCATAGATAAGTGAACGAAATAGCGCACTTATCAACTCCCCCAAACTTGAACTATTGATCGTCCTCGATCAAAACACCAAAAGAAACTCAAATTATGCAAACAGAGATGTGCTAGGCCTCACAAGATTCATCACAATCTAAGCACACCCTCATCCAAAAGACAATGCAATCAAAATCCAATCCAAACCATCAACCGTTTCGGGAAGAACCTCACAGATAGACATAATTTTATCAATCACTCATAACTCAAATGTTCAGGACATGTGTTTCACTCAATTCAAAGTAATACAGTTTTCTTAACCATAAGTTTGGCAAATTCCTCATCTCTCCACTGCTTAGAAAGTAAAATAACTCGGTGAATCAAGAAGGTCTTTTATTTGGTTGTAATGAGGCTTTCCAAGAAAGTAGGTCGTTTTAGGCTGAGTGACTAGCACACCTATAATTTTCGCAACTTCCCAACTATCAACCCACATCACATCACTTTCTCAACTCCTCTTTTCTATACTTGTATTATTATTATTTTTTTCTAAAAGTTCATCTTGCAAACAAGTTTACCAACAGGATTTTTTCAACACTTTTCTTCATCTTTTTCTCTTTTTTTTTTTTCAAGTTAGCTCAAATCCATGAGCAATCATATTTTCAACAACTCACAGCTCAGTATTAAACTACCCTTTTTTTTTTTTTTTCAATTCAATCCACAACTGGCTCACTAGAACATTACTTAAATCAAAGAGCAACTTTTCAGGCTCAAAGTGGCTACAAGTGGTTATGTGTAGGGTTAGTGTTTGGGATAAGGCTAAGAAAAAAGATGCCTAAAATCATTTCCACCAAGTCTTACATCAATACAGTCTTGAGAGAGAAATAAGCCAAATTCTAGAATCCAACTGCAAACTCAATCACACATGAAAGAAAAATTCAGGCACAATTCTCACTTGGTTCATTTGTTCTTCCCTAACAGTATCCAATCCGAATCAGATAAATCAAGCAAAATCCAAAATCAGAGAGCAACTTATCATCCGGTATTCTCCTATCATTGGCTACTCATCATGCAATCCTAATTGTCTCAATCTTAGTGTAGACCAATCATCAATCAAACAAGTTCATATCAAGGGAAGGAATAGTACATAATCTCAAGTAACACTTAATGGATTTCTGAACTAAGAACAAGTACATGGGAAAATAACAAATACATCAGAAATACCTAACTAAAGCAAATACAACTGAAGGGAAACAAAGTACAGGGAAAATAACTGAAGTACAGGGAAATAAAATGCAGTACATCAAATAAGAAATAAGCAAGTAAATAATAATGGATTCCATTCCCACAAGTCATCCTCCCCCCAAACTTATTCAACACGAAGGGAAGAATAAGTTTGAAAGTCAGTTTGTAGGAAAGGAATCTAGACCTCACTCCCGTGGATTTTGATCTCTCTCTGTCCTCCTGTTCCTGCGGCCATAGCACAGGGCTGGCTCAAAATCCGCGAAGTGCTCCTCCATCCGGCGGGTCAGATCCGCCATGGCAGTATTGTGAGCGGCGTTGTAAGCCTCCTGCTGCCGCCTGATGTCGGCAAGCAATGTATCCTGCACAAACTGATGATCTCGGACCTCTCTAAGCTCGGTGCGAAAACTGGCAAAATCTGCCCTCTGCTCCTGCATGAACTGGAGGAAAGGACTCCAATCGGGAACAGCAGTGGACGAACTGGCGCTGGTATATGAAGTAGAAGCTCTATCCCCACCCCCTGCAAGAAATGGAGGGGCATCAGATCGGGGCAGCACGTCTCTCTGCTGCGCAGCCTATCGCCGCTCCTCGGCGAGTCTCTCGGCCTCCTCCTCACGAGTGCGAACCCGCTGATCTGGCGGTGTACCCGCACGGTGTGCTAATCGGGAGGTGGGTGCATCACCCCGAGAACCTCGAGTCCGATCCATGTGATCTGGTTTAGCCATGAACCAGTTTTCGCGGTACGCGAAGTCCGTGACATGGGTCAGCTCGGGAGCAGGTAGAAGAAATTGGTCGTCGTTCGAGAATCGGAGAAAAGCTCACCACGGTAGTCCACCAGGAAACGGAACTGCTCGAGCTGATCGATCTTCAGGGTCCGGTCACCCCCCAGTGGGGTGAAAGCATCAACTGGAATCCCTACGTGTCGGGCGATGGGAGTCAAGAACCCTCCACACCAGAAATTGCCCGGAGTAGTACCGGACTGCCTCTTCCAGTTTTCCATGACGAACGCTGTGAAACTGAGGTGGACGCCATTCAACATGGCCCAAATGCAGAAAATCTCGCACCCCCGGGCTTTTCCGTGCTCATTTCTGCATAATATAGAAACCCCAAATATCTTCTGAATGTAACGGAGCACCGGATTGTCGATAGAAGTGGCCTTCATGTTGGCTTTGCTGAAGTGGGTCGGGTCGGCTGTAGCAGAAATGGAAGGCCAGAAGTCCCCAACCTGGAATTCGGGTGGCTCATGGTAAATGCCCCCCGGTTCACACCCAAAAATCCGGTCCAACTGTGTTCTGCTGAGCCGGTAGGGCTGCCCCCGAAGCTGGAACTGGATGCCATTCGGCTCGATGGGGCCTTGGCTGCGGGGCGGCTCTATGATATGAACAGTAGCGAAGAACTCCAGAACCAGTGGCGGAATAGTGGGCCACATCTGGGTGATGAAATGCCCCCAGCCGCATCGGGCGAACAGTGTCTGAACATCATTCCCGAGTCCCATCTTCATCAGATCATCGGCATCAGGGTACCGTGTTGGCTTCAGGGTGAAGTGCTGCATGTGCTGGAAGCGCCGCTGGTGATCGGCAAATGCAAACTCTGGCTCCCAACGAGGCTGCTCCTCTGGGACTAAATTCTGGTCATGCTCCTCTTCGGCCTCAGATGCCGTATCATCATGCATCTCTTCATCGGTACCCGGGTTATAATCCTCGTCAGACGATGCCATCTGTAGCTCTCTACAATAACAACAAACCACAATTAGTACAAGGAAGAACTAAGAAAGTAACCAACTCCCCCAAACTTGCCTAGTGCAAGTAAATCTACCAAAATCAAGCACAATAAAGCATGCCCATAACTAAGTAACCACCCAATCATGCAATTCATACCAAACCCAAGTGCAAAACAGCAAACAATAGCCACAGAAGCCATAAAGTACACATGAGGGAGGCAGAAACCAAGCAACAGTAAAGGAGGTGTGTATGAATCAAAATTCCAAAATTGAACCACAACTAGGCATGCCCATTCCAAATTGACCACCCAATCATGCAATTAACATCAAAACCAAGTGCAAAATGTAACTCATAAAGCAATTCAAGCATAATTTGCAATTTGGAGATGTGAAAATCGTGCAACAGTAAAGGGAGTTCAAATGGAATTCTCAAATCCTCAAAAATTGAAATTAATCAACAATTAAGCCCCAAGGAACTCACATCGACTCTCCTACAACCTAGAACGAACCAAAGTAACCCGATATATGCAACAATTCGAAGTAAATTCATCAATTCAACCAAATGCACACCAAGGGAAAACTAGGGCTCAAAATCGAAAATAAGCACAAAATCAAGTAAATGGAGACCCAAAATCGAGAGGAGAGATGGATGAGATGATTACCTTGATTGGATAGGAGGAAGGGGCGGATTGTCGATCGGGGAGAGGGAGGGAATGTGTTCGTGTGTCGAGAGAGGGGAAAGAAAGTGAGGGAAAATGACAAGTTCAACGTTTTTAATAGTCAGACTTAGCGCGTCTGTTTCGATCGACAGGCGCGCTGTCGATCGACAAACGCGCTATTTTTCAGATTTTCCTTTTATTTTATTTTATTATATATTGAAATAAATAAATGCGGAATTTAAAATTTAAATTTAAACAGACTTGTGTCGATCGACAGGATTCCTGTCGATCGACACACTTATTGACTCGACACAAATAAAAGTTGAAACCCTTGTCGATTGACATATGTTCTGTCGATCGACACAATTCTCCGACAGACAAATTTTCTGAAAGCAACGCCTCTGTCGATCGACAGGATTCCTGTCCATCGAAACAGAGGCTTAAATTTATTTTTTTTGAAAACTGAAATTAAAAGCTGGAAATTTTTCTAAGGCATGAAATAAATCCTAAAACACCTAAGACTAAAAAATAGACTCTCAAACTGAAATAAAGCAATAAAATGATGGGTTACCTCCCAACAAGTGCTTCATTTAACGTTGTTAGCTCGACGATACCTCAGATCACGGCCGGTCGAGATAATGCACTTCCACGGCTGCAATCTGCAGCGGGCTGTAGTAGCGCTTGACTCGGTTTCCATTAACTCGGAAGATTGTGCCATCCTGACCAGCTAACTCCACCACCCCATTGCTGGTAATGTTGACCACAGTATATAGTCCATTCCACTTGGACTGCAGCTTTCCTGGCATGAAGCGGAGGCGAGAATTGAAGACTAGAACCAGATCCCCTTTGTAGAATTGTCGCCTCTTCAGGCCTTGGTCATGGAATCTCTTGGCTCGGAGCTTGTAATTCATGGAGTTCTCATAAACCTCCTCACAAAATTCTTCCATCTCATTCAAATAAGTAGCTCGGCTCTCAGCAGCAGCCTTCCAATTCAAATTCAGCTCCTTCACAGCTCTCCATGCCTTGTGCTCAAGCTCCACAGGAAGATGACAGGACTTGCCAAAGACCAACTGGAATGGAGACATCCCAATCGGTGTCTTGAAAGTAGTACGGTAAGCCCATAGAGCGTCATCGAGCTTGAATGCCCAATCTTTCTTCGTCTTGACAGTGTTCTCGAGGATCCCCGTAATCTCCCTATTGGACAACTCGGCGAGGCCATTCCCTTGAGGATGGTATGGAGTAGTAACCCTGTGCTTGACACCATAGCGAGCAAGAAGAGCAGAAATAGTACGGTTACAGAAATGAGAACCACCATCACTCACCAAGGCTCTAGGAGTGTCGTATCGAGTCACCACATTCTTCTGGAGGAAATTCACCACAACTTTGGAGTCTTTGGTGGTCGTCGGAATGGCCTCCACCCACCTAGAAACATAATCAACAGCCAACAGAATGTAAGTGTACCCTCCTGAAGGTGGGAAGGGGCCCATCGAAGATTTCGACCTCAATCACTGGGGTCTGGGGCATCTCATCCTTCTTTGAAATATTGCCCATCCTCTGGCACCTGTCACAGTTAAAAACAAAAGACTCGCAATCGCCATGAATGGTCGGCCAGTAGAACCCACTAGAGAGGACCTTGAAGGCGGTCCTGTTGGCAGCAAAGTGGCCACCGCTGGGAGAAGAGTGACAAGCCTCGATGATCTTGAAAATTCAGGCTGAGGCACGCACCAGCGGATAATGATATCGGCACATCGGCGCCATAGGTACGGGTCTTCCCAATAGTAGAACCGGACCTACTTCAGAAATCTCTTCCTTTCTTGCGGGGTAGACTCCGGAGGGGGAATTCCACTCACCAGATAATTGGCATAGTCAGCATACCAGGGAGTCTTGTTGCAGTAGTACTCCTTGAGATCCCTATCCTTGCATGCAAAGACCTGTTCACCAGGGAAAGTCTCTTGGATCCTCATCTTCTGGTCATCCCCCTCGACTGGATACTCCAACCTGGAGAGATGGTCGGCAATCACATTCTCACAGCCTTTTCGGTCCTTGATCTCCACATCGAACTCCTGAAGCAACAGGATCCATCTGATCAATCTGGGCTTGGCATCCTGCTTAGCAAACATAATTTAATTGCAGCGTGGTCAGTATACACAACAGTTTTCGACCCTATCAAGTAGGGGCGAAATTTATCAAATGCATAAACTACAGCAAGCATCTCCTTCTCCGTGGTAGTGTAATTGCATTGGGCAGGGTTCATGGTCTTGCTGGCATAATGGATGACGTGGAAAAGCTTCCTCTTCAGATGCCCTAGAACCGCTCCAACTGCAAAGTCACTAGCATCACACATGAGCACGAAGGGCTCATCCCAATCTGGAGAAGTGAGGACTGGAGCAGTCACCAATGCCTTCTTCAACTGCTCGAAGGCCTTTAAGCACTCTGCATCAAAAACAAAGGAAACATCCTTCTCAAGCAAATTACAAAGGGGTCTAGAAATCTTAGAGAAATCCTGTATAAATCTGCGGTAGAACCCGGCATGGCCTAGGAAACTCCGAACTCCCTTCACATTGAGTGGCGGCAGCATCTTCTCGATTGCTGTGATCTTGGCCATGTCCACTTCCAAACCTTCAGAGGACACCCGGTGTCCAAGTACAATCCCTTCCTTCACCATGAAGTGGCACTTCTCCCAATTTAGGCACAAGTTTGTCTCAACACACCTCTCCATCACTGTAGCTAGATTCTGCAAGCAAACATCAAAAGAGCTACCAAAGATAGAAAAGTAATCATGAAAACATACATAATGTGCTCAATAAGATCATGAAAAATGGACATCATAAAACTTTTAAAAAGAGCAGGTGCATTGCACAAACCAAAAGGCATCCTCCGATAAGCAAAGACTCCATATGGGCACATGAAAGCTGTCTTATGCTGATCTTCCGGGACCACTGCAATTTGGTTATAACCAGAATAACCATCAAGGAAACAGTAATAGGGATAACCTGACAGTCTGTCAAGCATCTGATCGATGAAGGGCAGAGGGAAGTGATCCTTGCATGTGGCAGCATTCAGAGCTCGGTAGTCGATGCAAAACTGCCATCCTGTGACTGGTCTCGTTGCCACCTCTTCGCCATCCTCATTCTTCACAATCTGTATTCCCCCCTTGTTGGTCACAACCTGTGTCGGACTCACCCATTGGCTGTCGGAGATGGGATAGATCATCCCATTGTCTAGAAGCTTCAGTACTTCCTTCTTCACGACTTCTTGCATTGTAGGGTTGAGTCTTCTTTGAGCTTGTCTCTTTGGCTTAGCCTCTTCTTCCAAGTTGATATTGTGCTGGCATATTGTTGGACTGATTCCTTTGATATCTGCCAGTGTCCATCCAATAGCTGACTCGTGGTCCCTCAAAACTCGTAGCAGCTTCTCCAACTATGTGGAAGTAAGAAAAGATGAAACAATTACAGGATAAGTATTGTCAGGACCTAAATAAGCATATTGTAAATGAGAAGGAAGAGGTTTCAGCTCCAAAACAGGTGGTTCGAGCCATTTTTCAGCCTCGGGTACGGCTGTGTCGGTCGACACAACCTCTCTGTCGATCAAAACAGAGCCTACTTCTTTCTTCTTCTTTCTCCTGGACTGCCTGTCGATTGGGTGATTTTTGGCAGCTGTGTCGATCGACACCCTCCCTGTCGATCGACAGGGAGGTAATTTCCCACCTTTCAACACAGTTACTCTGTCGAGCGAAACAGAGGCATCAGCTCGAGTTTTTTCTGCTTCTTTCACAAACTGGATTGGCAAAGGCTCCCTTTGGTTCTCCTTTACCCTAGGTAACTCTTCCTTCACATGTAGGTCCACAATAAAATCCAGAAGCTCGTCACAAGCTTCATCAAGCTCTGAAAAAGAAAATAAAGAGTGGTGAAGACATTGTTCTAGATAATCAGTTTCAGAATGAATAGAAAGTAAAGGGGAAGAAATCACCGGATCAAAATTGTCTATCACATGGCATTCTTCTTTGTAGCTTCCATCATCGTGTTTTTATATGGACTTGAAAATATCGAAGGTCACAGACTCATTGTCGACTCGGAATGTCAGTTTCTCTTCTCGAATATCAATCAAGGCACCTCCGGTCCTCAGAAACGGTCTCCCTAGAATCAGCGGGATGTTGTGATCCTCCTCCATGTCCAAAACAACAAAGTCAGCCGGGAGTATGAAATCTTTGACTCTCACTAAGACATCCTCCACAATTCCTCTAGGATAATAAATTGATCTATCAGCCATCTGAAGAGTAATGGTAGTCGGCTTGATATTTCCAATCTCCAGTCTCTTGAAAATGGACAACGGCATCAGATTGATGCTTGCTCCAGAATCGCAAAGCACCCTGCCGAATGTCTCTCCACCTATAACACAAGAAATAGTGAATGAACCCGGATCCTCTCTTTTCAGAGGCAGCTTCTTCTGAATGATAGCACTGCATTCCTCAAACAGGTTCACCGTCTCGTGCTGTTGCATAGGTCTCTTCTGAGCGACCATATCCTTTAGGAATTTGATGTACCCCGGCATCTCCTGCAGAGCTTCCACGAGAGGAATATTGATGTGCACCTTCTTCATGTTCTCTAAAAACTGTGCATACCTCTCATTCACCTTCTTCTTGGCAAATCGCTGCGGATACGGCATCGGGGGCAACTTTTCTCCTTGACCTGGCAGTTGTGTCGATCGACAGGGGTTCTGTCGATCGACAGGACCTCCTGAATCGATTGCTAATTCTGATCCTCTATTTCGATGGACAGGATTTATGTCGATCAAAACAGAGGCTTCTGCCTCAGGTTCCTGCTCCTTTTCACTCCCTTCTTCGGCCTCAGATTCGGCCCCTTTGTGTTCGGGTCCCTTGTAAGACTTGCCACACCTCAAAGTAATGGCATTGACCTGATTCCTCTGATTCTTCGGGTTGGCCTGAGTATTGCTCGGTAATTGCCCTTGTTTATGTTGTGAGCCAAGGGATGCGGCAATCTGGCTGACCTGCGTCTCTATGATCTGAGTATGTTTCTCCACTCTATCAACTTTGGAGTTGATTCCTTCCACTTCTTTCTCCAAATTTCCAACTCTCTTATCGGACCCTTGCATGAACTTGGCTAGGATTTCCTCAAGGCTCAGCTTCTTCTTTGGCTCAACAATTTCTCCATTCTCCACATTGAATCCAGCAGGAGGCTGCTCGGCAGCATCAGGATTTGAATATGAGAAACCTGGGTGATTCCTTGTCCTGTTGGAATTGTAGCCTTGGTTTTAGTTTTGATTGTAGCCCTGATTGTAGCCTTGATTTTGTGAATATCCACCTCTGTTATTATTCTGATAGCCACCTCTTTGGATAAAATTGACATCAGCGGTATCAGTCTCACAAGAAGAGGACGGAACTGGATCGACAGCAGCAACGGTTCGTCCAGATTCCATCTTGGCAAAGTCCTCTCTCAGCTTCTTGATCTCTCCCATCAGGTCTACCTCGGGTTTTGCTACCTTCTCCACAGCTTTGACTGGTTCTTTGCGGTTGCTAGACCATCTCTGACTGTTGGTTGCCATCTTTTCAGACATAATTAAAATCCATATTATCAATTCTTGAATCCATTAATCAATTTTCAGTTTTCAGTCTCAAATTAATTAATTATGAAAACCTAATCAAATGGCCAATTTAATCAAATTAAGAAAAAGCACAAGAATTGATAAACCAATTAAAAATATTGATCGATTTAATCACTTAAACATGCATCCAAGACAATCACAAAAACCCTAGAATCTAAATAAGGTTTTACCTACACATATTCATGTTAAACAGAAATATGGAAAGATAAAACCTGTAACACAACTTCATAGAAAAAACAAGCCTTGTAATTGCATCCAATCTTCAAAGGTTCGAGTACAATCCTCACCACAATTCGAAGCAATTAAAGAGCTAGAAAAACTCTAAGGTTAAAGTCCCAAAAGTGGCATAATTTTGAAAACTCACCTAAACAAAACAATATATACTAAGTTTAATTGTCCCAACATGGAAATAACTGAAAAGCATTAAATTCCGCTAGCTTGACCCGAATTTCGATCGACACAAATTCTGTCGATCGAAATGGGCTCTCGAAATCGAATTCTTGAAAGCTCTATCGACTGGTTGCCTCAGACATCCCTGTCGATCGACACAATTTCTGTCGATCGACAAGACTTCCTCTTCTGTCGATCAGCTTGATATTTCAACGAACTCTGGCTTTCCAACATTCCTCTGTTTCGATCGACACAATTCCTGTCGATCGAAACAAAGCACATATCCAAACGATTCTTTTTCAGACTTGGTCAATTTTCACTCCAAAAACATGTATTTTTCAGCATAACAAACAATTTAGACATAAAACTCATGCCTTGCTCGGAATTTAAAGTAAACACACTATAATTCTATCAAAACAACCTAAAAATCCATAGATAAGTGAACGAAATAGCGCACTTATTAGTAAGCCTCGGGATTAGTGGTTCGAAGTTGATAATTGGGGTGTTCTTGGGAAAGTGAGGGAGTTTAGTTACTTTGGCCCAAAAACCACCTACCCTTCTAATTAACCACGTTATAATTGAGACAAAGACCTTCTTGATTCTAGGATCTAACTCATTGTAGTATAGTGCTAAGAATGGATGCAAGCTTATGGAAATTGATCTTGAAATCTCGTGCTTGTGTGAATCGCCCCTAAACACGTAAGGGAGTACATTTCATTTCTTTGATCCAATTTTGTGAGTGGATTGAGTCTTTAGCATTAACTGTGTCACAAACTTAGGTGATAATCTCGTTTGACTGGGGCATGCTAAGATGGATAAGATGAGCTATGAGGTATTGCACGAGGTAGAATGATTGTTTTGCTTTATTTTGATTGAGGACAATCGAAGGTTTAAGTTTGGGGGATTATGATATGTGTGTAAAATGACGTATTATTCGATGTGTGTGCATGCTTGTTTGTGTCTATTTTACACCCATATCATATGTTTTTCTTGTGTTTTTGCATTGTTTTTGTGTTTGGTGTAGTTTGTGTTGTGTAGGATCATGTTTGAGCATATTTCATCATTTTTGGCTAAGTTTTGGTGGAAAATCGACCGATCCAAGTTTCGAGTGTTGGGAAGATCGACCTGGATGAAGCAGGGATGTTGCAGGGAAATTTTCAGAGCCAAATTTTAACCCAGATATTTCTGGATCGGTCGATATTTGCATCTGTCCAGCTCATACCGACCAATCTCTTCTCTACAGAGCCAGATTTTGGTCGATCCCGTTCCAGATGGGGCGATCTCGAACGGCCAAATTTGGCGGTTATTCAGTTTTAAACCAACCGGGGCGATATGATCTCAGACGGGGCGATCTCTGGTGCTGCCAACTTATTATAAAAGGGGAAAAATCGCAAATGTTGAGAACTTTTGGCAAAATTTAGATATTTTCTCACCTAAATTCCACATCCCATCCATCTCCAACATCAATCCAAGGGTTGCAAAGGAAAATCTACTCCAAATTGATGAAGGATTGAAGGACTAGAGTGTAGATCAATCACAAGCAAAGTCAATTCGGGGAGATTCATTTCCTTATCTTTTTTTTGTAATGGATAGATCTTGTAATTACTTTGTATTGAGACAATTGAAATGTATGTGGTTCTAAACTTCCATTGGATGTTGATTTGAGCAGAGTAGTGTGAAGATTAGATTGATTGATTGAATGTTTACTTCTCTCTTTAAGATTAAGGCAAGCTAGAGCTAGATTTCATTCAGTTGATGTAGGTAAGAGCCAATCCTTTAATAATTGACACGAAAGTTGAAGCCAATACGCGGATTTGAGTGTCGCGATTAGTTTGTCCTTATACACGTCTCGATCCAATCACTATGCGGAGGAAGCGTGTAGGTCGATAATTCACATGCCTTTACGAGTGTTTTAGAGTTTGATAACGCAATGGTTTAATTACTCTATTGCATGTACGGTTGATTTACCGGTACAAAGGGAATTGACTAGTATAGGGTGAATTGATCATCTATTGAGAGATTAGAAGACAATTTACATCATTGCACAACCTAATTGGATCACTACTAAGTTCATTTCAACATCCTAACTTTCTCATATTGAACATTTGTTTGTCTTGCTTCTACATGCTGGTGGAGATCATTGTGGTGAAGTTTGAAGAGTGAATTATGATGATGGTTAGCTTTGTTAATTGCTTTGTTATTTGTGTTAGCACTTAATTTCATTAAATTGCCTAGATAGAAAACTCTACTCAACGATTGTTTGTTTCCTAGCTATCTCGATCCAATCCATGTGCGAAGGAAGTGCATAGGTCGATAATTCGCGTGCCTTTAGGAGTGTTTTAGAGTTTGATAGCGTAACGGTTTAATTACTCTATTGCATCTACGGTTGATTAGCTGGTACAAAGGGAATTGACTAGTATAAGGTGAATTGATCATCTATTGAGAGATTAAAAGACAGTTTACATCATTGCACAACCTAATTGGATCACTACTAATTTCATTTCAATATCCTTACTTTCTCATATTGAACATTTGTTTGTCTTGCTTCTACATGCTTGTGGAGATCATTGTGGTGAAGTTTGAAGAGTGAAATATGATGATGGTTAGCTTTGTTAATTGTTTTGTTACTTATGTTAGCACTTAGTTTCGTTAAATTGCATAGATAGAAAACTCTACTCAATGATTGTTTGTTTCCTAGCTATTAGCCTTCACATTAGTATACGGTAATCTAGTGGGCGAACGAAGTAAGATCCTGGATTGATAATTAAACCTTGAATTGCATTGAGAATTAGTGTGAGTTTTTGGTGTGATCTCCTGTTAAGGTTGGGAGGGTTGGCCTTTATATAGAGGAAGACCTATGGCAATTTGAATTTCTATCCGTTAGACTCATAAATCCAGACGTTAGACTCATGGATTATATTGTCCAATCGTAGCCCATGCCTTAGGTCTCCTTTGTGCTCAACTCTGCAGCGTCAGTGTACGTTACACTAACTTTATGTCAGACTTCTTTTTAGCCCGAGGAATCTTAGTTTGGATCCTCATATTGACTTGGCCATGTATGAATGCCTGAGTCTGACTGAGCTTTAATATCTTTCGAAATGCTCATTCTTTAAAGGTAGAGGCTCTGATACTAACTATTAAAGGTCAGTACATCTTTGCCATCATACTGACTTCCCAGGGTTAGTATGGTAAACCCTCATACTGACTAACCATAGTCAGTATGGAAAACGCCCTCATACTGATTTCTCCTTATCAGTATGGAAATCCCTTGAACTGACTTCTCCTTAGTCGGTTCAGGAAAGCCCTCATACTGACTTCTCCTCGTCAGTATGGAAGGACCTTAATCTGAGTGCTCCAACAGAGTTTTAGGTCAAGGCTAGGCATGATGGTAGTCAGTTCTCGAGCATTCTCCTTTGCTCGGTCTTCAGTCTAAGTTCTATTACAACTCAGTTCGATCCTATACAAGGATTAAAGTTTAGAACTCTAGAAACTGGAAAAACTGACTAAGATGGCTTACAATCTTTGACCCACCAAAACATAAAAAATTAAGGAAGGAATTCTCTAAAAAGAATCCTAACAATTTCCCCCTTTTTGATGTGGTAAAAGCCATCTAGATCCAAAGCCGACGAGGTGAGGATAACTTTAGAGTTTTTACAATTTTGACAATGTGTCACATAAACTCAGAAAAGATCCCCCTCAACTTGGGCTTTTTACTTAAGATCTTCTCCTTATAAACTTGGAGAGATATTTCTCGATTGATTTTCTTTGTTAGTTTAGAGCAATTAAATCTTAAGAAGGGGAGAGAGAGTCAAAAGCCTGCTGATTACACTGGATTGTGTAAGTTCAGCGTTTGAAGAACGAAGACCTTTGTGGACAAAAAGATATTGTTATCAACAAGTTAGTTTACCCTTTAATAATTTTCATTACAAGTACAGGGATAAACTAACAAAAAGGAACCTATTACAGAACTATTACAAGTCTATATTAGGCTGCTTCCGGTCTTCAAATTGGCTGCTACTTTGGTCCGTTTTGAACTCCTAAGCCAAGGAGGGTAGCTGACTAGCTTTTCCTGTCTCTTGGTAATCATTTTCACGGAGTTCTTGGACAGGAAAGCCTTCCGTTGAGATGTGCTCCTTGTGGAAAGAAAATTTGTCTTCTCTTTTTCATCTCAACGTTGCTTGAGGGATGCAGGTTTGATATGCTGGCCTGCTTTCTACTTCCCTCATGCTGGCTTTCAGTAGCTTTGCCCCCTCGTAGATCTGCTGGTGCTGACATTGGCATGTAGTCCATCAGCAGTGACAAGAACATCCTCTATGAGATGTCTTGTGTTCTCCAGGATTCTTGTTAGGCTGTGAGCCTAGAGCATTCATACTTTGTTCTTACAAAGTACAAAATAACCAATAGAAGCAGAGAAAGACTCTGAGATTCTACATGCTATTGAACCTGCCGGGCTCACAGTATTGATGTCTCCTACACCAGATCTGATGTCTTCTGCACCTCCCCTACTTCTTTTCCCCTTCTTTGACTGCACCCTAAAAGGGTGATGAGTTTATGTCTGGAGGTTTGGGTTCTATCACCATTTTTCCAGATCTAAAGGAAGATTTTGGTTGAAGTCAAAGTATAAACTTGGAAGGAAGGGTTTGACAATGGAGATTGGAGAAAAGTTATTGTTTCTTTAAGGAAACAAATGAACCCTATTTATAGCAGAAAGAAAGATCATTTAAAAGAGGTAGGTGTACCTTGTGACCTTTCGATTTCATGATCTTCAGCGACGATTGAGATAGGTTGCCTCGCGATGCGCATTTCAGATTTGACTGGAGCGACATGGGTAGGAGTATTATTCCATGGGTTGATATCTGATTCATCGATGCAAGATACACATAATAGCGATATAACTGCAGCGATTTCCTTTGGAATTCGAAATCCCACCTTTTGAAATTCCAGACTGACTAACAGTCAGTTTCTAAACTGAGAGTTGGAACTCAGTTTAATTCTGCATCCATCCTTCATAATTCTTCAAAGTATGAAAACCAAAACTTGGTTTCTCTTCATCAACTCAGTTCGAAGCTTGAATGAAGGTGTGATTCTGCTTCTTCGGATGCTTTGGAGATGTCTTCTCTATGCATCGAGTCGCCAAGTTCATGAAAACTGAGAGCTTGGACTCAGTTTTATTCAGCATCATTCCTCTTCAACAAGGTCTTGAAGATATCAGCCAACTGATCTGGTCTCTGGGAGTGGTTTGGTGAAGATATCAGCCAACTGATCTTCAGTTTGGATGTACTCAATGGACACATCCTTTTTCTCGACATAATCTCTGATGAAGTGATGCCTTATATTGATGTGCTTTGTTCTGGAATGATGAACTGGGTTCCTTGTGATGCACATTACACTGTTATTATCACAATAGATTGGAACGCACCCAATTTTTATATCATAGTCAAGCATTTGTTGCTTGATCCAAAGAACCTGCGCACAACAACTTGCTGCAGCAACATACTCTGCTTTAGTTGTAGACGTGGCTAATAGTAATTCAATTTGAATGAAACAAATGACTTCATCAAGTAACTAAACACTTTCAAGAGTTTAAGATTGAAAGAAGTTTCATATTCATTATGAATCATCGTACATTGCTTGAGAGTATGAGAACTCATCAAGTTGTTTCAACAAAAAATAATCGAGGAGATTCTTGATCTTAGATAAAGATCGAATTAAGATTTCAAAGGTTAAGGTGTAAAAAGTTTGATTTAACAATAAGCTTCAAAGGAAGTTCGAGTTACAAGAGTTCGGTCAAGCAAATCAAGTTGATTTGAATTGAATGGATTCTCGAAGAAGTTATGGAAGATAACATCTCTTTGTCGATTGATACAAGTAATATCGAACGAAATTGGAATTCAATTAGTCGAAGAAAGAATTTAGAATTTAGACATTGTTGTGTTAATCGATCGATCGGAAGGATATCAAAATATATGAATGATAAGTTGAATCGATCGAAGAATGAAGTTTGAAAAATTTAAGTTTTGCATCTGTGTCAATCGACATGGGTGATGTCGATCGACATGGACGTTTTGGTATGTATGTGTGTCGACCGAGACACATGTCGACAGGTGGGTGTTTGTGTCGATCGACATGAAGAAGTGTCGACCGAGAACATGTGTGTCGACTGACACAAAGTGTGTCGATCGACATGGATGTCATGTCTAAAATTTAAAATCTTGTCGATCGACATAACATGGCTCGTGTTGATCAATACAATTGATCGACATTGAAAATATTTTGAATCAACTTCTTTGTCGATCGACAGAATGTGTGTCGATCGACATGCTCTGTGTCGATCGACACTCACTCTGTCGATCGAGACAGAGGCTCAATGCCTTCGGCAGAATTTTTGTGTTTTGGCTCAAACGGTTATCCGGGCTCGTCCAATCGATTTCTAACAAAACCAAGTGGTTCCTAAACATATATAATGAGTCTAGACATGTATTTAAACATCAAAATATGTTGGAATCAAGGTATAATCCCAATATCTCCAAATAGAGCAATTATACCAAAAATTCTCTAAATCAACTACAACTCGATTCCTAGGTCAATATATCAACTATAGGCTCATGATATAACATGTTATACATGCATACGTACTTATAAACTCAACATAAGCCTAGATCAAGCCATTTATCAACTAGGGCAAAAATGACAAACATGCTAATATTCAAGAAATAGCTAGAGAGAGGTTTGATATACTTCTTTTTAATTTCAATATATATATATATATATATATATATAAATATATATATATTTGATGTATAATATAAAAATGATTTATATTATATTATATTAAAAATAACGAATAAAGCAAGATAAATTTAAAAATAATTGCTAAAAACGTTAAAATATATAACTATGTTTATTATATCTTAATATTATACAATAAGATGTTATAGAAAATGGGGTAGAATATGTCATGTGTTAACTATAGTATGCATTTGTCAGTACACAAAATCACATGAATTTTCTAAAACTATTTATTTGGTTTTCTAAAAATCAATTGAAAAGGACTTAAATTTTCTTAAAAATATACATTGATAAGGTGCATTTATGAAAATAAAATCCAATTTTAATCAAATAATTTTGAGTCACGGCGAATTCCAATGATATATGTTCAATTAAAAAATATTTAAAATGATTATTATTGATCCATGAGATATTTTAAATATCAATCCAGGATGCTAAAGATGAACTTTCAATATATGATCTGAAAAATCTATAATTTCTCAATCTAGAATTTGATATTTTTGTCATAGATTGAGAATTTGTGATGTTCCGGGTCATTAATTGAGAATTCTTAGCATCATTCGGTCCTGAACTAAGAGTTGATATTTTGACCCTAAATTAATATTTAAATTATTTATCAGATCCTAAATCGATAGTATTCTAAATTTAAATTAACATATTTTATTTAAAACAAGAAAAATAATAGTATATATATATATATATAATAAACAATAATAAAAAAATATAACTTAATTACATTTAAGATTTTTTCTTTAAAATGTTACATCTCTCTAATTTATTATATTTATATTTCTCAAACAATACACGTGTAAGCATTTTATGTGATCATTTTAAAATCAAATCTTATAAGTTTTGTGTTTTATATTCATATTTTTAATTTTATTCATTATATATATATATATATATATATATATATATATATATATATATATTT
>JAPKLW010000541.1:59554-69930 GCA_026898455.1 Plectranthus barbatus
ATATATATATATATATATATATATATATATATATATATATTTGATGCAAAATATAAAAATTAAATGTATTAGAATATATTTAATTTAATTTTTATTAATTCAAATTAGATATATTTTTAAAATATTTACTAAAAATGATAAAACATGTGACTTTGGTGATTATATTTTAATATTATGAAATAAAATATCATAAATTTGATTCGTGGTGTAAATCTATTTAAAATAGAAAATATTAAAAGATAATTCTAAATATAGTAATTTTTTTTCAACATAGCCATTAATATTAATATTTATTATTTTACCTAGGGATGGTTCGGTACGGTATACCGCACATTTTTCTCCATATCTTATACCTTACCAAAATTACGGTATGAGGAAAACTCATACCGTTACCGTACCAAAGTTTTCGGTATACCTTAGTTCGGTATACCAAATTTTCAGTATGAGTTGATATGGTTTCGGTATGAGATAATTTATATACTATTACTTCGACATATTGAATTCTTGAAATGATTTCAATATGATTTTGACATGACATAATTTATATACTATTTATCTTATCATTCTTTCAATATACCGTTAACATACCGAAATTTTTTGATATACTTTGATTTTTACGATTTTTTATGTTGATATTTATTCAAGAAATATGTTTATATAAATAATATTGTTAGGTAAAAAGAGAAGATATGATTTCATTCTTAATTTATATGATTTTATTTTAATTTATTATTTTAAAATAATAATAAAAATAAAAAATATTATTATATTTTTGGTACGGTATGTGTCGGTATACCTTCAATATTAAGATTGTCATACCGTTACCATACCTAAAATTTTCGGTACGGTATGATACCTTACCAAAAATTACGATATATCAAAAATTCGATAACTTCGATATTTTTTCGATACGATATGTTCGGTATTTTTCTCCATCCCTAATTTTACCCTTATAATTCCGATAAAGCATTTAACTAAAATAATAAAAATATACTCATATGAACTCTTTTCAACAAAATATAAAACCGAAAGAGGCTTACATGGCCCGATGAATAGCCCCGACCCAGAAATAAGAGGCTACAGAGAAGAGATAGAGGGAACAACCGATAATATGAGCTTTTGATCTCACATATTTCGCGAAACTAATGTTCCTAACGAGGGCAGCTTTTTATTTGTTAGAGAAATTCTCATTTGATACTGGAATCACTCGGTGCGAAAAATAACAGAAAAAACTTGATAAAATAAAAAAGAAGAAAAAATCTTTTTTAGTACTTTTACGTAAAAAATAATTTCTTTCCTAAGATTTTGCAAAGCTAGAAGAAACGGAATTTGCTGAAAAAATCTTCTTGAAGGAAAAATGAAGAACTTAACATTATTAAGGAGCAACAATGTTAAACCACATATGTTTAATCTTCATATGAATGAAATGATTTTACATTTTATGAATAAAACTTGTGTTAAGGTAAAATGTATTTATCGATTTTGATTTGAATGTAGGTATTTTTTTTTTCTAAATTAAAGGTTTATATTTTTTAGGGTAAATAGGGAAAAATACCCTAAACTATTGATGTTTTCGGAAAAATACCTCAATCTATTTCCATAAGTTAAAAATACCATAATCTTTACTTTTATTTATGAATTATACATTGATCTATTAATATTTTGGGAAATACCCCAATGTATTATTATTAGTTAAAAATACCCCAATCTTTAGTTTCGTTTACAAATTATACCAAAACGAGAAATATTATCGACTCACACAAACATGGCAGTCAAATCAACTATCTTCGTTTGTATTAAATTTAATGTATTAAACAATCAATATTTTCTATATATTCTGAAAAGTATTTAAACTTCTTGTTCTACCATTTTTCTTGTTTCCTTTTATTGGTGTGATGTCCAATCCAAGATGAAGGTGCATACATTTAGATACAAGATCACACGTCAAAATACGTATTGCGAGAAAAAATAAGGAATTCAAACAACTGAAAGAAACAAAAAAAGAGCAAAATATGAAGTTTTAAATTCCTTTTGGAAGATAAATGTTTTTGAATATATAGAAAATATTGATTGTTTAGTACAATAATTTAACACGAACAATGATAATTGTTTTGATTGTCATTTTTCTGTGAACCAATAATATTTCTCGTTTTGATATAATTCATAAACAAAATTAAATATTGAGGTATTTTTAACTAATAATAATACATTGGAGTATTTTCCCAAAATATCAATAGATCAGGATATAATTCATAAATGGAAGTAAAGATTGTGGTATTTTTAACTTAAGAAAATAGATTAGGGTATTTTTCCGAAAACATCAATAGTTTAAGGTATTTTCCCCTATTTACCCTATTTTTTATATAGTGAAATCAATCAATTATCTACAAGAAAAGAAATAGGGTTATATTTTGTTCAAAGCGTTATAATTATATACATTCATACTTATATTTTAAGTTAGGGGTTATAAAGATAATATAGTACTAGTATTTCACTCACGCGATGCGTGAGAACTATAATTGTTTATATTGTAATATTAAATTTAATATTTTATTTGTAGGTAAATATTATAAATATCAAGAATTCGTAAACTACAAAATTATATGATAACACATATAATTTATATACACACATATATATACACATTATATTATATTAACTTTGATAAATTTGTAAATTTTATTTTCTTAGCATAAATATAAGTTTTTAATTTGAAAAATATTTATTGATTATTTTTTTTAATTAGAGCACACTATTTAAATGAGTAATATGTGCTTTGGCGGGACTCGAAAATATGATTGACAAAACACTTAACCATTTGCGCTCCTAGATTGAGACTCTTATATTATTTTCTTAATATGATGTGTTTCACTTCATAATTTATAATTTTAATGTAAAATAATTTTTATTATTTTTTATTATGTGAGAAAATTTTATAATTTTATTATTGAAAAATTTCATGTTCTTGACCAATTACTTCACATATTCTCCGTCTCTTCAAAAGAAACTTTCTTAATTGATGTATGATAAAAATTGTTTGTTACATAATTAGTTTTAACTGCATATATTGATGCACGCTTTATGCATACTTGACATGCAATTTGATTTACTGCTCTCATATATGTTAAAATTTTATACACACAATTTCACTCGCTAGCTCTTTAATGAGTTCAATCGAATTAGGATATCACACTAAGGCGATGATTCTTGTGGTTTATTCATAGCAATTTTGATATCCAGACAGTTGTCTCAATGATATTGGTCTTTATACGATATTTTGTTTGGTCATCAATAGTACATGACTCATTTTGATTCGTATTAGCATCATATTGTTTTGCATTTGTAAGTTTCAAGTCTTTGAGTCAAAATAATTTTATCATTTGTGTTTCTCAGTACGAAACAATATTTCCACTTTAATTATTATAACATAACGTTATGTTTCAACTCTTATTCTTTCAACTTAATTCATTTTTTTAGCTATCCACTTTGTTTCACTAGATATTCAATTTTTTTCTTGGATGCACCTTATCCCTTAATTAATTGCACATTTTTTAAATAATTTATTTAACGGTAAAATTAATATTTTCAAGCTCACATGCATTTCAAACTTTTCAAATTTTCAATTAAATAATAAGAAATATATCTATTCATTTGTAGGGTATATATGTAACACCCCATGCTCGCTTTCCCAAACTTAGGGGCGTGCTAAAGTGGGTTGGGTGGTTTAAATAGCGGAAGACTTGAACAAACAAGCAGATATAATGGTTCACACCCCAGGAGTTCAACAACACCACGTGAATAAGCATAAGTTACATGAGGAGTGCAATCTTGTATACAAAGTGCATGAATAAATGATAATATGAAGTAGTTCGGTTCTCATTTGTTATCATAAACAGGGAAGGAAAATAATTTCAGAGTTTCTTGCAACAGAGAGTTACACAGTGGAGATATGCATATGAAGATGCATATCTCAGGATCAAGGTTCTTGCTCCGGAAATCATGCCCTCTACACTTCCACATCCGCATCGCTGCTGTTAACCTACGCATTTTAAAAATAATGCGAGGGGCTGAGTACCAAGGTACCCTGTGGAGACATGCCCTAAAACATACATTTATAGATATGAATGCTATGCCACACACACAGATAAGCCACGGGGTTTTAAAAAACATTTGACCGTGTTTATCCAAAATATTCTTATTACTTCCGAATCACGATGAGCAATTAGGAATGGTCGAACCACTCGACCCACTGTCATCATTTAGTGCACTGGTCTCAGAACCCGCAGCATTGAGACCACGATCGATTTAAGACATAGGGTGTGTCTCTCCTTATATCTCCAAAGGTATCAATACTCCATTGAGTGACCAAGTCTGAGCTTGGCTCGAGACAAAGGAGGATCAAAGCCCCCAGGGTTTAAGAGTCTTGGCTCAGGATTCCTACGAAACCTGGTTCTGTCCTCGTTAAACCAAATCTCCCTGGTGAACTATGCTTGACCAGAGGAACAAATATGAAATCAAAACAGTTTGGCATAGACAATCGATTTAAAACAAATTTTGCATGCTTTCAAAAACAGAGCTTATAGCTCAAAAGGCATTTTGATTTTTACATAAAATAGTCCCCACCTTGACAGCTTACAGATCATTAAACGTAAGTAAACAAGTTCATGTTTGAAAGCTCCCTTGTCACCCTGTGTTCCCTTCAATTAATATCACAAGAAAATGCAACAAATTAGGTGGATTAAATAGTGGTGATAAATCTGCGTCCTAACTGATTTTATCTCATACTTCAGGTTCTAAGATGGTGTGACTCGACGACATGACGAACATGAACCCAACATGCAATATTTCCTACATTGAAATATTAATGTGAATCATCTAATCATGTTCATATAGGTTAACCAACCCATGTTTAAAGAATCATCAAGTTTGGAATCCGTTTACTTATTAAACGATCAACTTGGTAATCAAATTGGAAATATTGACTCAAGTATTTAACGATCTTAGAAATCTTGTTCAAGTGTATGAATAGTGTATAACATTCGTTTGTGACAATACTTGAGCTTAAATATCAAAGATATGAAGTATCAGATCAAACAAGGGTCGAAAAATTAACATGAAAAGGGGCCAGAGCAGTCTGTGTCGACCGACATAGGCCAAGTCAACCGACACTGATCTGTGTCGACCGATATGGCTTCTATGTCGACTGACACAGAAGTTCCCCTACGGCCCTTCATCGCAGTCGCGACACGAAGCCTTCCCCAACCATTTCTCGGCCAAAACTGTGTTGATAAGAAACTGAACTGCTCGCGAATTAGAGTGTATTTAACTGTTTGAATACTTCTGTTGCACAGTATACGTACTCTGATATGGGACCAACACCTTTAAAGCTTCTTTCATTTGTCTTTGTTCAAGATCAGTAGTTGTTTCAACATCTTCAGCGAACATGACCTTGCTTTTACCTTTCTCGGCTTGTGTCTTCTCAACATCTTTCCGAGTGATGCGACCGGTCTGTTCTCTAGCTTGAATCCTGGCATTGCGCTCTTCATAAATTTCCATGACTTCTGCATATTTCGAGTCTCTCTGTTCAAAGGTCATCTGAAGTCTGAACTTAGCATAGTCTATTTGTTCTTGTGCCCTCAAGAGCACTTTCCTTTTTCGTCTTTTCTTCTGAGATTCTTCCTTATCGGAAAATTCAAGCCTTCCCTTTGCAGTGGAATCTGTGGTTTCTGTCGCTTTGTCCTTGACGACATCTGAAGGTGGTAGAGAAGTATCTACCTCAGGCACATTGATTTGGAGAGGGTCTCCTGAAGATCTATTTTGCTTGCTCCTTTTCTTGGCTTTATCATCATTACTAGCTGGTTTCCCCTCTTCTGTTGAGGAATCCTCTGCATAGGCCTCCTCTTCACAATGGTTTGATCACAGGGTTGACTAGTTTCTTATGATGGAATGTTGACCAAACTTTCAAGCTCAGTATACAGGGCATCCTGTTCTGCTTTGCGTCTTTCTTCTTCAACTTCTTCGGTGGTAAGTGGAACAGCAGTAGGCATAACGATATGGCATTGGTATGGTTCTTCTTCATCATAACATGCCTCTTTTGGGTTGACGTTGCTCTTTCCCTTCGGTATCAATGGTTCCTTGTAATTCTTCGGCGGTTGTTGTTTTTTGGTTGGCGGTATGTAGTCGGAGTAGATCAAATCCTCACCTTGGCATCGTCTTCCTTCTGGTATGATCTCTTTCAGAAAGTGGCTTATCTTCAACCCAAAGCCTAATCCCAAAGCCTAATTCTTGGGTGAACGTGTGATCCTTCTTCACACTCTTGTTCTTGTAGTGGACCTTTCATGTCTTATCCCAGCGTTGGAGCTGAAATCCATCAATGCTCCATTGCAAAATTCTATACCATTGTCAAATCTTATCCTTTTAACCGTGAGCTCTTTATCGTTCTGAACTCTAATTATCAGCTCTGGAAGGATAATTTTCATCTCTTCCTTGCTTTTGAGTAACCTCACCCATGTGTACCTGGAATAGTCATCAATAACAACTAAAGTATATTGTTTGTTACCTACAGTGGGTGGTGTGACAGGGCCGAATAAATCCATGTGCAGTAGCTCAAGGATTCTGTTTGAAGTGGCCTTTTTCGGATTTGAATTGAAGGACGCTTTGACTTGCTTTCCTTGTTGACAGGCTCTACATATTCCTTCTTTCTTGAAGGTTTCTTGTGGTAAACCTGCAACAATGTTATTTTTGGCAATATAATTGATGGTTTTAAAGTTCAGATGCGTTAGCCTTTTGTTCCATAGCCAATTTGTCTCTTCTTTGTTGAATGCTATGAAGCACGATGCTTGTTGACCACTTTCCCAATCAGCAATGTAGAGTCCTCCTTTTTTTTATTCCTCTGAGCTTTACTTCTCCAGTGGTTCTGTCAGCAACTTCACAACCTGTATCAAAGAAAGAAACAATGTATCCACTTTCACTTAGCTGACTGATGCTCAGTAGATTGTGCTTCAGGCTATCGACGAGGGCAACATTGATTATTTGCATTGCATTTTGCTCGATGCACCCTCTTCCTATTACTCTGGCCTTGGAGTTGTCACCAAATGAGACTGTAGCTCCTCGAAACTTGTGAAGTTCTGTGAAGATCTCTTCATCTCCTGTCATGTAACCTAAGCATCCACTATCTAGGATCTTATTCTTTGAGTTTTCTTAACATTCTTCTTCTTGAACCCTGTTCCTGCAAAACAAAGAAGTTATATTTTTGGTACCCGATCAATTACGGGTCCTGCAGGATTAGCTTTCTGGATTATTCCTTTGGGAATCCAGACTTTCGTGATTTTGATGTTTCTTTTGTCATCATGTTTCACTTCCCTTCCGTTCCTGTTGGCATAAATTCGATAATCAACATGGGAATGTGTAGTAGTGTGTCGAGCCATTACTATCTTTTGAAAGTGTTTTAATGTGGACTCTGGCCTCAAGTAGGTGCTCCTTCTACTTGGAGTGTATGCTGGCTTCCTTGTAACCTCAGTAGATTGCTTGGCCTTGCTAGGATTTGTATGAACCTTCCTAGCAGATGGAACAGTCTGCTGGGTTACATACATTGACTTTGCTGGGTTCTTCTCAGCAGAACGATAGTTCAATCTTTGTTGAGCAGTCAGCTGAGGGGTATTAGTCTGCCAGCATTTCTGCTGAGCAATTGACTTGAGGTATTCCCTCTTGTCTTTCCTAGCGGTTTGCTAAATCTTCCCAGTAGCTGGGACAAAAACAATTTTCTTTATCTTACTCGATTCAGCGTCGCAAGACTTTTCACTATCAAAACCTATTCCAGCAAAGTTCTTCGAACTTTGGAAACTTAGAATATCATCTAAATCTCTCGTGCTTTTTGAAAATTTGCATTGACATACATTTTGCACTGAGAGATTATTTTTCAAGGTTTCATTCTCTTGTCTTAAATACTATATTTATCATTCAAGGAGGAGAATTCGATTTTTAGCTATAAAGGTTCCTCGTCTGCTGACCTAGATTTATCAATCTCACTGGTCAAATTTGAAAGCTGAGACTTCAGAGAGGGATTTTCCTTTACAAGAATGTCCTTTAATGCATGAACTTTTGAAAAATGTTTTAATAAATATTCCACAGTTATCTCATCTGATTCTGAGTAACAAGAATCAGCAGTGTCATACATACTATCAGAGATTGAAGCAATAGACAGAATAGTGTTTGTTACCTGGTTTCCTGAGACAGCTAGAGCTGATTCTCCTGTCTGCTCTTCATTGATGTCTGCCATGAACACCATTAGAACATCATCTTCATCTTCTGATGAGTAATTTTCGTCATCATAATCTGGGATATCTGGTAGTTCTGCCCTAGTCTGTAAGGCTTTAGTGACAGCCTTCGATGCACGTCTATCGAATAGCTTCCTTAGTCTTTCATTTTCTTCTGGATCAACCTTTGGACTTTCAAACTTTAGGTGATCCGAGGAATGGCACTCGTAGCATGTTCGTGATGCTCTCTTGCTATTCTTGTTGTCTGTTAGTTGAATCTGCTAGAAGTCTTCCTTCTTCCCTTTTGCTTTCAGCAACAACCTTTGTAGTCTCTTCATTTGTTCCTCCAGCTCGCTTACGGAGCATTCATCTTCTTTGAAGTGAGATCCGCTGATCGAAGGAATCTCTTTCTTTGAACTGAACTGAGCAGGTCGATCTGAGTGGAATGGTTCTATGTTTTCCATTTTTGTCCATCTTTCTTTACAAAGAATGTGGCACCCTCCATCGGTTCTTCAATGTTGACTGCAGCACGAACAACTTCATTTTTGTTGATCTAGGCGATATCCCATTCATGGGCTTCCAATTGAGCAAACACGTCTTTGGTGCTGATCTTTGACAGATCTTTATCCTTTAGAATGGTTACTTTGACGAACCAATCCTCCTTAGGGAGTCTTGAGAGAATCGTTGAATTCATGTCAGGAAGTTCATACGTTCTTCCCAACTTCTTTAACTCAGCTACAATGTTGTTGAATCTTGCCTCCATGTCCTTGATGGTTTCACCTGAAATCAAACAAAAAAGATTCATACCTGTCTACCCATTGTTGTAGCTTGTTTCTCATCATCTGATCCGATTCTTTGTCAAAAGTACTAAGAAAATCCCACATTTCATTAGCACTACCGTACTCCAACGCTTCAGCCATTAGAGTAGGTGACAAGGCACCTAATATTAGATCCATGGCTACGTAATTTAGTTGATCATGGTCTCATTCTTCTTGAGTCCATTCTTCAAGCGGCTTATCCATCATTAAGTCTGGTCCTGTTACATCCTCTCCGACCCTTGTCTTCACCTTCTGGATTTTGATAGGTCCAACTGTTGGAATTGTATACATAAAAGCATTATGATTGGTATATTAGGAAACGTTATGTTTGATATACTGGTAATCATTAATGACTTGCAATAAACAACTCCTGTCTGAATTAACAATCATACGATGCGAACAATCACATCCAGTTATCTAGTCGATAGGGAGATCATACGGTGTGTAAGAGATCACAGAAGATTGTATAGATCGTTCGACCTAGCGAGATATAAAAAGTTAACACAGCTGAGACAGTTTCTGGTTTGGCTGTCGGTTTAGGCTGCGGCACACAAGTCCATAAGTGGTTTATCTTGACTGCTTTGTGTGATCGGTAACATCTCAATGTATTGATAGGATCAACAGTGAGATGAACTATTATACTTGACATATGAATGAGTAAAGATCTCGGTAACTTGGTCGGATCTAAAGTCTATTGAAAGCTGAGGGGCACACATGGGTTGACTGTCACTTTGACTTGCTATGGTGGAGAGTCTTACATGTACTCGTATATCTGCATCTTGGGTGATGGCAGCTTGTGTGGGGTTTCCTCAGGCTGGATTTAGATAACCATATCCGTTTTAGGATGGTGACATTCCCTGAGAAGCTCACGAGGTTCGTTATGCTAAGTCTTGCAGGCTGAATCATTGATTCAAGCATAAGCGATAAGGGTTGAGTGGTACTACTCAGGAATAATAAGAGATTAATTAATTACAGCTAATTGTCATACGCTGAATTAATTAATGAATGTCTGAAACCTCAAATATGGGGATTAACCAAGTCAATGCAACCCGTTCCTAATAACGTGGTAATAAAGGGGTAGGTCAGCATTAATTCTCTGGTGGCATGAATTAATGTTTATTAATTAATTATGTTCTGGGTTGAACATGGAATTAATTAATAGGAGGCCCACTTTATTATTTGCATTTGATCCCTGGTCTGGCCCAACACTGCTCAGAGCCCATTAGGGTTTATTAAGCCCTAATAGCCCATTCTCGGATCTATATAAATAGATGAATCTCTCATTTTCCCACATAAGTTTTGA
>JAPKLW010000541.1:69940-118434 GCA_026898455.1 Plectranthus barbatus
CAGATCCAGATCTGCACCATCTTCATTGCCATCATCGATCTAGATCTATAGATCAGTCCTTAGAGTCTCAGGTATTCCTTTGAATCTACGAATTAAATTAAATAGGAGCATGCATAGGGCATTCACTGTTTGTCATGACATTTATTTTGATATCCATAAATCGAATCCGGAGTTTTAATAAATGGCGATTCATGTTGCCTATTGTAGACTCAGTTCCTACACCAACTTCGATCACTCGTCTCATCTCAAGATGTACATTTATCAATGTGATCATCGGCCTCTTTTTCTAGGTAGAATAGGAATCTGGAGTGAACTTGGGAAGCTTTGCGTTGTGCGCCATTTTCTTGAACCTGAGCAAAACACAGAAACACAGATATGCAAGGATAATCTGGATCTGGTCCTAGGCGACTCAGAAGCAGCTAGTCTGTAAAGACCAACCGCTCTGATACCACTTATTGGTCCCCGATCAGAGTGTTTTATATGCAGCGGAAATATTAAATTTATCTTGCACGTGACTTACTTAGGTCTCGACTTAGAAAGTGTTTATCTAAAATATTTTAGCTCGTATATTCATTAATTCGATTGCAGTTTATACTTCAACACTTGATGTGTTGAGTTTCAAATATGTCTAAGCACAAACAATAACGAAATAAAAATGCTAACGACACAAGGGTTTTTATAGTGGTTCAAACCATTGTTCTACATCTACTCTTCAGTCCTTTGACTAAAAATTCACTAGAAGAATGAGTACAAGGTCAGGCCAGATATCTAACGTTGAGCAGCTCCTCCGTCTGGTCAGCGCGCACCTTCAAGCACCTCGATCTCCAATCTTCAACCGGTGACGCTCCTTAGAGTGAGGACAAACCTCCCTTCTCCTTGGACGTCGACTGCTGGGAGTTTTATAGTTCTTCCCAGAACCTATCCTTGTGTTGGCGTTGCTCGTAGAAATCACTCTTGCACCGCAATAGTGACTGCTAGATTCTTTCTAGTCTAGAAGGAATCCCAATATAACCTTTGGAAGATAAACTTCACAGGTCTTCGAGCTTCTGTTATGAGAGCTTGCAAAAAGCTTCAATTAAGAACTTAGCTCGGATGAGTTCGCGTGATGTAGAGAATGTGTTTAATCTCTTTTGTTATCTCTTGTATGTAGAAAGTCGCAAACCTTTAAATCAAATAAGGATGACACCTATTTATAGGTGAAGATTCAAACGATTGTTTGAATCTTATCTGTTAGACTCAAAGGGAATGCTTGTCTATCGGCATTCTTCCTTTTTCTGCAGTGGACAGAGACTCTTCAAGTCTCCTCGTCTCTGATTGGCGTAGCATCTATCTGTAGTCGTCTCTTGTCAGAATTGATCCTTTGTAGGTTTGAACCCTTCTTTTTCATGATGATTGTTCTATCCTCTTGATTGGTTGGGTTTCCTTGTAATTTGTAATCCATCTGATTCTCGACTTTGTAACTTCTCTCTTTATTGATGATTGTCATTTGCTGGCTGCTGGTGTGCATCAGATGTCTCCGTAGTTTGCTGGAGTTCCTTTTCAACATCCTTGTCGCGTTCCTCCGCATTGCTAGCCTTTCTTTTCTTTTTAGCAATCTTCAGCAATTTGCCAAGTTTGTTGACTCCTTCAGCAAACTAGATTCTTTTCCTTTTCTTATTCTATTACAACTCGAGTATAAATTCCTATACAAGACTTTTTACAATTGACTCGATACTTAGTTGCTAGAGCTTTGATGCACCAAAACATATCAAACTATGATTATGAATTGGTTTACAGGAGAGGGGTCTAACAATATTCCTAACAATTTTCCCATTTTTGGTGAGATCCTCTATCTTTAGCTTTAATTCTAACTGATCATGGGAAAGCTGATTACTGAGATTGCAAAGATCTCCTATCAATTCTATTCTCAATGTCTCAACTCCCATAGACTCAGTATTGTTCCTAAACATTCCCCCTTAACGTATCAAGGGTATTGCTCGATAAAAAGGATTAATCAGGTAAATAACTTCAAAGTGTTTTACCAAGTAAGCACAAAGCACATTTACGAATAATGTCATCAAGCAATCATAGGAACATTTCACACACATCACATTTCACGCAGTTTGCTGATTACACTAAGTGTGGAATTTCAGCTTATTCAATTTAAATCAGCGTTGGACAATGAGATGTTGTCTTCAACCTAGGTTAGTTTTCATTCATAATCTCATGTTCTGTTGTACACACATATAACCCAAATTGAAATCAAAAGATTGTTCAACCAGCTAGGAGATTTAGAGATTATAGAGATATTACTTCTTTGTCGTTGAGGAGTCTAAATCAGCAGCATTTTTGGCACCTGAGGAACCGGCAGTGGGCTTCTTCATTTTGCTGAGAGCTTCCACTGTCATCTTCATAAAGTTATCCACGACAGCTTCTCTTTCCTATCTTCTGGTCCTTTCCTACTCTTCAATTTTTCTCTGTTCTTCTCTCTCTTTTTCTTCGCGTTGTCTCCTTAGATCTTCTTCTTGTTGTCTCCTTGCTTCAAGACGACGAAGTCTGTCTTCTTGCTCCTTTCCCATGATCAGTTAGAATTAAAGCTTAAGATAGAGACCTTGATCGCACCAAAAAGGGGGAAATTGTTAGGAATATTGTTAGACCCCTCTCCTGTAAACCAACTCATAATCATAGTTTGATATGTTTTGGTGCATCAAAGCTCTAGCAACTCAGTATCGAATCAATTGTAAAAATTCCTGTATAGGAATTTATACTCGAGTTGTAATAGAATAAGAAAAGGAAAAGAATCTAGTTTGCTGAAGGAGTCAGCAAACTTGGCAAATTGCTGAAGATTGCTAAAAAAAAGGCTAGCAATGCGGAGGAACGTGACAAGGATGCTGAAGAAGGAACTCCAGCAAACTACAGAGACATCCGACGCACACCAGCAGACGATAATCAGCAATCAAGAGAGAAGTTACAAAGTCGAGAATCAGACGGATTACAAATTACAAGGAAACCCAACCAATCATGAGGATGGAACAATCATCATGAAAAAGAAGGGTTCAGACCTACAAAGGATCCGTTCTGACAAGAGACGGCTACAGTTAGATGCTACGCCAATCAGAGACGAGGAGACTTGAAGAGTCTCTGTCCACTGCAGAAAAAGGAAGAATGCAGATAGGCGAGCATTCCCTTTGAGTCTAACGGATAAGATTCAAACAGCCGTTTGAATCTTCACCTATAAATAGGTGTCATCCTTATTTGATTCAAAGGATCGCGACTTTCTACATACAAGAGATAACGAAAGAGATTAAACACATTCTCTACATCACGCGAACTCATCCGAGCTAAGTTCTTAATTGAAGCTTTTCGCAAGCTCTCATAACAGAAGCTCGAAGACCTGTGAAGTTTATCTTCCAAAGGTTATATTGGGATTCCTTCTAGTCTAGAAAGAATCTAGCAGTCACTATTGCAGTGCAAGAGTGATTCGTGCGGGCAACGCCAACACAAGGATAGTTTCCGGGATGAACTATAAAACTCCCAGCAGTTGACGTCCAAGAGAAGGGAGGTTTGTCCTCACTCTAAGGAGCGACACCGGTTGAAGATTGGAGATTGAGGTGCTTGAAGGTGTGCGCTAATTAGACGGAGGAACTGCTCAACGTTAGAGATCAGGCTTGACCTTGTACTCATTCTTCTAGTGAATTTTCAGTCAAAGGATTGAAGAGTGGATGTAGAACAATTGTTTGAACCACTATAAAAACCCTTGTGTCGTTAGCATTTTTATTTCGTTATTGTTTGTGCTTAGACATATTTGAAACTCAACACATCAAGTGTTGAAGTATAAACTGCAATCGAACTAACGAATATACGAGCTAAAACATTTTTGATAAACACTTGCTAAGTCGAGACCTTAGCAAGGCACGTGCAAGATAAATTTAATATTTCCGCTGCATATAAAACACTCTGATCGCGGACAAACATTAACAAAATTTTAAATCTTAGCATTTTTTAGATATATTTAATTTTTATTCATAAATATTATAATAAAAATTATTTTTATCTGTAAACTAATAAATAGAAAAAAGTATATCGATCACAAATCATATAAGATTTAATTTAAATATTATCATATAAAATACATTATATTTATACTATGAAAAATAGCATATATAATTAATTTGTGAGATGTAATATTTTAATTAAAATAGTACGAAATATAATTTTGTTATATTTTATTATTGTTATTATATTTCTATGTCATAATAAAATAAATAATAAAAATAAAAATCAATTCATATTTTTGACAGAATAGTTAATAAGTCACTATTCTTTTTTAATATATTTTATCGATATAGATCTAAATTTACATACGTGTTATGCGCGTATCAAATATATAATATCTTATTCAATAATGTTATAATGTAATTAAAAAAGTTATATGTCTTAACATTTTAAGCGATTATTATTAAATATATTTAATTCTTATTTATCAATATTGAATTTAATAATTTATATTATGCATGAAAAAAAAAATATATATATATATATATATATATATATATATATAAAATAAAAATAAACAGAAATATTTCAAATATGGAGTCTATGAAATTTGATTTAAATATTAGCACATAAAAGATACTATGATTGTATTATTTAAAAAATAGTAAATATAACAAATTTGCAATAATATTTTAAAGTTGATAAAAATAATTTTATTCTACTATTATTATTTATGTCATAATAAAATAAATAAAATAATCCATCCAATTTTTTTTTTTGGCTGGAACCGTGTTTTTTTATTAATTTGCTTTAATATATTTATAGATCAATATTAATTAGTATCTAATTATTAAATAACAATGTATTTAAAAAATACATAATTGAAAAAGAAATTCCTGCCTTTTATTTATAACTACTTCTCTCCTTTAATATAAATATAGATATATAGATTTAGGTAAACCTTCTGTCAATTGCACTGCAAATTTCAATGTACTTTGTTGTTCTATACAGTTCACCGTCATTGTCAAATTAAAATTACTATACTCGACGTCTTCAATTCATGCACAATCTATTTCAACTTCTAGATTGTGTTAAATATTAATGAAATTATTTACTAGGGATAATTTACGAAAATGATTCAGAAATAGGGCCAATTTTTACGGTATTAAAATTTAATCAGAAAATAATAAAGTATAATTAATGTAAACAATTGAAAATACTAGATAAGTATTTAAATCAAATAAAGAATAGGCGAAAAAAAGGTTATGAATAAAATTAGTGCATCATGAGAAATCGGGAGAAGAAATAAGAGAGTGAACCAAAAAACTGGTAAAAATGTAGCTCACTCGAAAACAACAAATCCGTGTGATTCAAGTTTACATGGAATAAAATACTCGCGCTTCTGCCGGAACAGTATTTTTTTCAGATGATCAAAATATACATACATGGCCGAATTTTTCCCTCTTATTTTGACATGACAATATATATATATATAGAGAGAGAGAGAGAGACTAGATTCCTTCTAAGTTTAGAGAGGGAAGAAAAAGGCTCAAGATGGACCGGCTGATAAAATGAAGACCACAATAACCTGTCATATTGTTCAGCCACATTACTAAGATGAACTGTGTCTCTTCAAGTTGAACAAACTAGCCAGATCAGACGCGATTCGGAAATATATAATGCCTCCTGTAAATGTAAAATCTACCAACACTAGTTGAAATCAAATACTCACATTATAGAAAAGTTGCTCGTAAAATAAAATTAGTACCTTCAGCCGAATTTGAAACCCCCCGAAGGAACAGGAACATCGCCACCTCCAAAGTTGAACCCCTCTTGTGGAGCATCACCAGAGACTAGTTGCTGCTCATCATCTTCCTCCAACCAGTATGTTTCAAGTATCTTCACTGCCTTCTCATATATTTCATTATTATCATGACTCTGAAGATTTTCAATCTTCTCCAGCCCCTCTGCATCATCGATCATCTGAGCAAAGACATTCACGTCCCCAGAGTTGCCTTGAGTCTTCTCCGCTTCACCAACCTTCAAGATGTTTTCAAGACCTTCCAAGCACACTGTCACGATTCTTGGATCAGGACAGATCAGAAGATCGCACAGTGGCTTTATGCATCCCTCGCGAACCAAAAACCTACCAGATAAGTTAAGTTACCTTCCAATGAAGATTCACTAATGAATAATACAACACTGGTATTGGTATATGTAGTACTTGATTTGCTCCTGAGTTCCTCCAGAAGTGGCATTTGAAATAGCCCAAGCAGCTTCTTTCTTTATCTCAAACTCAGCATTTTGAAGCAACACAACAAGAGGGGCAATGAGACCAGCCTCAATCACAGTCTGTCATCAAAATCTCACTCAATATCAGTAATGTAGAAAATCAGGACACTAAAGATGCATCCACGCGAATGGATATTATCCCCAACACTTTGCTTAACATTTATTATGCATTGAGTATTGCAACTCCATGTCCTGCATACCTGAATTTGGTCTTTATTACCAGCCGTGATGTTTGAAATAGTCCAACAGGCTTCCTTTTTTATGCTTTTCTTATAGTTCTGAGTCAACAAGTTAAGTAGGCATGGGAGAGCCCCATTCTCAATGATAACCTGAAAATCATGCCAGGCAAGAGTTAAGCACATCATCAAAAATCACAAACCAAAATGACTTGTCCCCAACTCGGGATGCAAGTGTTTAAATAGTGTTGTCTATGTCCAATTTATCATGGTTCAACTACATTGGAGAAATCGGATGAGATTTAAATTAATGCATTTTAATTTTTTTTTAAAAAAAGCATAATTCGCCTGCCCACAGTCGATATACCCAAAACAAAACTAATGCGAAAAACTTAACCACACAGGTAGAGAAATTGAAAATGCATACAGAAGGGCTCAAAGATAGCTGCAAAACAGACAACAAGAACAAAGATGAGAAAAACATAAGCACATCTCATAAATCATATTTCATAAATTGGATACCCTTTCACGTAACTTCTTCCACCATGAAATTTGATGCACACAAGAAATATGCAAAACATGGTTTAGAAGTAGCGAAGATCACATTCTGCCCAAGTGATATTCATCAACTTAAACATATGACTAAAATACCCCCTGCTATAAATTGAAGTAAATGGATCCAGCTAAAAACCTGAGTCTGTGCATCATCACCGGTCACAATATTACCAACAGTGCGCAGAGCAGGAATCAAAACAGATGGCGAGGGATGTCTACAAAACAAGAAATAAAAAGGCAAGTACAAAATAAGAAAATAGTATTGACAACTAAAAAGCCAGTAAAGACTAATGGTTTCAGAAACCTAATTGCCACTTACAGTAAGAGCTCAACCAGTCGACGGCACACACCAGCCTCAATCACAGCTTGGATTTTGTCATTAGGACCATCAGATAGATATGAAAGTGCCCAGCACGAATCTGTAAGGACTTCTTCATCAGCCATATGGATAAGTTGTGTAAGAGCCGGCAGTGCTGGTTTCACCTGTCAATGGACATTAAATATCATAGGTTGAGGTTAAGAAAAAATTTTACAAAGGTATCACAATAAACCATAAGTCTATAATATGAACTGACCTGCTCAAACTGTGGTTGTGGCTTTCCCCGACAGAAATTCGACAATGTCCATGTTGCATTTCGCAGCATTGATAGCTTTGCCTGATCAGTAAATTGTGCCAACAAAGGTGCTAAAGCTCCATAACTAAGGACAAGATCACGACACTTCGGTGAATCACCAGCAACATTTCCTAGCGCCCAAACTGCCTGAACAATTGTCATTGTTTAAATCAGCAATATAGTCCATCAATCTCTACAATCAGAATTAAATCCAATCATCAATATTACATATACCTGCTCACGGACATCATCACTGGGAGAATTGAGAAGTCTCACAAAAATAGGAACAGCATTATGGTCAATCACAACTTTAGTATTTTCAGATGTTCCAGAAGCAATATTTGTGAGAGCCCATGCTGCCTCAAACTGGATATAGAGAAAAGTCACTCCACAAGAACACATCATATTAAAAAATATATATAAAGAGATGAGCTTCCAACAGTTACACCTGAAGCTGAGGATAATCATCTCTAGCAAGAAACTCCACAAAGCGAGGAACCACCCCAGACTGTATTACTTCCTCTATTGGTGGATTCCGCTCTGAGAAAGCATAATAACCAAGATGAACCCAATTATCAATAACAAAAGAGAAAATGTCAACACAAAGATGAATATAAATAACGAATCAGGTGAAAATCTCCCAAATACCATTCATATTTACGTACCAATCGAAAGAAGTTTGCGGAACTGAGTTGTTGCTTCAAGTTGCAGGGCAGCATCATTTGACCAAACCCCTGCAATCATCGCTGGAAGGCTTTCCAACTGGAAAAGGAGCACAAATACATTATTGTGAGAAGGATCCAGAATGAAGAGTTAATTAGATTAGTTTTACTTAGTATTTCTCTATAAATAGTAGATGGCTCATTTGTACAATGTACCACAATATTATGGATGGAAAAAAAAATTCCTTACTTTCTCTCCCAACATTATATTTTCTCCCTCTACACTACCAAATCTAACATGGTATCAGAGCAATCGATGGCTGATTGTGCTTTGATTGCACCAATGGAATCGCCGCTGCTGCTACCATTGAAGATGATGAACCACCAGATTGTATTTCTCCTTTACAGCTGCACGATTCTTCTGTTCTAATGCTACATGAAGTCAACTCTTGTCTGTTACTATTTTGCCTAGTGATTCTTCTCTCAGATCTGAAACGAGTGGCGGCAGCCGAGCGCCGCTGCTGCACTTCTCTATGAGCAATCTGTTTCTCTTCCCTACAAATTTGGTCGCCTCCATACTCTATTGATTGATGATGATGATAATGATCTGCCGGTGTTCCTTCTTATCTGCTGCTGCCTATATTTTCAGATCCTCAAAATCTGCATTGCGAGAGATCGCCGGCACTGTTGCTTGTTGGTAATCCGAAGATTTTCTCTCTGAAGATGAACAATTTCGGCTAGACTGCTCTGCGACGCAGATCGACGACGAGCTCGACGTTCTCTGCCTACTCAATTTTACTCTCTTGTTCGTTCCGTCTACTCTCTCTGCTTCGATGCCGATCTTCGATTGCTGTCACTGCAAGTCAATTTTGCTTTGGGCGACTGTTTTTGCTGCCACGGGTGAGTTGGATTTTTTGGTTTTGTCGCTGATGTACGATTTGGGTGATGTTAGCAGAGTTATTTTCATTCTGTTATGCTATTATAAGTTTGCAGTGATTTCCTGGATATCTTAGAGATGTTTCTGAATGCACGAGCCTTCTTTTGATTGAGGATCATTTGTTGAAGAGAAATATGGCTCCATAATACTACTTTTGCCTTGTTGGACCTGCTGCTTCTGAAGGCCGTATTGCAATGCTGCTTGTCTCAAAAAATTAATTGTTTTTCATACATGTTGGTGGTGGTGGTTGTTAGTGCTTGGAGCTGATTGTGGTCTTGTTCTGTTTATGTTGGGGATGTTTTCTGCACATCATTCATGTTTGTAGGACGGTATTGATGGTGCAGGGGTTGCTGCACAGAGGTTGCTTGCGTGATTTGGTGGCTGTCACACTTGTTTTGGATGGTGTTGTTGGTTCTGAAGGTTGTTGGCTGGAAGCAAAAAAGAGTGGCATGTCAGTTTGCTGTTTGTTTGGGCTGATTCCAGCGAGTTGTTGGGGCTGCTTGATGTTTCCTGCTTGCCGCCTTTGTTGCTGCTGTTGTTGGTTCGTGCTGCTGCTTGCTGCTACTTGTAGAGCTAGCACAGCATGTGTGTTCTCTCTGTTATGCTTGTTGGATGTGGAGTGTGGTTCTTTGCTGCCTCTTCCTGCAGATGTGTTGCTGTGGCTCTGGTGGACTTATCTGGAAGCTGTAGTATTGATGTTGTGGCTGGTTTGGCCTCCCCCGTTCTTGGAGTTGTTGTCTTCATGGGTGTGCACCCTATTTCTAGGGTTTCTGGCTAATGCTTTACTGCAGTTTTTGCTGTTACTACTTATTGTTCCATTTGCTAACTTGCCTGGGATTTGGTATTGTTGTTGATTGGTTTATTGTTCTGCTGCTGATTCTTTCTTCTCAGATTGGAAGAAGAATTCTTATATGCTTTATGCATGGATTACGGAAAAAACCATGCCGCTCAGATTTTGATGCTTATGTATTTTGATTGGATTAGATGATGATTTCAGCTTTGATTTGGCTATTGTGCCATTGATGATGATTTATGCATCTTGATTTGATTTGGTGATGATTTTCACCTCGATTGGATATGGTGATGATATCTCACCTTTGATTTAGCTTTTGCCATTGAATAATTTGACTCTTGCCATTGGATTAGGGAATTGAATTTCCCTTGTTACTTGTGTTCAAGTCGAACATTTTTGCTTTGCATACATGTCCGACTTGAGGGGGTGTTAAAGTATCCAGAAGGATCCGGAATGAAGAGTTCATTAGATTAGTTTTACTTAGTATTTCTCTATAATAGTAGATGGCTCATTTCTAAAATGTACCACAATATTATGAAATAAATAAATAAATAAATTCCTTACTTTCTCTCCCAACATTATATTTTCTCCCACTACACTACCAAATCTAACAATAATCCTATAGCATTTCTTTTGTCACTCGATCCAACCAATTATTCAAGCACGACTTTACTAAAGTTGAAGTAGAAGGATTCATTTAAATAGTGCGAAGTAAGTCTCGATTTTAATCCACAAATGAACCTCAACCAAACACACATCAACCTATATGGAATCACTCCTAACACCTACAGAAAGCTGAAACTAAAAACCTTAAGAAAGAGAACTCATCAATAGAAAGATGTTTAATTCTACTAGGCAGCAGCAAATCCAACAATCAGACAAAACAACTAATAGGACAAAAACTTCACATAAAACCCTATAGCAATCTATTTAAAGTCGAAATAAAAAACAATACGACTCAATCAGGTTTCGATAATACCTTCTTATCAATCTGCGGAACATTGACTGCGGGATGGAATTGCTGCGCTTGAAGCCCCTCGCGCCGTTTCTTCTGCAAGTTTTCCTCCCTTTTATTCTTACGGATCTCCACCATGTTATCCTCCCGCCGCCGGCGCCCTTCCTCGGCGTCTACCGCCACCTTGTACTTGTTCCGGCGGACCTCCGTCCTCGCGCTCGGCCTTAAAGACATTTTGCCGCCGATCCGCAAACAGAAAGTGAAAAAACAATCGAAGACTGAGACAGCAGCAGTTATACGTGATTTCGCCTTTTCTCTCTGACGGAATATCAGGGAATTCTTCCAATACAGCGGAAAATGGCGAGAGAGGTTTTTGATTTATTTCAGAGAGAAGATTTTCGAGCGCATAATGTAGTGTAGACGATTTTTTATTATTATTATTATTATTATTTTTTGGTGAGGAATCAGGAAAGGAGGCCGATTCAGCGTTGCCCAATTTTTTTCCTTTATTTATTTATTTAAGGGCTAATTACAATTTAATTTCCTACTTTTGCTCATTTTTGTAAAAATAACTTAATACTCCCTTCGTCCCACTTTATTAGTTCCATTTGCCTTTTTGGTCTGTCTCACTCTATTAGTCCCATTTCCTAAAATGACAAACTTTTTCACACTCATCAATAAAATATTAATTTCACTACACTCACAAACATTAGTTCATGTGCCGAAACCATATGGGACTAATAGCGCGGGACGGAGGTAGTATTTAGATAATTGCAGTTTAATTCCTAACGTTTGTTTATTTTTGAAATTTAATTCCTAACTTTCCAAACAGGCAATTTAATTACTAAAGTTTGTTCATTTTAACAATTTAACTTTCAACATATACAAAGTATGCATTTTAATTCCCCATATTTTAAAAGTTGTGTTTTATTCCCTAATTTATATTAAATTATATTTTAACTACTAAAGTTTATCCATTTTGCAATTTAATTAAAAAATAACCTAATATTTATAAAATTATATTTTAACTCCTAATTTTTATTTTTATTTTTGCAGGAAAAAAAAATTCATAAAGTCTGTTTGTTTTTATATAAAATTACATTATAAATTAATGTTTCAATTTTTTTAATTTAATTCCAACATTAATCTATTTATAAAAAATAATGGATGCCCATTTTTTTTTAAAAAAACTAGTATTAATAATTTTATATTTAGATTTTTAATATTTATGAGTTGAATTATAAAAAATAAACATTATTTAGAAATTAAATTTTAAAATTGAACAAATTTTAAGAACTAATAATTTTTTCAAGAAATTAAGAAAATATATTAGGAATATATGTAAGGTGCTTGGTTATTTTTTAATTAAAATTCAAAAAATAGATAGTTTTTAGTATTTAAAAATGTAATTTAATAAATTCTAGGAATTAAAATGCAAATTTGTAATGTTGGGAATTAAATTGCGAAAATGGAGTAAGGATAGGAATTGAATTGCATGTTTTGGAATCTTAGGAATTAAATTGTAAAAATAGACAAACTTTAGGAATTAATTTGCAATTATATAAATGTTAGGTTATTTTTGCAAAAATGAGCAAACGTTGGGAATTAAATTGCAATTAGCCCTCTATTTAATTATGAAAATGGGCTCGTTTACGAGATTATTAACGGTTTTGCCAAGAATCTAAATTTTGTGTTTGAAGTTATAGAAAAGGTGGACTTAATTCGAATGGTTTTTTTTTGTTTACATGAAATCAAATCCAATTTAAATTGGGTGATTCTAATCACAGTAACTCTATTTGTCCGAGGAGCCTCTTTAAAAAAATTATGATATTTCAATTTTCTTATTTTAGCTTTAACTTAAAACCTTACGTAAAAAATTGATATTCAAATATCTGAATCCTAGAATAAAACCTCCATGAAACAAGAAGTTTAATAAAATATAGTTTTCGTGAGATTTACAGTATCATCTTCTTCCACGGAAATTAAAATCTAATTTTATCTTTTAACATCTTTATTATTTCAACTTTTCGAGAGGAGGAAGATTATTGTTGCTTCCTCTTAAATTAATGAATGGGTTGGGTAGATTAGGATGCAAAGTTGCTCTCCGTTGGGTGAAGGCAACTAAGTATGAGCTTCATTCTTGCCACCATTGTGGTGTTGATCGTTGTGAAGAGAAGAGATGAGAAGACAGTTGTGCAGAGCACAGAGGAGAATGAGCGGCGAGGACGAGGAGAGCTAGGGTGAGAGGAAGAAGTTTGCGACGATGTGCTGCCGCGAGGAACTGTGTTATTGCGGAAAGGAGAAGGCGATGCAGATGCAGAACCGAGAGCTAGCAACTATCACTGTCCCTTCACTCATGCAGAACCGTGAGAGAATGAGAGAGAGAATTGTAAAATTAATGAAAAGTTAAGTGAATTTTGCACCACAATTGAACAATTCTACTGTACTTTTGAACGCAGCGTGAACACACATAATGAAATGCAGCAGCTTACGGGGATTTTATTATTTTTTACGGAAGGAATATCGTAAATTTTATGGAGTTCCATTTGATGGGGGCATTATTTTGGAAGTTATACATTTGAAAAATAAATTTTTAATTAAGATTTCAAATTAAAGCTATAAAGGTAAATTTGAAATCCTATATTTTATTTTTTGTAAAGGGGCCAAAAGGAGAAATATTGTGGAAGCGTTTAGAATCACCCATTTAAATTAAAAGTGATCCAAATAGCAACGTTCACCAACCATTATGAAAATCATATCTTCAACATATTTGACTGGAAAGGTTTTGGTCTCAAGATCAGTGTATATATAGTGTGCAGCGGAATTTTAAGATCTAAACTTGCAATCACAAACTGGTGGTTCTTAATCAATTTGTGTTTCCAAAAATACTTTGTCAGCGAGCAGAGAGTTTATTGTTCAGTTCGAACATACTTCAACACTAGAATGTATTGAGTTTTAAAAACTTTGCAGAAATGTAAGAAAGTATTAAAAAACAAGGAATTTATAAAGGTTCGGAGCCTAAAGTCCTACGTCCTCTCTTCAGACCTTGGTCTGGAAATCACTAAGCTTTAGCTATAGATGGGTCTCGCGATCTATCGTTAGCTGGTAGATGTCACTGTCTACCGGTCCACTAGATCACTCGTCAAAACCTCTGGTCCCTTCGGCTTCGCAGATTTGGAGTGTGGGCACACCATACAGCCTCATCCTCCGGCATTGAAAGCTTTATAGTTCCTCATAAACTTCCGCTGACACATAGACGGTACACGCAACTCTCATTTGAACACTCTGAAAATCCATAGGATTTAATCACTTCATCAAAATATAGATTCGATGACCGTGAAGCTTGCTTAAGTACATACATCGACTTCTTGAGCTTCCAAACCAAATGTTCTTCACCCTTCTGCGCATAACCTTCTGGCTGTTGCATATAGATGTCCCGACCTTCTTCAAGGTACCCGTTTAGAAAGGTGGTTTTGACATCCATTTGCCAGATCTCTAGGTCCATATGTGCTGCTATGGCTAGGAGTGTACGAATGGACATAAGCATGACTACCGGTGAGAAGGTCTTGTCATAGTCTACACCTTCTTTCTGACTATAACCCTTCGCCACTAACCTTGCTTTGAAAGCTATAACTTCACCATTCGCTCCTTTCTTTCTTTTGTATACCCATTTGCACACTATGGCTCGATAGCCATCTGGCAAATTAGTTTTCTGGTATACATTCATAGCCGTTATGGATTCTATTTCCAAATCCATGGTGATCAGCTATTTGCTGCATCTTTATCAGATACAGCCTCGTCGTACGTCCAGGGGTCGGTATCATCTAGTCCGCCTTCTGGGATCAAGTCAGAAGACTCTCCCATATGAGCAGTAGACATGTCTGAAAACAATAAATTAAAACATAGTCGCAAATAGTTGAAACAATTAAATATTGAAACCTTATGATAAAACAATATTAAAGTTTCCTCCAATTTGCCTAAGTATTACTATTGCAAGCCACACATGTGGACGTTTACAACAAAACACTTAACCAGACTGCATCTTTCAATTCCAGTCCTTTAATTTCAATCCATGCCAGGGTTCCTTAGACAAATAGAATTAATAATTAGAGACTAACTTAAGACCATATTATCCTACTGAGCAGGGACATCACAAATGAGTTTTAGTCTGGACAATATCTAAGCTAGCATACCACCAAAGCCAACCATCCCATATAAGGATCTACTAGAACACACTTGATTTCTTATAATAAGGCTGTCTCACTTAATTCAATCCCTAGATAACTTATGAAAACTCCACACGCAAGCTACACATGTAGACGTTTACGCATGAGCTCCCACTTCTCACATGAACTAAATGTTTGTTTTAAGAAATCCTATCTATTAGAGCTTATGAATAATAAATTAAGTAAACTACACATGTTGACGTTTACCTAATAAATTACCCACTTCCAATAAAGGATCACTTTGTGGAGGTCTTATTAAATAATAAGCTTAGTAATTTTAATTTCATAAGGTTCAATTGCACAGATTATTTCATGTAGCCATAATTATAACATTGCTAAAATTCTATCATGCAAGACATGGACCCCAAATTTATAGTTATAGATAATTACATAAAAAATAAATCACATAGCATGTTTTAAAGTTGTAAATAAAAGCATTTAAACATGTTCTTATTATCTACAACATGCTAGTATGCTGCGCAATTAATATAAACACACATATCATGCGAAGAAAAATAATAAAGCAAATAAAAAAATGTCCTCGTGGCCTCATGATACAAAATAAGAAATAATTCTATCTATTACAATTTGGAATTATTTCATAGATCTTCCTCTGGGCACCCACTACTTGGACTGTCATATGATTTTATTTTCTAAAATTTGGGTCTCCAAGATTTGATCAATCAGAAAGTTGGACAACTAGGCCAGTTAACCAGATCGCGGGCCCTTGCACACATTGCAAGCCCGATAACCTACGAGAACTTAACCTGATGGGCCACCACCGGCAAACCAACGCCGCCGTGGGCCTGCCAGAATCACACAACAGCAATGCACGCACATCGTGTGGCTGTAGCCTGCGATTTCTGTCACCCCAATCGTTGCCCCGTTCACCTGCCGCCGCCCCAACCTGCATCGACCTCCATCTCCTCTCACCGTCGGCCACCTCTGGCTTCTCCGAAAAAACGTGCAAGGCACGGTGGAGACGCGCACCCCAGCTGCAACTGCAAACCCAAGTGTTTGCGCTTGATGCACCCGCGCCATCACCCCACCGTCCGCCTCCTGCCTCCGGTTCGAGCCGCGCCACACCACCTTGCCACTGCCGACGACTTCCTAAGGGAGCGAGCATGCCTCCGGTGTGCGCACAGGGCCGCGCAGCCCTCGCGCCGAGACCGCCACTACACATCGTCCCGGCCGTACCTCTGTTGCCTCGCACCATCATCCTGGAGCCCCACATGCTGCCGACTGGCCTTGGGCCGCGCTGCTGCAGCCATGGCGTGCGCGTAGCCTCGCGGCAAGCCCTAGGGCTCAGCCGCGGCTATGCCGCCGTCGTGGCTGCTGCGCGTCTCTCCTGTCGTGCCGTGCCGCGCTGCTCGCGATTTCATGACCGTCATGCATGGCCGCCTGCCGTGCCGGCGCCATCGTGGGGTTTCCTTCGTTCTTTATGTTCTTCATACTTTCTTCGCGATCTTCATTCTTCGGTTTACAGATTTATTTAAAAATTTAAAATTTACATGGAATAGCATCCTAATACAATTTGGAATTTAAATCTAACCATAGATTTATCTCGTGGGTGAAAAACGAATCCTTATAAAAGGGTGGATTAACCCGAGAACCACGAGGAACAAAAAACACATACAATCCAAAAACCATTCATGCATATCATTCAATAATAACTATCATGCATAATCATAGGCAATATTATTTTTTCCAATAGAGCCAATTAATCAACCTGGCTCTGATACCAATTGAAGGGATTTGTGAATTGAATCACTTAATCCATTAGCCGAGATCGTTAATTGGAATATAAAAATTAAATTACTATGCCTATGATTAATCCTAGCATGCTCACATTGATTATGCATAAGAGGGTTTTACGGAATTCCTGGATTGTAGAAACCTGAAGAACGTAGTGCGTAGAGATTTGATCATCGATCCTTTTTCCCGCACACCAAGATTTATTCCTATTAGATGAAGGAATTAAATCTTTGAAATTAAATTATTAAATTCAAAAAAGAGAGAGAGTAGAAAAAAGATCCTCCAGATCTGATCTTCTGATCTGTATCCCAACTCCAATCTGAATATCTGGTGAAGATTCCCTTCGGATTTCTTTGCCGGATGAGAAGCAGAACTTCCTCCTCATTTTCTCAGATCTAGTCAATCTCCGCAACTCCAAAATCCTGGTTCGCTGTGTTGCAACTTATGATCTTGTGGTGTGTTGATATCTGAGAAACTAAAGCCTATTTATAGGAAATTCTGGACTTCTATTGGGCCTGAGTTTTCAAGTGCCAGACCAGGGACCAGAGTGCAAATAACAAATAAGGCCTATCAATTAATTAATTCTCATATTCAACCCATAATATAATTAATTAATTAATTAATATGGATTCATTCCACCAGAGAATTAATATTTTCCTACCTATTTGCTACCACGTTTTGAGGTACGGGGTGCATGTGCTCGGTATATCCCCACATTTAAGTTTACAGACATTCGTTAATTAATTTTGGCTCTGACAAACCATTTAATTAATTAACATCTTATATTCCTGAGTCAATTCACTCAAACCTTTACACTTATGCTTGAACTTAATCAGCCTACAGGACTTTAGCATAACGAACCTTTTGAGCTGCTCAGGAAATGTCACCATCCTATACTGGATGTGGTTACCTAGTTCTTGTACCAGACAATCATACACAAACTGCTATCACCCAAGATACAGATATACAACCTCAACTAGAGCCTTTCACTGCAACTCAAAGTGATACACAATCTGTGTATACTTCTGTACCTTCATTTAGGTTTAAGATCTCATCAAGCTATAGAGATCCAGATTCTTTTAATGTCAGATAAAAGAATTGATCTCAACTTAGGTCCTTATCAATGTGTGCCCCACACCAGCATACCAAGCCATCCAAGATAAGATGCTTATTATTGTGTATGTTGTAGCCTACACCGATAGTTTATCCTCGAACTGCCTCAGCTGTGATAACTATTTGTATCTAGATAGGTCAAGAGATCCATGCGATCTTCCGTGATCTACTACACACCGTATGATCTCTGCATCGACGAGATAAGAGGATGAGAGTGTTTGTGACACATGTTTGTTAATTCAAACAGGAGATGAACATACAACATTTATGATTCCCAGTATATTAACCAATCGACCTTGTACATAATATACCAATCATGATGCTTTCAATATATAAATCCATCAAGGTGGACAAATTAATGCTCGTGCAGAGATTAACATTGTCATGAACTCTCTTTCTGAATCTTTTGAGGATTTCATCAAGTGTCTTGCTGGTAGACGTGAGTTTTCTCTCAATGAGTTACTCAGGGCACTACTACGAGAACAGTTTAACGCCATGTCATTGGAATTAGCTCCAATTTTGTAAGCTTTGACAATGCAGTTGTTGAGGCTAAGGACATGCTGATGGGTTTTGTATACAAAAAGCATTTATTGCAATGAGTATACAACGGTTTATTTCTCCTATCTGTCAAATAAACTTACATGTATGTAACAATGATATCCTCTTGTCTCACCGATAGGGACAATCATACGACGTGTAGTAGATCGCAGAAGACAGTATGATCACTTGACCTAGTGAGACATAAACCTGATCACAGCCGAGACAGCATATGAGGATACGTCTGTCCGGATGGCTGCGACATTGTCGGAATAAGTAGTTTGTCTTGGTTACTTGGCATGTTGGTACGCAAGGGTGGCGTATTGATGGACCGCAGTGAGATGTGTTCGACTGTCTGACATCATCAAATACAAGATCTCGTTCTTGATTGAGTCCAAACCCTAACGAAGGTTCAGGGGTTTGCACAGATTGACTGTTGCTTTGACTTGCCATGGTGGAGAGCCTAAGTAACGTGCTCGTATATCCGCATCTTGGGTAACAGTAGTTTGTGTAGTACAGCCTGAGACTGGGTTTAGGTAACCATATCCGAGTAATAGGATGGGGACATTCCCTGAGGAGCTCAATGACATTCATCGTGTCAAAGTCCTGCAGGCTGATTAAGTTCAGGCACGAGTGATAAGGATTGAGTGGTACTACTCAGGAATAATAAGATATTAATTAATTGTAGATAGAGCTTGTCAGAAGCTCCGATTAATTAATGAATGTCCGGTAACCTTAAATATGGGGATTCTCAATAAATGCAGCCCGTTCTCATAAGGTGGTAATAAAGGGGTAGGTCAGTATTAATTCTGTGGTGAAAAAGAATTAATATTAATTAATTAATTAATTGTGTCCTGGGTTGTGGACATGGGAATTAATTAATTTATAGGCCCACTTTATTATTTGCATTAGGTCACAGGTCTGGCCCAAAGTAAATATGCTGAATTGAGCCCAGCAGCCCATTACTGTTAAAACCCTAGGTCTATAAATAGACATCTCTCTCTCAGAAACCCAAGCCACCTTGAATACAATTCAAATCAGTGAAACCCTAGAGAGAGAGGAGAGTGGGTGACGGCTATCAGTGCAGAGGGAGGAGAATTTCGATTCTGGCTATGCATAACTACAGATTTGTGGAATCCTCACCAGTAGCAAATCTGAACAACATTGGGATACAGCCCTGAAGATCTAATCTGGAGAACATATTCCTCTTCTTTCTTTTTCTTTACTTAAATCTTGAAATTGGAATCCATCTAATTTCTGTTTCCGTAGATTTAATTAATATCGCGTGGTTGATTCAAGATTTGGAATTCAAACGCGAAAGATCGGTACAAAGACTACGGAATTAAGGCAATCTCTATTATCCACGCATTAAATTCATAGGAGCATGCTAAGGTTTTGTGAATTAGTATTGTGAACAATAAACCATAAATCAATCCGACTTATTTGGATTTTGTGATTAGGTTCACGGATAAATCCCTACAATTGGTATCAGAGCCAGGTTTCTGATTTACGGCTCTGTTGTTCATGATAAATTCATTGATGCATGAATGAATTTTATTTTGTCGTGGATGGTTTTTGTTCCTCGTGGCAACCCGTTTGATTCAGCCTGCGATGTTTTATCCGTGTAGGGTTGAATCTGTTTTGTAAAATCACAAGAAAATCCGTGATTAGATTTGATAGGAAAAATTGTAATAGAATAGATTTTGTAATTTTTTCTTCAAATTTGTAATTGGACGGGTCGGGACGAAGAACAAGACGAAGCCGACGGACTGGGCGGCGGTAGGAGGCCTCGCGCGTGCGACTGCAGGAGGACGACGGCAGTGGCCGGGCGACGGCGGTGGCGGTGGTGCTGTCGTCGGGGGCTGTTGTCCCGTTGTGGTGGTTTGCGATGTGGCGGCTGGTGTAATCCAGTGTAAACCCTAGGGGTTTGCATTAGGGTTTGGGGCCAATCATCAAATCACAAAATCCTAAATCCCAAAAGATTTGGTTGTGAAGATTTGGAGGCCCTGGAAGATTTGATGAAGATTTGAAGAAGATTTGGATTTATCCAAATAAATTCAAATTTCAAATTGTAATAAATAGGATTTTATTTCCTGTTTTGTGGGGCCACGAGGAATTTTTGTTTGCCTTAATTGTCCTCGTATGATATGTGATTTATTATGTGCGCAATTAAGCATGTGTAAATAATAGGAAAAGCATGATTTACTGCTTTTTTTATTTACAGCTTTCCAAGCATGCTTATGTGATTAATTTCTTGTTGGATTATATTTTGGGAATTTTTGGGCTTATTTAATTACATGCAAAAATTTGGAAAATATAATGACAAAGAAATTATCTGTGCTCATATAAAAAAACCTTTTTTGAAAGAAAAATACTAAGCATATTTTTTAATTTAAATCAATAGACCTCCACAAAGCGGTCCTAGGCTGTAAGTGTATCTCTCGCTCTAGTAAACGTCTACGAGTGTAGCTTGCTAGTTCTTGGAGGTGCATGGGTACAACTGTTGGGATTTCTAGACAAACAATTTAAATAATATGAATAGTGGGAGGGTTTTGCATAAACGTCTACGAGTGTAGCTTGCGTAGATATCTTTTATAAGTATTCTAGGATTGATTTAAACTATAGATAACAAAAGCTTTAAGGGTTGTGCGGTATGGTTACGTGCCATGCTAAACTGTCTCTTTTGGCCAGGGTTAAATTTGTGATTAATCGCTTAGAAGCATCTTAGGATATAATCCAGTTGTTGCTTCCCTGTCCTTGAGAGATGGCTTGGTCTAAGGTTTTCACTAATTATTAATTTCTAGTGTCGAAAGGTTCCTGACATGGTAGTGAAATTAAAGAATTGGGGCTTAAAACCCGCAGTTCTGGTTGAGGGTGACATCGTAAACGTCTACGAGTGTAGCTTGCGGTGGGAACTCTTGGGCAATTAGTGGAAATCATGTGTATTTGATTTATGAAAAGGTTTTCAATGCATTTGTTTTCGAAGTTCTGCATGTATGTTCTTATTTAAGGTTCTTTATTGTTTCAGATATGTCTATGTCTAATGTCATCAATATTCTCGCACAAAATTCTTTAACTTGTCCAAACTTCCTGGAATGGAAGCGCAATCTTGAATACATCCTGGTAGCAGAAGAACATATGTTCGTTCTTCAAGTACTTTGTCCCATAGTGCCCACTGCTGAGTCCTCTCAAGAGGAAGTAGACTATTATAACAAGTGGGAGAAATCGAACAATGTAGTCAAGTGCTACATGATGACCACTATGTCAAAAGTCTTACAGCAGCAGCATCAGCACCATAGGGACGCTTGTGACATTATGGCTAGTTTGAAGGCGACCTATGGGGAAACTGATAGAGCTATTAGATTCAATCTCATGAGGGATATCGTGAGTAGAAAAATGACTGATGGCAGCTCAGTGAGAGAGCACGTAGTTTCCATGACTCACCTCATGGATGAGCTAACTGTGCATGGTGGAGGTATCGACGCTGAGGCCAAGGTCGATATCATACTGAACTCTCTACCCAAGTCCTTTGAGAGTTTTAGGCTGAATGTTGTCATGAACAAGAAAGAGTATACTCTTAACGAGTTGCTTAATGACTTGATGGCAACGGAATCAGTGATGAACCCTCAGAAGGTTGCCTTAGCCACTTATGGTAATCTCTCTGTTGTACTGAAAGGTATGAAGTGGAAAAAGGGGATTAAGAAGTGGGCTAAGAAGATACATGTGAAGGATGGTGGGGCTGTAAAAAAGCCTAAAGTGGCGACTGACAGGGATATGTGCTTCAGGTGTGGTAAGAAAGGACGTTGGAGGAAAGATTGTCAGGCCAACAAAGCTAGACAAGGTATGCCATTTGCATGTATGATTGTAAGCATGATTAGAGTCTGATGTTGCTCTTCCTAGAGCTGTAAGCACTTACTAGTTGATCATGTTGTTGTACTTTGCAGGGGACCGTGCCGACAAGGCTGGTGAATAATGGCAAGAAGATACCAAGCTGGATGAAGACAATGTTTTATGACGGAGCTTCATGGAGTTTTCTTTTCTTTATGTTTTGATGGATTAAGTACATTTTGAGAATTTCTTTTGTGGGCCGTGTTTTCGGCAGGACAAATGTTTTTTCCAACTTCGCAATGAATATTTTGTTGTTTATGATTTCTATCATTGGTAATAACGATGTTGTCCATTATGGGATGTTGGTTTATTCTCTTTATACTGCTTTATCAGATATGTCCTTTTATATTGCATGTAACTCATCCAAATTGATAATCCTAGAAAGAGAAAACTTACTTCTTTTGATGAGGATCTTACATATCCCTGGCACTTGAGACTGGGTTACATCAGCTTGAAGCGGATTCAGCGACTTGCAGATGACGGTACATTGGATTTAGTCCGGGCTGTACCTTATCAAGCCTGCGAATCCTGCATCGAGGGCAAGATGTTAACTAGGCCTTTTTAAGGCTAATCAGTCTCAAGCAGAGGAAGTGTTGGAATTGATCCATTCTGACTTATGTGGACCCATGTCCACACAAGCTCGTGGAGGGTACGAGTACTTCGTCACTTTAATTGATGATTACTCAAGGTACGTATACATTTACCTGCTTCGCTACAAGTGTGAGTGCTTTGAGAAATTCAAAGAGTTAAAGGCTGAAGTAGAAAAGAAGGTCGGGAAAACTATTAAGTCACTGTGATCTGACCGCGGTGGTGAATACCTTGGTAACGAGTTCCTGCAGTATTTGTTAGACAACGGGATTACATCCCAGTGGACTGCACCGGGTACTCCCCAGCAAAACGGTGTAGCTGAAAGAAGGAATAGGACTCTTCTAGAGATGGTAAGATCAATGATGAGTTATGCAAACTTACCAATTTCATTTTGGGGCTACGCAATGAAAATAGCCGCTTACGTATTAAATGTGGTGCCTTCTAAATCAGTTCCTAAGACGCCTTCTGAGCTCTTTCTTGGTTGCAAACCGAGTTTGTGTAAGTTCAGAGTATGGGGCTGTCCGGCACACGTACTGTCGAAGGAACATGATAAGTTAGAAAGCAGATCAAAGGTAATTTTATTTATAGGATATCCCAGGCAAACGAAAGGTGGTTACTTTTACTGTCCTGAGAGTTAGAGAGTCATTGGTAGCACCAACGCTAGATTCTTGGAGGACGAGTATGTAAGGAACTACAGGTCAAGGAGTGATATCGTTCTTCAAGAAATTGAAAACGAGAAATGCAATTCCAAGGGAAGGGGAACATGTAAACGTTGGTGCACCTGTGAGAGGTTCAGCACCACAGACACGTTCTTCAGTGCAAGGTGCATAACCACAAGTTACTGCACCTACTGCTGACGCGGCACCGATGCCTCATCGTAGTGGGAGAGTTATTTTCTAACCGGAGAGGTACATGATCGTGGGTGAGTCTTTGGATTTGAATCCGGAAGACAGACACGAGGACTCTGACCCACTGACTTACGAAGAGGCAGTGCAAGACAAGGATGTTGATAAATGGCGTGTCGCCATGGATTCCAAAATTGAATCCATAACTGCTATGGATGTGTACCAGAAAACCGAATTACCGGATGACTTTAGGGACATAGGGTGCAAATGGGTATACAAGAGAAAGAAAGGGGCGGATGGAGAAATCACGGCTTTTAAAGCCAGGCTGGTGGCAAAGGGTTATAGTCAGAAAGAGGGCATTGACTATGACGAAACCTTTTCACCAGTAGCCATGCTCAAGTCCATCCGGATACTCCTTGCCATAGTTGCGCATATGGACCTCGAGATTTGGCAGATGGATGTCAAAACCGCTTTCCTAAACGGTTACCTTGAAAAAGGTAGGGACATCTATATGCGGCAACCTGAGGGGTACGTGTGCCAATGCAAAGAACATCTTGTCTGGAAGCTTAAGAAGTCCTTGTACGGACTTAAGCAAGCTTCAAGGTCGTGGAACTTATGTTTCAACGATGTGATTAAATCCTATGGATTTCCACAATTGGAAAATAAAAGTTTTGTTAACCGACTTTGTGTCAGTGAGAGCGTGGTTTTCCTAGCACTATACGTTGATGACATACTCCTATTTGGAAACAACGTGGGAGTGATGTCAGAAAACAATTGTTGGTTATCCAAACAGTTCCAAATGAATGATTTGGAAGAAGCTGGCTACATCCTTGGGATTAAGGTCTTACGAGATCGTAAGAGAAGGATGTTGAGCTTATCCCAGGCATCCTATGTGGATACTATGATAGCCCAGTTCAGCATGCAACTCGCCAAGAAAGGCTTGCTACCTTTCAGACATGGCGTTCGTCTTTCTGGTGGGCAGTGTCCTGAGACACAGCGAGAGAAAGATGAGATGAGTCTTGTACCATACGCTTCAGCGATGGGTAACCTCATGTATGCGATGCAGTGTACCAGGCCAGATATCTATTATGCCGTTGGCATGGTAGCAAGATATCAGTCTAGCCCTGGACAGACGCATTGGACTGCGATAAAGCACATCCTCAAGTATTTTACGAGAACTAGGAATTACTGCCTAGTTTATCAAAGTGAGGATTTGTGCCCCGTGGGTTATACGGACTCAGATTTCCAAGGGAACCAGGATGAGAAGAAATTGACCTCGGGATATGTGTTTACCTTGGGAGGTGGAGCTGCATCTTGGAGGAGCTCAAAGCAAAAATGCATTGCTGACTCCACCATGTAGGCAGAATATGTCGCCGCCTTTGATTGTCCTGAATAAATAGGCAAGAAAGAGATCAAAAGATCATGCTATTAAAGTGCAATGCCTCACAAGATTCATCACAGTCAAGAATAAAAAATCCACTACTCACAAGCAATTCGAAAGAGACATAAAATCCATCAATTGTCGAAGAACTCACAGGAAGTGTATCGCTCAACTCTGAAGTGTTTAAGGTTTAAATGAAAGCACTCAACAACATGTATGAAGAAATTTCTACCATAGGCTTGCAAATTTTCTAATATCTCCACTGCTAGAATGTGCACACAAGTCTAGAATCAAAAAGGACTTTCATTAGGTTGTAATGTAGGCTTTTTGTGAAGGGTAGGGAAATTTTGGCCTAAGTGACTAAATTAAATTGAGTTCGTCAACTCAACAAACTAGAACCACCATCTATTCATCATCCAACCTTCTCCTAATATTTTCAACAAACTCTTTTTTTTCTCTAGCTCATTTTTGAATCTCTTATGCTCTTTTTGATAATTTTGTATTCTTTTCTTTTTGAAGAGCTTATGAGAATTCTATTTATTTCTTTGAGCTTCTTTTTCACACATATTTTCACCACTAATTTATGTTTTCTTATCTCCATCTCACAATCATTCCACCCCATATACCACAACTCAAGACATGAGAGAAACAAATACTTCTTCTTAATCTCATAGACAAGGAAAGAAAAATTTTTGTATAGGCTCAAAAGTGGCTGACTAGGGAAAATTTAATGTGAAGGGACAGTGTTTAGGGAATTGGGCTATCAAAGATGGCCTAAGATCATTTCCTAAACTTGTGCACACTATGCAGTCTCAACACAGAAAATAGGCAAGTTCTAGAGAAATAAAAACACACATGTGAATCTTACATCAAACAAAATAAGACTCAAAATCTCACACAAGGGTTTAAAATTTTCTCCCACAATCAATTTCAAATCAGCTTAATTGGCATGCAAGTGTAAGTGTCAAATCAATCCTGTCATGCGGTATTCTACATTCATAGGCATCTAACCACAATCACAATCAATTCAAACTCAACCCTCAATCAATTCTAATATCACAATCTCATTCGGGTTATATCAAAACTCAAAATTTTTCCCCACAAAATAGCATAAAACTTAAAAAATTAAAGACGGAAAGCATACTAAATAAAAGATAGAACGTTCCATCTCTTGTCCACATCCCCCCAAACTTATTTGCAACTCGAAGAGTGGAATAAGTTTGAAAATTAGACAAAAGAGGGAACGATAGCTGGTAGTTGATCTCAGACATCAACTTTTTATCCCCCCGGAGTCTTCGAACATTGCACGACGTGAAATAGTGGTTGTTGGAACTTTGTGTCGATCGATGTAGGGTTGCATCGATCGACGTGAAGCCTTCTTATCGATCCCTTCGTGGATCAAAGTGTATCACGCCGGGCTGCTCGGCGTCAATCGACGCCAGGCTGCGTCGATCGATGCCGAACTGAACTCTAATTTTTTTTTATTTTTTTATTTATTTTTTTTCTGCAAAACAAATGTTAGCAAAAATAATAGAAATTTGAAATAAAAACGAAATTGAAAAGGAAACACGTAAAAGGTTGGGTTACCTCCCAACAAGTGCTTGATTTAACGTCGCAGCTCGACGATACCTCAAATCACTGCCAGGGAGGTCGGGTCCAGACTCGCCGACCTTTGAAATCCACCATGTAAACCTTCCGGTCTTTGACAATGGTAGTGAGCTTAGAAAAAGGTGGCGTAGTTGACACTTTCACTCCTCCGTTTCCTCGCTCCCACTCAATGGAAGCTGCTTCCTCCTCCTCAGATTCATCTCCTTCATCAGTAGTGGAGATCTGATTGCACTCCGCCTTCTTCTTGCTTTTGTCAATCACAAAGGTGATCTTCTCGTCATTTGCTCGGAGTGTGATCTCGCCGCCTCGATAGTCAATGAGAGCGGTGCTGGTGTCGAGAAACTCACGCCCCAAGATCATGGGCATGTTCTCATCCTCCTTCATCTCATGCACCACAAAATCTGCAGGAAAAATGAGATGGCCCACTCAAATGAGGACATCCTCTAGTACACCTTTCGGGCGGGACACAGACCGGTCCGCCATCTAAAGGGTGATCGTCGTGGGCCTCATCTCTCTGATGTTGAGACGTTTGTAGATGGAGTATGGCATCAGGTTGATACTGGCCCCAGTATCACACAGTACTCTCTCAAAAGTGCGTCCCCCAATCTCAACCGGAATAGAGAAGCATCCAGGATCGCTTCTCTTGATGGGCACCTGCTTTTGAAGTAGCAGGCTGCACTGCTCGTGGATCTTCACCGTCTCGTTCTCCATGAATTGCTTCTTTCCACTCATCAATTTCCGGAGGTACTTCATGTACCCCGAGATCTCCTTCAGTGCTTCGATCAGCGGGATGTTGATGTTGGCCTTCTACAGATTCTCCACAAATCTGGAGAACTTCGAGTCCTCCTTCTGCTTCGCGAACTACTGAGGAAACGACATAGGAGGAAGTTGATCTTCAGGTTGTGTCAGATTTTTGCCTAGAGTGGACTTCTGCGTCGATCGATGCAGGGTTGCATCGATTGACGTGGCTTTGTGTGTGCGTTGATCGACGCAGGGTGCGTCAATTGACGTGGCCCTGTTGGTCGACATCTTCTTCTTCGAGTTCTCCTCTTCCTGGCTCGACAGACCATCCTCGGCTTCGATCGACACGGGAGGTGCGTCGATCGATGTGGCTCCACATCCTGCACAATTTTGCTCCTTCTCACCTCCAAATTCGTTCACAACCATCTCGGGGTTCTTGTAGCTCATCCCAGACCTTAGAGTAATGGCGTGTACTGACTTTGCTTTTGCCGGATTCATCTCGGTTGCACTTGGAAAGTGTCCCGGCTTATGCTGATTGCTGAGAGTAGTGGCAATTTGGCTTAGTTGGGTGTCCAACATCTGAAGATGTTTCGTCATCAGCTGTATGTGGTTGGCCATCCCCTTCACCTCGGTTTCTATTTTTCCAAACCGATTATTAGAGCTCTTGATGAATTTCTCGAGCATCTCCTCCAGCACAGACTTCTTTCTTTCCACAATCTCTCCTCCAGTACCTACATCAAAACCGGGTGGAGGGTGCTCTGCTGCAGAGGGGTTAGAATATGCAAAACCAGGGTGAGTTCTCCCATGATTGTAATGATACCCGTGCTTTCCTCCTCGGTAGTTATTCTGATAACCACCTCCAATATAGTTCACCTCCGCTCCAACAGCTCCAAATGAACTGCTCGCTCCCCGGTTGATGTAGTCAGCATCCACGGGTACTATGGCCATGCTTGGCTCCGCTGCAGCGGTAATTGTGGCTTTTGCTGCTTCCAGTTTTGCAATGTCTTCTCAGAGCTTTTTCACTTCAGCAATCACGTCGAATTCTGGCTTTGTCTCGACTACTTTGACTGGTAGCTGTCTCTCGATCGGCCACTGATGGCTATTCAGAGCCATATCTGCCAGGAGTCTCATTCCCTCGGTGATCGCGTATATTTTTAACCCGCGACTTAGCAAAGCTAATAATATAGCGGCAAATGAAATTATCGATCCCTCAGGGAAAGAAATAACGAAAAACCTTAAGTACTAAGTCAGGCGTTCTTGAAAATACTGATTAGGAAAATCAGATAAAAAGTTTTGTTGTTGTTTTGGAAATCGCAATATTTGCTAATGGAAATTAAACAGGAAATTGAAAAGCTTTTGAAGTCAAATAAGAGAAGCACAGATTCCAGGGATATCTACCTATCAAGTATGACATGTATGAATGAATTGATTAATTCCCAATTTTAATTCCTCTTCGTAGTGAAACATCAGAAAATTATTACGAACTTCTTTGTTGGACAATTCGTAAAGTAGATTAATTAATTACCTATCTCCGCTCGGTCTCAAGATAAATTAACTAACTCCAAATATCTACAGATTTATTCCTACAATTAATCTCCTTCAGCTACGACAAGAAATCAAATTATATTGTGAAAATCTCTTTCGATTGAAAACTATCATACTTACGTCTCAAGTAATCAACTAGATAATCCTAAGATGTGATCAGCAAATCAGAATTATGAATAAGCACAGATCTCACAAACTACGAAGGGAAGGGGAAAATAATTCAATTAATCATAACAAGCATACATTGATAGTTCGAAACCCTAGAATCTGAGAAAGGATTTAGTTACACATATTCACGGTAATATTCATCATAGAAAAATATAACCTGAATTGCATAAAAACTGGAATCCGGAAATCTTCCCGTAAAAACTTGTCTTCAAACATAAAACTCTAAAAACTCTTCAATAATAAATTCTTGTTATTGCTCTAACTCTGGTCTCCTCTTCTCAAAAAATGAATTTACATTAATATTTATAGATGTGAATGATGTATCTAACAGTATCTAGGGTTAGATATGCCTTTATCTCCAAATCAGATCCAGACTAGGATTCCCGCATGCGCGTCGATCAAGGCTGTTTGGCGTCGATCGCTGGACCTGGAACCTCTTCATCGATCGACGAGGATTGGCAGCGATCGACGCTGACTTTCCTTCCGTCGATCTCCTTTTTCCCTTCGTCGAGCGCTTGGCGTGCTTTGCCTCGTCGATCGACGAGCCTCTTCGTCGATCGACGGGGTGCTGAAACTGGAATTCTAATCCTTCTCTATTTTTCGACTAAAAATCTGCATGATTCATCAAACATGACATTCCAATTACAAAATCCAATTCATCCACGAAAATGATACAAAAAACGATCTAAACACTACACAATCAGTCAAAGAACAATAAGATAAGTTGGTGAAAATCCTAACTTATCAACTCCCCCAAACTTAAACCATTGATCGTCCTCGATCAATTCACAGAAAAGAATTCTAATCAAATGCAGATACAAGTGTGCAATGCCTCACAAGCCTCTTTTGCAATCTAAGTTTCACTTATTCACAAAAATCATGCAATCCAAACAAATTCTTATTGGTAAACTATTGAGGAGAAACCTCACCGGGCAGTGTTTGCACTCATCGCTCAATCAAGCAAAAGGATTTTGAAATTCACACAATCAAAGTTTTAGTTTATTTCACCATAGGTTTGACAAATTTCTCATCTCTCCATTGCTTGTTAGTGTGGCTTTTCAGGGAATCAGAAAGGTCTTTATTTGGTTGTAATGTGGCTCACCTAATAGGTAGGATATTTTTAGGTAAGTGACTCAAAATATATCAATCAAACCCAAAGACCCAAGCATATCATAACCACATCATTTTTCTATCTATGCACATTCTTGATCTTTCTCTTTTCTCTTTTTTTTTCTTTCTCTCGGGGTTCCTAAGAACTTGCTCTTAGTTATTTATGAACAACATAAACGAGTTTCCCTCATTTTCTTTCTTTCTCACCAATGTTCATTTTTCTAACTGTACCCATGGAAACCCCTAAAAATTTTTCTTTTCTCTCTTCCCTTTTTTTTTCGCTCAAGGCCTCACATCACATTCCCACAATTCACACCATTCAATAAATCACAATCATCTTATTCATCAACCCTTCTAATCAAAGAAAAAAAATTCATTCAAGGCTCAAAGGGGCTACAAATGAAGATTTAAGGTTAGTGTATGGGAAATGGGCTACGAAAGAACATGCCTAAAATCATTTTCACCCTATTACCACACTTAATGCAACCTCAAGAGAGAAATTTGTCAAATTCTAGGAAATAAGTCTAACAACTTTGTCACTCATCAAACGAAAGAAATGGCACAAATTCCTCACAAGGTAGAAATTTTCGTTACTCCTCAATAATTATCCAATTTCGAACAGTTATCATGCAAGAATTTAAGTTTCAAAGATCATCATATCAAGCAAAACAGCTCCTATCATTGGCTACTCTATCACACAGATTATCATTCTTAATCAGCAAATATCTCGATTATCAATCAACAATTCTTAGTTTAAGTAAAGACAAGTAAGTAGTCATGACTGTCCTATGTTCAAAAGCTCCTAAAAAATGCTCAGACTATTCACTTAGAACATGTACCACAAATCAAGAGTTCAAAACTTATTCAACACAGAACAAGTATCACAAATCAAGAGTTCAAGAATACTAATTTTAAGTAAAAGGCCTTGTAGAGAGCAATTGTTCACACGAAAGCAAAAGAACAAGGATGGTGATGGTTCAGAAAAAACAAAAATCGAAAAAAAAAATAGAAAAAACAACGAAACAACAAAAAATTTAAAATAAAGCAGGAAAATGAAAGCAAACAAACGTTTCCCTTTTCCTATCCTCATCCCCCCAAACTTGTTTCACTCGAAGGAGTGGAAAAGTTTGAAAGTTAGATAAGGAAAAAGGAAACGGTACCTCATTCCTCCTCCAGAGGATCCTCCATCTCGACATTGGGAGATGGCCACACGGGCAGTCGCCGTCGGCGGTCTTGTCGCTCTCTCTGCCGGCATAGGTAAACGGACTCAGGCTGCGTGTTCAGGAGGAGTCGCTGCTTCTGAACGTCGAGGTTATTCAACCTCGTGTTCACATTCTGTCGAAAGTCTGCCTGCCGTGCGTGCTCTGCTGTATGGAAATCAGCCTGCTGCTGCATAAACTGGTAGATCGTCGCCAGATCCACCCCGGAAGATGAAGACTCTCCCGAGAAGTGGCGTAGCGGCCGTCTGCCGGTCCGGTCAGGGCTGTGCTCTCCTCCTTCGTCATCCTAAGGTTCCTCCTCCTCGGGCATTTCTGGGGGCGTCTGCGGTGGTTGCTGGTCTGGCTGAGTCAGTGGTCGGTGTCGAAGTCTGGAGGTACCTGGGCCTCCTTGTGCTCCGACCATCAGCCTCAAGTGGGCGGGTGTGCTCATCAACCAATTATCACGGAAGTGATAATCGGTGACGTGAGTGAGGTCCCGCTATGGAAGTGGAAATCTGTCTCCATTGGACATCCGCAAAGACCAACCTGACGCTCGTGGTGAAAGCATCAACATCTTCACCAGAGTCCCAGTGCCGAGCCCTCGGTTGTCATCCTCAAGCGACTCGATTTGTGACAAATTGATCCCCACATGCTCCGCAATCGGGGTGATCAATCCCCCCCTCCAAATGTTGCCTTTGGTGGCCTTGATCTGATGCCGCCATTGGTCCATGACCAGCGCCGCGAAGCTAAACTGCTCCCCTGTCAGCATGCAATTGAGGGCAAAAAGTTCCCCCACTCTCACTTTCCCGCTCTCATGTCTGCCGGTGATCGACACCCCCATGCATCTCTGGAGATATCTGAAAACTGGGTTGTCGATGGAGGATGCTTTCAAGGTCCCCGAGTCAAACACCCGCAGGTCTTCTTTGGCATCAGAAGCAATCTGGGACCAGAAACGGGCAATGTCGAAGTGTGGGGGGAGAAAACCGACCCCCCCAACATGGACTCCCCAGATTTCTTCAAGCTCGTCCCTTGGAATTTTGTAGTACTGGTTCAGAAGCTGGAAACCAATTGTGGTCGGCTCTGATTCCGGCTGAACCTCAAAGATGCGGAGTGAGGCAAGAAACTCCAGGACAAGCGACGGGTATGTCGGCCAGCGGGCTGTCATCCAAGCATTCCAATCAATTCTCTGCAAGAGAGCGTCAACATCTGCTCGGATTCCCAGCATTTGCATTGTCTCCGGGCATGGGTAAAGTGTCTGCCGGATAGTGAACTCATCTCCTGAGAATTTTCTGTATCGCCTCTCATGAGCTTGTTTGGCGAAAGTGGGTCGAAAATCTATGGTCAAAATGCAAGGGTAGTGGAAAAAATTTGTCAAAGTTCATCACAATTCTTCACAAAATTTCCAATGTAAGTGCATCCAATTGTGCAATAATCCACAGAAATAAATCTACCCATGCAAAATTGATTCGACATTCATGCAATTTAAACTCTATCCTAGCATACTACCTTTTTGTTTGACATAATTTTCCCAGAAATAGCAAAACTAAAATAATACCCCCAACTAGAATTATCCCCCAAACTTTCGTACGTAGAAATCAATGAAATTCAAGCAGCAAACCAATCACAAGTAAGTGTATCGACAAAAACAACTAACCATATCGAATAATCGCAATGAATAGCAACGAAATTGACAAAATTGCAAAAATGAACCTAGGGCTCCAACTTCAATTTTTTTATCAAAAATCATGCTCAAATCCTTCAAAACATGTGAAATAATCGAAGAGGAGAGTGTTAGGATACATACCGTGGTTGGTTGTGACGAATTTGGAGAGAAAAAATTCCAGGTGGGTGTTTGGGAGAGTGAGAGAGGAGTGCGTCGTGTGTTTGTGAGGAAAAAATGAGGAAAAGTGGGTTTTAAACCCGCCTCTGTCCGGCCTTAGAAACACTCGCGTCGATCGACGAGGCATCTTTGTCGATCGACGAAGGCAAAACTTTCTCGTCGATCGACGAGCATTGGAGTCGATCGACGTGGAAGAATTCCCTCGTCGATTGATGCTAAAAAGCTGCGATCGACGTGGCCCGACAGATGACTGGACCCGAAACAATTCGAAAAAGAAAAATGAAACTCAACTGACTCGACTTGACTAAATTGAAAATAACAGAAATAAATAAAACAGGAGACTGTTGGGTTACCTCTCAACCAGTGCTTGGTTTTATGTCGCTAGCTCGACAATACCTGAGTTTTTAAGGGCGGTTCAAGTAATACTTCTCCACTGCTCCGATCTGAAGAGGGGTGAAGTATGGTTTCAGGTTTTGCCCGTTCACTTTGAAATTCTTTCCATCTTGGCCAGCTAATTCAACTACACCGTTCATGAATTGGCAGATCACGGTGTATGGTCCGACCCACTTTGACTGCAGCTTTCCGGGCATGAATCAAAGACGGGATTTGAAGAGGAGAACCTTGTCACCTGAATGGAAAACATGCGAGCGGATCTTTTTGTCGTGGAATCTCTTCACTCGATTCTTATAAATGACGTTGTTCTCATAGGCTTCATCCCGAAAGTCTTCTAATTCGTTCAGTGCCATAGCGTGTTCTTCTGCAACTGTCCTCCAATCCAGATTTAATTCTTTCACTGCCCTCCAAGCCTTGTGTTCCATCTCGACGGGAAGATGACATGACTTTCCAAAAATCAGCTGATATGGAGATGTCCCAATCGGTGTTTTGTAGGCAGTGCGGTATGCCCAAAGTGCATCATCGAGAACTGCCGCCCAATCCTTTCTTTGCTTTACCGTCTTCTCCAAAATCTGCTTGATTTCTCTGTTGGATAGTTCCGTCAACCCGTTCCCTTGAGGGTGATATGGGGTGGTAACGCGGTGCTTTACTCCGTACCTAGCAAGAAGAGAAGAAAGCCATCTGTTACAAAAATGTGATCCCCCATCACTTACCAGGGCTCTTGGTGTTCCGAATCTTGTGATGAGCTTTTGCAGGAACTTGATGACGACTTTGTGATCGTTGGTGGCTGTCGGAATGGCTTCGACCCAACGTGATACGTAGTCCACCGCCAATAGAATGTATGTGAATCCTTGTGATGGCGGGAAGGGTCCCATGAAGTCGATCCCCCAGACATCAAATATTTCAACTTCAATCACCGGAGTCTGTGGCATCTCATCCCTCCGCGAGATGTTGCCGGTCCTCTGGCAGCGATCACAGCCCGTTATCCATCCGCGATAGACTTCGTAGATGGAAGGCCAATAGAACCCGCTTGCAAGAATTTTGAAGGCAGTCCGGTTGGCTGAATGGTGGCCACCAGTAGGAGATGAGTGGCAGGCTTTGAAGATTTTGTGCCACTCAGACTGGGGCACACTGCGGCGAATGACGCCGTCAGCACATCTACGCCACAGATAGGGATCCTCCCAATAGTAGAATCTGACGTCGTGCAGAAACTTCTACTTTGCATATGGAGAGGAGTCCGGAGGAAGTACACCGCCGACCAGATAATTGGCGAAGTCAGCGAACCACGGGGTTTTGGATTCATACATCTCTTTCATGTCCCTCAAGGCATAGACCTGTTCGTCGGGGAATGTCTCTCGGATTGTCGATTGCTGATCGTCCCTTTCGACCGGTGGTTCGAGCCTTGACAAGTGATCGGCGATGACGTTCTCCCTTCCTTTTCTGTCCTTGATCTCCAAGTCGAACTCTTGCAACAGCAGTATCCATCGGATCAGTCTGGGCTTGACATCTTGTTTTGCGAACAGGTACCTGATTGCTACATGGTCGGTGTAGACAATGGTCTTTGAGCCTATCAGATAAGACCGAAACTTATCGAAGGCATACACAACCACAAGCATCTCCTTTTCCGTCGTGGTGTAGTTGCATTGGGCCGGATTCATGCTCTTGCTGGCGTATTGAATCACATGGAAGAGCCTTCCTTTCAGTTGGCCCAGAACTGCTCCAACAGCATAATCGCTGGCGTCACACATCAATGTGAAGGGCTCTTCCCAATCTGGTGCGGTAAGGACTGGTGCAGTTACCAGCGCTTCTTTTAGCTTCTCAAATGCCTTCAGACATTCTTCGTCAAAAACGAAGGACACGTCCTTCTCCAGTAAGTTACACAAGGGCCGGGACACCTTTGAGAAGTCTTTGATGAACCTCCTATAGAATCCTGCATGACCCAGGAAGCTTCGGACGGCTTTGACATTTGTTGGTGGTGGCATCTTCTCAATAGCTGTCACTTTGGCTTGATCCACTTCCAATCCTCGGCTGACACTCCATGTCCCAACACGATTCCTTCCCGAACCATGAAATGGCATTTCTCCCAATTGAGGCACAGGTTTGTCTCGGTGCATCTCTCAAGTACAGTAGCCAAATTCTGCAAACAGACATCAAATGAGCTACCAAAAACCGAGAAGTCATCCATAAATACCTCCATGATGTCCTCGATCAAGTCGTGGAAGATTGCCGTCATGCATCTCTGGAAGGTGGCCGGTGCATTGCATAGTCCAAAGGGCATCCATCGGTAGGCGAACACTCCATATGGACAGGTGAATGCCGTCTTGTGTTGATCTTCAGGAGCCACAGCTATCTGATTGTACCCTGAGTAACCATCAAGAAAGCAATAAAAAGGATAACCAGATAATCTATCTAGCATTTGATCAATGAATGGAAGAGGAAAATGATCCTTGCACGTGGCGGTGTTCAAGGCTCGGTAGTCAATGCAGACTCACCATCCCGTGATCGGTCTTTTCGCTACTTCTTCTCCATCGTCGTTCTTCACTATTTGCATCCCTCCTTTCTTGGCTACTACTTGTGTAGGGCTCACCCACTTGCTGTCGGAAATTGGGTAGATCATGCCATGGTCAAGGAGTTTGAGAACCTCCTTCTTTACAGCCTCCTGCATGATGGGATTCAGACGTCGTTGTGCTTGTCTCTTTGGTTTGGCATCCTCTTCAAGGATGATCTTGTGCATGCACAGCGAAGGGCTGATCCCTTTGATATCTCCCAAAGTCCATCCGATGGCGGTCTTGTACGTCCGTAGAACTCGCAGCAGTTTGTTCCACTCCCTCTGTGAAAGATAAGCAGAAACAATAACAGGGTAAGTGTTATCAGACCCTAGGAATGCGTACCTGAGATGTGTCGGGAGTGTCTTGAGCTCCAGAATTGGCGGTTCAGAGCTGGAAATCGGCTTCTCCAGTTTGCCGTCGATCGACGGAGCATCTTCATCGATCGACGAGGATGTTGTTGCAGCGTCGATCGACGAGGACTGGCTGTAGTGGCTGGACAGCGGTTCTCTTTTAAGTTCTTTCTCTCGAGTTACCTCCTCGAACACATCCAGCTCCATGACCAGATCCAAGATCCTCTCGGTTGCTTCGTCCAGATTTGTGGACGAGGAAAGGGAGTGTTGCAAGCAGTTTTCCAGGAAATTTGGCTCACTTTTGAAACAGGTGAAAGGGGAAGACATTACCGGGCTGAAGCAGTTGATCATGTGGCATTCTTCTGCATAGCTTCCATCATTGTGCTTCTGCATTGCCTTGTAAATTGAGAACGTGACGGAGTCAATGTTCACTCAGAACGTCAGCTTGCCATCGCGGATGTCGATTAATGCCCATCCGGTTTTCAGGAATGGTCTTCCAAGGATCAGAGGAATGTTCCGATCCTCCTCCATGTCGAGCACCACAAAGTCAGCGGGAATTATGAAGTCCTTTACCTTTACCAACACATCTTCAACGATGCCCTTCGGATAGGTGACTGATCGATCTGCCATCTGAAGAGAGATTGTTGTGGGCTTGATGCTTCCGATCTTTAACCGTCTGAAAATTGATAGCGGCATCAAGTTGATCGAAGCCCCTGAATCACAGAGAACCTTCCCGAAGGTCTCACCTCCGATGACACAAGAGATTGTGAAGGAACCCGGGTCTTCCCTTTTGATCGGCATCTTCTTTTGGATGATGGCGCTGCACTCTTCGAACAGGTTGACCGTCTCGTGCTCCAAGAACGGTATTTTCTGAGAGACCATGTCTTTCAGAAACTTGATGTACCCGGGCATTTCTTGAAGAGCTTCTACCAATGGGATGTTGATATGCACCTTCTTCATTGTCTCCAAAAATCGTGCATACCTTTCGTTCATCTTGGTCTTGGCAAACAGTTGCGAAAAGGGCAGAGGCGGCTTATACATTGGCAGAGCAGGGGCGGTCGTCGATCGAGGAGTTTTAGCCTCGGTCGACGGATGCTTTGGTGCTTCGTCGATCGACGGAGATGTTTCGTCGATAGACGGAGCTTCTCCTGTGACGACTTCTCCTTCTTCCTCGGCTTCTCCTTCATCTCGGGTGTCTGTCCCTGCTTGCTTGGGCCCTTCGTAGGTTTTTCCCCCTCTCAGAGTTATAGCGTTCACCTGGTTCCTCTGATTCTGATTCTTGGGGTTGACCTGAGTGTTGCTCGGAAGTTGTCCCGACTTGTGTTTAGTTCATAGGGCATCGACGATCTGGCTGACTTGATTTTCAATGATCTGCACGTGCTTTTGCATCTGATCGACCTTTGTGTTCACCCCCGAAATTTCCTGCTTCAGCTTGGCTACAGTATCAGTGGAGCCTTCCATGAATTTAGCCAAAATCTCCTCGAGATTTGGCTTCTTCTTCTCCACTATCACTCCGTCTTGTACGGCAAATCCTGGTGGTGGTTGCTCTGCAGCTTGAGGGTTTGCATAGGAGAATCCAGGGTGATTCCTTGCGTGATTGAAGGTGTAGGGCTGGTTATTCTGCTGATCTTGCTGCTGATATCCTCCTCGGTAGTTGTTTTGATAACCGCCCCTTTGAATGAAATTCACCTCAGCATTGTCTTCCTCGGTTGGACCCTGCACTGCTTCAACTGCAGCTACTGTTTTCTCCTGCTTCAGATTAGCAAACTCTTCCCTGAGCTTTTTCAGCTCGGCTGCCAAATCGGGTTGCTCGGCAATTTTTTCCACTACTTTCTCGACAGCTTTCACAGGCCGAGTTCGGCTTGAGGACCACCGTTGAGTGTTGTTGGCCATCTTTTGGAAGAACTCCATGGCCTTTTTCCCACTTTTCGTCATGATTGTGTCTCCCAGTGTGGTGTCCACCAATTTGGCTGTCTTATCATTGAGCCCTTCATAGAACGCCTCAGCTTGTTCTCCTGGCGGAAAACCATGTCCGGGACAGGCTCTCAGCAACTCCTTGAATCTCTCCCATGTCTCACTGAAGCTTTCATCAGGCCTTTGAGCGAACCTGATGATTTCTTTCCGTCTTTGCCTGATAACATTCGGAGGGAAAAAGTTTCCTAGAAACTCATTTCTCAATTTGGTCCACGTGCCTATGCTTCCTTTGTCCAGTGCAGTGAACCATGATTGTGCCTTATCCCTCAGAGAGAATGCGAACAGACGCATTCGGATGGCACTCTTGCTTACTCCTCCTATTTTTACAGTGTTGCAGAGCATAATGAACTTATCCAAATGTGCATAGGGGTCCTCATTAGGTCTTCCTCCGAATTGATTTTGTTGTACCATCTGCACCAATCCGGTCTTCAGTTCAAAATTGTTGGCATTGATGCCAATCTTGAAGTCAGTCTCCTTGAATCGAGGTTTATACCGGTTCTGCATGGCTTCCTCCACTTCCTCATCGTCGGATTCCTCTAGAGGGTCCTGATTGTCTTCCTCTTCATTGTCGGGATTGTCTTCAAACAGTGGGTTATGGCGAAGATCCCTTCCATTCTGATTGTTCCTCTCGAGGTCTTTCTCCAGATTGTACTGTTGGATTTGCGCCCTCATAGCTTGGACTTCTTGAATAAGCACAACCTGCTCCTCTGCAGTTAGCACTGGCGAGGGCGGTGGTACGTTATCTTCCATTGTTTGATTACTCGAGCCTTCCTGAGCACGCTTATTCCTTCGGATCTTTCTGCAAGTAGCTTCAATGTCCGGGTAGTAATAAAGCGGGTCCTTTCCTCTGGCTCTTGTACTCATGCACTACCTGTACAGCAAAGGAGGAAGTGAAGTAAAACTGGAAAATAAACGAAACGAACTGAATTAAGAAAACTGAGCCTCTGAAACGACAAAGGCGTCGATCGACGAGACAAAGCGTCAATCGACGGAAATAAAATGACTTCGTCGATCGACGTGAACTAGCATCGATCGACGGGAAATACGAAAATACGAGAAAAATTCAGAAAGTACGAAAGTTACAGCCTAAAGCAATATTTCAATCACAGACTTAATAGTAAGATTAATTCTATTCTTTCCCCGGCAACGGCGCCAAAATATGATCGCGTATATTTTTAACCCGCGACTTAGCAAAGCTAATAATATAGCGGCAAATGAAATTATCGATCCCTCAGGGAAAGAAATAACAAAAAACCTTAAGTACTAAGTCAGGCGTTCTTGAAAATACTGATTAGGAAAATCAGATAAAAAGTTTTGTTGTTGTTTTGGAAATCGCAATATTTGCTAATGAAAATTAAACAGGAAATTGAAAAGCTTTTGAAGTCAAATAAGAGAAGCACAGATTCCAGGGATATCTACCTATCAAGTATGACATGTATGAATGAATTGATTAATTCCCAATTTTAATTCCTCTTCGTAGTGAAACATCAGAAAATTATTACGAACTTCTTTGTTGGACAATTCGTAAAGTAGATTAATTAATTACCTATCTCCGCTCGGTCTCAAGATAAATTAACTAACTCCAAAGATCTACAGATTTATTCCTACAATTAATCTCCTTCAGTTACGACAAGAAATCAAATTATACTGTGAAAATCTCTTTCGATTGAAAACTATCACAGTTACGTCTCAAGTAATCAACTAGATAATCCTAAGATGTGATCAGCAAATCAGAATTATGAATAAGCACAGATCTCACAAACTACGAAGAGAAGGGGAAAATAATTCAATTAATCATAACAAGCATACATTGATAGTTCGAAACCCTAGAATCTGAGAAAGGATTTAGTTACACATATTCACGGTAATATTCATCATAGAAAAATATAACCTGAATTGCATAAAAACTGGAATCCGGAAATCTTCCCGTAAAAACTTGTCTTCAAACATAAAACTCTAAAAACTCTTCATTAATAAATTCTTGTAATTGCTCTAACTCTTTTCTCTCTCTAACTCTGGTCTCCTCTTCTCAAAAAACGAATTTACATGAATATTTATAGAGGTGAATGATGTATCTAACAGTATCTAGGGTTAGATATGCCTTTATCTCCAAATCAGATCCAGACTAGGATTCCCGCATGCGCGTCGATCAAGGCTGTTTGGCGTCGATCGCTGGACCTGGAACCTCTTCGTCGATCGACGAGGATTGGCAGCGATTGACGCTGACTTTCCTTCCATCGATCTCCTTTTTCCCTTCGTCGAGCGCTTGGCGTGCTTTGCCTCGTCGATCGACGGGGTGCTGAAACTGGAATTCTAATCCTTCTCTATTTTTCGACTAAAAACCTGCATGATTCATCAAACACGACATTCCAAGTACAAAATCCAATTCATGCACGAAAATGATACAAAAAACGATCTAAACACTACACAATCAGTCAAAGAACAATAAGATAAGTTGGTGAAAATCCTAACTTATCACTCGGCTCCACTCTTCTTCATTAGATTCCACAAGCAGATGCATCAACCAACTCCTTCATGTGTGGAGTCAGCCCTTCGTAGAAATGACAGACCTGCATCTCTAAATCAATCTCATGCCCAGGACAGAGCCGTAAGAGCTCCTTGTACCTCTGATCAGTGTAATTTCTACAGATTAATTATAGAAATAATGGCAAATAAATTTATAAACCCTAAAGTTATCGATCCAGGGGAATGAAGCAACGAAAAACCTTAAGTACTAAATCATAAGTTCTCAAAATACTGGTCAGGAAAATCAATTGAAAAGTTTTGGTTGTTTTGAAAATCGCAATACTTGCTAATGAAAATTAAACAGGTAATTAAAAAGCTTTTAGATTCAAATAAGAGAAGCACAGATTCCAGGGATATCTACCTATCAAGTATAACAAGTATGAATGAATCGATTAATTCCCAATTTTAATTCCTCTTCGTAATGAAACATCAGAAAAGTATTACGAACTTCTTTGTTGGACAATTCGTAAAGTAGATTAATTAATTACCTATCTCCGCTCGGTCTCAAGATAAATTAACGAACTCCAAAGATCTACAGATTTATTCCTACAATTAATCTCCTTCAGTTACGACAAGAAATCAGATTATATTGTGAAAATCTCTTTCGATTGAAAACTATCACAGTTACGTCTCAAGTAATCAACTAGATAATCCTAAGATGTGGCCAACAAATCAAGATTATAAATAAGCACAGATTTCACAAACTACGAAGGGAAAGGGAAAATAATTCAATCAATCAAAACATGTATACATTGATAGTTCGAAACCCTAGAATCTGAGAAAGAGATTAGTTACACATATTCAAGGTAATTTTCATCATAGAAAAATACAACCTGAATTGCATAAAAACTGGAATCCGGAAATCTTCCCGCAGGAACTTGTCTTCAAACATAAAACTCTAAAAACTCTTGGAATCTCTCAAAATCTGAAATCTAGAATGAAGCACTCTTAAAAATCGAAATTACAAGGATATATATAGAGGTGGAGGTGTATCATATCAAATCTTGGGCTAGATATGCATTAATCTCCAAATCAGATCCGGATTAGGTTTCCCGCATGCGCGTCGACCGTGGCAATCTGGCATCGATCGCTGGGCCTGGAACATCCTCGTCGATCGACGAGCATTGGCAGCGATCGACGCGGCCTTTGCTTTCGTCGATCTTCCTTTTCCTTCATCGAGCACTGTGCCTCGTCTGCGCGGTCTCACGGTTTTGGCCATAACTTCCTCCTCTGAACTCCGATTGACCCGATTCCAGTTGCATTGGAGAGCTAACTCAAAGCATCATCCATTTCAATGCACCAATAGCTCGAATTCCTCTTGTGGAAGAACTCTTCATTGCTACTCTTACACGTCACTGCTTCCGGAACGGTTTTCTCGTGAGTTTAGGCCTAAAAACTTGCATAAACATCAAAACACACCTAAAACCACCTAATATTGACATCATGCATAAAATATATATATAAACTCAATAATTCTACATAAAATAGTTTAAAAATAATATAGATAAGTGAGTGAAATAACGAGCTTATCAACCTCTTCCAGGCCTCATGTAGTGATTCATCATACTGTAGGGTTTTAACGTGAACCGAATCACCAAAACCAAACTGAACCGGATCGATCTATGGATATTGTGCACAATTAAATTTCTCAAAACCCAAGCATGCTCCTATGAGTTTAATACAAGAATGTGGATTGAGAGATTACCGTAATTCCGTAGTGTCTGTACCGATCTTTTGCGTTTGAATTCCAAGAACCAATTCAACCACGCAATCCGATTTTATCTGCGAAATCAGAAATTTGAACCCTAATTTTTAAATAAAATCGAAAACAAAAAAGAACAAGAGGAAGAATTCTGTTCTCCAGATTAGATCTTCAGATCTGTATCCCAATGCTGATCAAATCTGCTACTGGTGAGGATTCCACAGATCTGTATTCTGAGCAGGACCAAAATCGAAATTCTCCTACTTGAATCTCCAAAGTCGGCGCCCACTCTGCTCTCTCTCTAGGGTTTGTGTTTTTCAACTGTGTGTTACAACTTATGAGAGAGAGCTGTCTATTTATAGACCTAGGGTTTTATCCCTAACGGGCTCTTTGGGCTCAATTCAGCATATTTAATTGGGCCAGACTTGGGACCTAATGCAAATAATAAAGTGGGCCTATAAATTAATTAATTCCCATGTCCACAACACAGGACACAATTAATTAATTAATATTAATTCTTTTTCACCACAGAATTAATACTGACCTACCCCTTTATTACCACGTAGTGAGAACGGGTTGCATTAATTGAGAATCCCCATATTTAAGGTTACCGGACATCCATTAATTAATCGGAGCCTCTGACAAGCTTTAACTACAATTAATTAATATCTTATAATTCCTGAGTAGTACCACTCAAACCTTATCACTCGTGCCTGAACTTAATCAGCCTGCAGGACTTTGGCACGATGAATGTTATTGAGCTCCTCAGGGAATGTCCCCATCCTATTACTCGGATATGGTTACCTAAGTTCAGTCTCAGGCGGTACTACACGAACTGCTGTTACCCAAGATGCGGATATACGAGCGCGCTGTGTTGGCTCTCCACCATGGCAAGTCAAAGCAACAGTCAACCCGTGCAAACCCCTGAACCTTCGTTAGGGTTTGGACTCAATCAATATAACGAGATCTTTTATTCATTGATGTCAGACAGACGAATATATCTCACTGCGGTCCATCAATACGCCACCTCTGCGTACCAGCATGTCAAGTAACCAAGACAGACTACTTATTCCGACAATGCCGCAGCCATCCGGACAGACGTATCCTCATACGCTGTCTCGGCTGTGATCATGTTTATGTCTCACTAGGTCAAGTGATCATACTGTCTTCTGCGATCTACAACACGCCGTATGATCATCCCTATCGGTGAAACAAGAGGATACCATTGTTCATACATGTACGATTGTTAACAGATAGGAGAAATAAACCGTTGTATACACATTGTAATAAATGCTTTCAGTATACAAAACCCATCACATACATCTATTTAAAGTGGGTGATAGCAGCTTTCCTCTTCAGCAACAGGCTGGGCGGGAAGTAGTTGGTGAGGAATTCTGATCGAAGCTCCTCCCATGTCCCTATCAAACTCTTATCCAATCCAGCAAACCAAGACCGCGCCTCGTCTCTGAGTGAGAACGAGAACAATCTCATTCTAATTACATCCCGGGTTACTCCATTCTGCTTGACAGTGTCACGCACCTCAATGAACTGGTTGAGGTGGGCATATAGATCTTCTACAGCTCTCCCCACAAACTGGTTTTGCTGCACCATCTGAATAAGGCCTGTGCGTAGCTCAAAGTTGTTGGCATCGATGCCAACTCTGAATCCGGCCTCCGCTTGCTAGGGCAGAAATCGATCCAAGATGGGCTTTTGTGGAACCACTATATGTGTGTTGTTTAACTCTGCTGGTCTTGCAGCTTGTTCTGCCTGAGTAGCCTGGGCTGCTTGTAGTAGTGCTCTCAGCTGTTGTACTTCATTCACAAATTTCCTCTGCTCTTCTGGAGTCATATTTTGTAGAGGTGCTTTAGGATTCTCTGCCATCTCTCGTTGTTTGTCTTTTCCTTTCTTTTTGATTTTCCTGCAGGTTGCTTCAATTTCAGGGACAAAAGCCTCGAGTGTTTTTTCTTTGGCTCGCGTGTTCATGCCCCTGCGCAGAAAATAGGTAGATATCAGTTCGGCGTCGATCGACGTAGGGTTATGATAAACACTCATTTTGTGCATTTTTACTGATGTGAATCTGATCACTTTTGACTGCAAACTAAACCATTTCTGAGGAATTTATTTGTTACTTTTGATCTTTAAAAGATTATTACGTTTGGGTTAGTTTGTGGTTGTTTATGCAGATTTCAAGCACAATTGAGCCGTTTACAAGATTTGACCAAGTATCATAGGGCCAATCGGTGCTAACTTGCATCGGGAAAGTGAAGAAGTGAGAAGAGACCGAAGAAAAGGCAGAAATCCTGTTCGAAGCATTTTCGGCGACCAAATTGCATTTTCGGCGATCGCCGTTTTTGCAACTGGGTCGCCGAATTTGTATTTTCAGCCAATTGAATACGGCACAAATTCGGCGACCCAATTTCATTTTCGGCGATCGCCGATTTCGTCCTCGGGTCGCCGATTTTGTAATTTCATGGAATTTCCTTCGGCGCAACTTCGGTGAACCACTTACAAACTCGGCGATCGCCGATTGCGTTTTATGGGTCGCCGAACGGGTAATTTTGACGAGTTTTGGCCCAGAAATCATATCTTTTCGAGATTTGAAGATCCCCAAGTATAAATAGGCCATCCCTGAACCTAAAAAAGGTTCCTTACATTATTTTCAAGCAAGAAAACACTGGAAACACGCAGGGGAATAGAGAAAACTTGAAGAGCTCGCCAGGAATCGAAGATTGAAGATCGCGGGTTTTTGATTTTCATGATATTTGTTCCTCTGACTCTTTATTTCTCTATTTTCTTAGAACTTAGCACCAAAAATAACTGGAGGTCCTCTGACCTTGGTGAGCTCCGAAAACAAGAACTCCCACCAGTCATATGAGCGGAGCAACCACTGTCAATGATCCACTCGCTCGACCTCTGAAGCTGATATGCATGATCCTGTTCCTGCAAGAAAAAGGAAATCATTTAGGTCCCCGATCATCAGCGGGTCCTGCAGGGTTAGATCTCTGGAACATTCCTTTCGGAATCCAGATTTGAGTAATCTTCAGCTCAGTGTTACCCTTGCTGACATCACTCATGGCCTTTCCCTTCCTCTTAAAATAATGCATGGAATTGTTTTTGGAAGGTGTGGCTGTGTGTGCAGTTCCTCTAGAAGTATTCTTCTTCTGAGGAGATCGGAAATTTCTTTCCGACCGCTTGTGCTGCCTTGGTGGTCTTTGGAACTGTGGACCACGGTGGTTAGCCTTCCTAGCCCTTGATGAAAACATTTGATTGGGCTCAGGCCTCCGATAGGTATTCCTCCTATCGGGAATTGTCCTTCTCTCAGTATTCTGCTGAGAGTGGGACCCCTTGTAAGTATGCTGGCAACTGGCATACTTATAAGGTTGTGTGTGGAACCTCTGGACAGCTGGTGCTGGCTGTCGGGTTCCACTGGCTGCTGGTGCTGACTTCCTTGCCTTGGAATATTTTGGCTTAGTCAGCTTCTTAGGGTGTGCTGGCGTCCTGTCAGCAGAGGAATTTGCCAGTCGAGGTTGTTGTCGTGATGACTCACCTCTATATCTGGGCTGATGATTCCTTTGCCGATCAGCCATACGAGGTATGGTGACAGCACCAGCTGGTGCTGACTCATTTACCATTCTGCCCTTACCCTTACCAGCATTGGGTTGGTTTATGCTCGAATCATTTGTAAATCCCAACCCGGATTTATCATAAGGTTTTCTCCAATGACTTAGAGCTGCCTCTAAATCCTTAGAGCCCTTGTTTAGAAAATTGATTTTATTTTCTTGCTCCAGAACGAGACTGTGAAGGTTATCTCGCTCAGTTTTTGTACTTTGAAAATCTTGGAGCAAGTCGAAATGAGCCTTTTTCAAAGTTTCTAGCTCTTCGCTGAGTGACCTAGATTTTTCAATCTCACTGGTCAAAATGGAAACTTGATTTTTCAGCGAAGTGTTTTCGCCAGCTAAAACATTTTTCATTTCATAAAATTTTAAAAACTCATGCTGAAGAACATCTAAAGTGACATCTTCTGAGTCGGAGCAATGCGACTCAGAATCGTCTATGATTTGAACAGGCATGATATGCAATTGAGGATCTGATTGTACCTCATCATCAGCAGTCAATGCCAGATGTTCTTCCTTGTCAGCATCTTCTTCAGCTGACACTTCTCCTAGAGCAGCCATGAATGCCAGAAGAGCTTCTTCTTCAGACTCTCCATCTGACTCGTATTCCCCATCATCATGGTCGGGGATATCAGGAACTTCAGTCCTTGTCAGCATGGCTTTGGCAACTGCCTTGGAGGCACGCTCTTCAAAGAGCTTCTTCAGCCGTTCCCTCTCAGTTTTGTCCACCTGCGGACATTCAAATTTTAAATGGTCAGGGGATTGGCATTGATAGCAAGCACGAGGAGCTCTTTTGACGAATTTCCCGTCAGTTGAGCTTGAAGAGACTCCCTGCTTTGACTTAGCCTTTTCCAGTAGGACGGCCAGTCGTTTCATTTGCTGCTCAAGTTCAGCGATAGAGCTCTCGCCACTTTTGGAGTAAGATCCTGACGTGGATGGGATCTCCTTCGGCTGGTTGGTCTGCCCAGCAGGCCTGTCAGCATGGAAGGGCTTCTTGGGCATCCGCTTGAAGTCCTTCTTGACGAAGTAAGCTTCGTCCTGAGCCTTAACGCTGGGGGATCCAACATTCCTGATAGCCTCGTTTTTATTCACCATCTGGATATCCCATTCATGTGCCTGCAACTGAGCAAACACTTCTTTAGGAGTTAGTTTGGATAAATCTTTCTCCTTTAGTGCGGTGGTTTTCACAAACCAATCCTCCTTCGGCATCTTGGACAGGATCTTCGAGTTAAGATCAGCATTTTCGTACTCCCTGCCCAGAGACTTCAGCTCGCTGACAATGGCGTTGAATCTCGCCTCCATCACCTTGATGGTTTCTCCAGTCAGCATCTGGAAGGACTCATATTTATCCACCGCAACCTGCAATTTGTTGCGTTTCATTTGGTCAGTTTCTTGACATAAACTATCAAGAAAATCCCATACTCCCTTAGCAGTATCAAACTGCAGTGCGTCCTCCATCAGCGATTCTGGAAGGCACGCAAGGATCAGCTCATGTGCAATGGAATCCAGCTGATTCCGCTTTCTGTCCTCAGCATTCCATTCATCTTGGGGCTTTGGGACCACCGCAGCTGGACGATCTCCCAGCTGATGCTGAATCTTGGTGATCTCTATTGGCCCTGTCTCCAGTACATCTTTCATGTCTGGATGGATGCTCTTCAGGGAGATAAGCGTCCTCTTTCGCCATGTAGAGTGCTTCTCCGTCTTGTAGTCCATTAGCTTTGGGATATTCATCTTGAAGTACCTGAGCTAGACAAACAGACAAACAAACAGGAGTGCAAGGAAACGTGGATCACGGTCCTAAGCGACACAGAAACGAACGGTCTGTAAGAACCGTCCGCTCTGATACCACTTGTTGGTCCCGGATATCAGGGTATACTTTGGCA
>JAPKLW010000541.1:123434-156349 GCA_026898455.1 Plectranthus barbatus
ACCTATACAGGACTTTACATTTGAGACTAGAGCTATTCTAGAGACAACTGACGCTGGTTGGACTTAGGATTTGATCCACCAAAACACCAAGGCTAATATCTAACAATTTCCCCTTTTAGGCTCTAGCAATAATGCCTTGTAATTCGTGCGCCCCTGTGGAAGGAAAACAGCCAGATTTCCCAACAACATTCATTCCATCTTTTATATGATTTGATTTTCCTTTTTCATTGATGTTTTAATTACGGTTGGGGTTTTCTTTAATTGCAAGATATTGGCCATTGATTGTAATTTGAATTGGTAATTTTTGAACCGAGAGGTCTAAATTATTGATTAAGATGCAGAGTAATTAAATTTAATAGGTCAATTGTCCGAGAGGAATTTGAACTATTAAAGGGTCTTAAAATCTAAGGTTTTTATCAAGAGTAAAAGTCCTTTTGCGCATCCGAGAGGAGTCACTAGGTAATTTATTTCCATGTTATGGTTAAGAGTCCGAGAGGGTCGCCTGATAACATAATTGAGATTAACTCACGTTTTTGGAAATTAAATTGGAATCGAATTATATAAAGGATTGTTTGATTGTTCTTCAAAGTTGATTACCCTGGAATCCTAGTTTCTCATATTTTCTACACTCAATTACTTTTAACTGTCTTTTTAATTATTGCTTTTCAATATTGCCTAGATTTAATAAACAAACTCCCTTACCGATTTGTCTAGATAGTAGTAAGATACCTATGTTTTAGTGCTTGATTATACTTCGATCCAGCGATCCTTGAGATTCGATAATTTATTACTTGCCCACTGCAGTTATCTGTACACTTGCAGCTATAGCGTGTTGAAAAACACGCTATCAAGTTTTTGGCGCCGTTGCCGGGATTGCACAGATTTATAATTAACACTAATTCCGATATTACGCTATTTACTCTAGATTTTAGTTTTATGTATTGTTATTATATTTTCCAATTTCTTTTCTGTGTTGTTCACTGTGTGTTCTCCTGCAGGTAGTATATGCGAACCAGGTCAAAAGGTCCAGTTCTTAAACCCATAGATCCGGAGATCGAATCTACCTGTCGAAGGAACAGTGCACGAAGAAAGTTAGCGTTTACTATGGCTGACGATCAGGCGACACAGATTGCTGAGCTGCAGAGACAGCTACAAGAGATGAATCTGAGACTTCAGGAGCATCAGGCTCCAGAAGTACCACGGCAGCCCACTATAGATGAGATGTACGAGCCGATGACTGACAGGCATCGTAATGCAGACTTTGGACTGAAGGTGAACCTACCTAATTTCGAGCTGAAGACTGGTCTGATACACACTGCTCAACAAAACCAGTTTGGGGGATTTCCGTCTGAAGATCCTGATTTGCATGTCCAGAAATTTCTGCTACTCTGTGACACCGTCAAGCAGAATCAGGTGCCAATCGACTACATCCGGCTGCACCTCTTCTCATTCACACTGCGTGACAGAGCTCTGTCATGGTATTTGTCACTGGACCGCAGTGAGATCTCATCCTGGGAGGAGCTCTGTAAACTATTCCTGATTCAGTTCTTTCCGCCGAGTAAGACCATCCAACTACAGATGCAGATAGGCCAGTTCAGACAGTTCTCGGGGGAAACTCTTTATGAGGCATGGGAACGTTTCAAGGTGTTACTTCGCTCCTGCCCATGCCATGGATACACTGAAAAACAACAAGTCTGCTATTTCTATGCGGGGCTTGATGAGGTGACTCAGAAGCATGTCAGAGCTTCAGCTGGAGGATCCATTACTGCTAGACCTCCACATGAAGGACTACAACTGCTGGAAACAATGGCGAAGAGTGAATTTAATTGGCCAGCAGACAGAAAGGAGTGCAGAATGATAGCAGCGGTCAATGATACTGGGGACCTAGCTGCTGAAATAAAATTGATGAGACAGGAGGTAGCTGCTTCTACGAAGTCTTTGGAGATCCACCTCGCCAAGCTAGAGAATAATCCGCCTCAACATGGATATGAGCAGGGAATCGAGATGCAGATGGAGGACATCAATTATGTGAACCAGAGGAATTTCAACAACAACAGAGGACATCCGACGGGGAACATGACTTATCATCCTAACAACCGGAACCACCCAAATTTCTTCTATAGGAATCCGAACAATGCCTTGCAGCCTCCGCCTGGGTTTGCTGCAAATCAAGGGGTGACAAATGAACCCAAGGAGCCGAGTATGAGAGAACTCCTGACCCAGTTCATCTCAGCCTCTAATACCAAGAACACAAAAATGGAGGGAGAAATTTCTCATCTACAGACTGGTATGGGGGAGATGGGGAAGCACATGAAGCAGATGGACACTCAGATATCTCAGATTGCCAATATTCTGGGAAATCAGCATACTCCTGGACAATTTCCCAGTAACACTGTTGTAAATCCCAAGGACCACTGCAACGCCATCACTACTCGCAGTGGGAAGGGATATGAGGGCCCATCTATGCCTGTTGACACATCACCCGTGCAACTTGAAGTTGTACAGCCTGCTCCTGTTCTTCCTGGAAGAAGAACAGACTCAGAAGAGCAAGGGAACCTGTCCTGAAGACAGTCCCAAGCCAGCCGGTCCAGTAGCTGTGCCCTTTCCACAGCGTTTCGCCAAAAAGCAGAAAGAGGAGAGATATAAGAGATTTCTGGAGCACATGAAGAAAATTCAGATTAATCTCCCTCTGATTAAAGTTGTGCAGGAAATTCCTGGGTACATGAAATTTTTGAAAGATATGGTTACCCAGAAGAAGCCGTTCGGGGCATTCGAGACAGTCAATTTGTTTGAAGAATGCAGCGCAATTATTCAGAAGAAAATGTCGATAAAGAGGGCTGACCCGGGCTGCTTCTCCATTACCTGCATAATTGGTGGACATACTTTCGAGAAAGTCTTATGCGATTCAGGGGCTAGCATTAATCTGATGCCCCTCTCTATTTTTAATAGACTGAGAATCGGCGACATTAAACCGACCACCATTCGACTTCAGATGGCTGACAGGTCGGTGAACTACCCTAAAGGGGTAGTAGAGAATGTATTAGTGAAGGTTGGGGAATTTATTTTCCCTGCTGATTTTGTGGTCCTAGATATGAAAGAGGACAACAATATTCCACTGATACTTGGGAGGCCCTTCCTCAATACTGTTGATGCACTGATAGACATCAAAAAGAGAGAGCTTACCTTGAGGGTGAACGATGAGAAAATCACTTTCTCTATCTACAAGGCCATGGAGCGACATGATTCTGATGACTGCTATGAGGAGTGTGACATGGTCCAGGTTTTGTATCCCTTGTTTCCACTGATTCTTTAGATTATGGTGTGCAAAACTCTGTTTATTCTTGCGATGATCTATATGATGTTTGTGATGAGCTGCTAGAGTCTGTTCTAGCACTAGATGATGCAGGTGAAAAGAATCAGATGGAAAGCGCAAATTTTCTGAAGTTGAGGAGTGAGGAGGAAGAAGAAGAAGCCCGTAAGAAAGCTCTACAACAAGAGGAGAAGAAAGAGCCACCTGTGCTAGAGCTGAAGCCTCTACCGGACCACCTGAGGTATGCATACTTGGGGGAAAATGACACTTATCCGGTAATCGTATCTGCTACCCTATCTACTAGTCAATTAGATAGATTATTGAGGGTATTGAGAGACCACCAATCTGCTATTGGGTGGTCATTATCTGACATCAGGGGTATTAGCCCTTCTATCTGTATGCACAGGATCTTACTTGAGGATGGATATAAGCCAAAGGTGCAACCGCAACAAAGGCTAAATCCAATTATGCAGGAAGTGGTGCGGAAGGAGGTGATGAAGCTTCTGGACGCTGGCATGATCTATGCCATTTCAGACAGTGAATGGGTGAGCCCCACCCAAGTGGTGGCCAAAAAGGGGGGAACGACTGTCATTAAGGACGAGAGTGGCCAGGAGATCGCTCACAGGCCTGTCACAGGCTGGAGGATGTGCATCGACTACAGAGCACTTAACAGTGCTACACGTAAGGACCACTTCCCTTTACCCTTTATTGATCAGATGCTGGATAGGTTAGCGGGGTATGAATTTTATTATTTCTTAGATGGTTATTCTGGTTATAACCAAATAGCGATAGCCCTGAGGACCAGCATAAGTCTGCCTTTACGTGTCCGTATGGTATATTTGCTTATAGACGCATGTCTTTTGGTTTATGTAATGCTCCTGCTACATTTCAAAGATGCATGATGTCTATTTTCAGTGGACTCGTAGAAAACATTATGGAAGTTTTCATGGATGATTTTTCTGTGTTTGGTCATTCATTTGATAACTAATTGGAAAACCTGATTACTGTTCTGCAGCGCTGTCAAGAGACTAACTTGGTTTTAAATTGGGAAAAATGTCATTTTATGGTGCGTGAGGGCATTGTCCTCGGTCACAAAGTCTCTACTGCAGGTTTAGAGGTAGATCGTGCCAAGATTGTGGCGATCTCAAAGCTGCCACCTGCCACCAATGAGAAGTCGGTGAGGAGCTTTTTGGGTCATGCAGGCTTCTACCGGAGGTTTATAAGGGAGTTTTCTAAAATCTCTAAACCTCTGAGTTCTTTACTTATGAAGGATGCAAAATTCGTTTTTGATGAACACTGTTTGCAGGCCTTTGAGAAGCTGAAGTTGGCCCTCACAACTTCTCCAGTACTTATCTCACCAGACTGGTCAGAGCCCTTCGTCCTGATGTGCGATGCCAGCGATACTGCAGTTGGGGCTGCCTTGGGTCAGACAAGGAACAAGATTTTCAGAGTCATCCACTATGCCAGCAAGACATTGGATGAAGCCCAGGTCAATTACACTACCACTGAGAAAGAGCTTCTAGCAGTGGTATTCGCCTTTGACAAGTTCCGGGCATATTTGGTTGGGGCAAAGACGGTGGTTTACATGAATCATGCTGCGATCCGCTATTTGTTTGCAAAGAAGGAGGCAAAACCGAGACTAATCCGGTGGATCCTGTTACTGCAGGAATTTGACATGGAAATCAAGGACCGGAGAGGTTGTGAGAATGTGGTAGCAGACCACTTGTCAAGGCTGGAAAATCCGGTGGAAGGAGATGATCCCCGGCTAAAAATTACTGAAGTGTTTCCAGGTGAGCAGCTGCTAGCTATGGAGGAGGTAGATCCATGGTATATGGATCTGGTAAATTATTTGGTTGCAGGTGTTCTACCACCTGATCTGTCCTCACACCAGAAGAGAAAATTCTTGCATGACTGCAAGTTCTACTAATGGGATGAGCCATTTCTCTACCGCCGCTGTGCTGATATGGTAATCAGGCGGTGCATCGGGATGCAAGAGCGCGAGCAGATAATGGGGGACTGCCATTTGTCCCCATATGGAGGCCACTGCGCGGCAAATAGATCAGCCATAAAAATCCTTACCAGCAGATTTTATTGGCCTACTATTTACCACGACTGTCAGAAGTTCGTGGCCGGATGCGACAGATGCCAAAGGATGGGGAATATCTCAAAGAAGGACGAGATGCCCCAGAAGTACATGCTGGAGATTGAGCCTTTCGATGTATGGGGCATTGATTTCATGGGACCATTCCCTAAGTCTCATGGATATCAATACATCTTACTGGTTGTGGACTATGTGACCCGGTGGGTTGAAGCCATCCCAACTGCCACAAATGATTCTAAGGTGGTGCTCAAGTTCTTACAAAAGAACATTCTGACTCGGTTTGGAGCACCTCGAGCACTATTGAGTGATGGAGGGTCACACTTCAAAAACAAGTGGCTGGGGAGTTTGTTAGCAAAATATGGAGTGCATCATAAAATCACTTCTCCATATCACCCCCAAGCCAATGGACAAGCAGAGTTGGCCAACAGAGAAATCAAGCAAATCTTAGAAAAATCTGTAGTTTCTAGGAAGGATTGGGCCACTCGCTTGGACGACGCTCTATGGGCATACAGAACTGCATTCAAGACTCCGATTGGTATGTCACCATATCAGTTGGCATTCGGAAAATCATGCCACCTTCCAGTTGAGCTGGAACATAGAGCATAATGGGCAGTCAAGAAAATTAACTAGGATCTGAAGACTGCAACTGAGTAGAGACGTATACAATTGACTGAGCTTGAAGAATTCCGGACTGAAGCATACGAGAGTTCGAGGTTGTACAAGGAGCGCGCCAAGAGATTTCACGATCAGCGCATTCGCCCCCGTGACTTCACGCCGGGGGATCAGGTACTTCTATTTAATTCCCGTCTCCGTTTGTTTCCTGGAAAACTTAAATCTAAATGGACTGGCCCATATGTGATTCATAAAGTGAATTCTAATGGCACTGTAGAGTTGCTAGGTTCTGATAGCACACACTTCACTGTCAATGGTAACCGAGTCAAAACGTATGTTCAATATGAGTCTGTGTCGTTCGTCTGTGAACTTCACCTAGCCGACCCATAGGATGTATACTGCTGCGTCTAGCTACAGACGTTAAATAAAGCGCTTGTTGGGAGGCAACCCAACCTGTAATTGAGTTTATTGCATTGTTTTAAGCATTTTAGCATCTCCTTATTCCATTTTTCCACATTGTGCGTTCACGTTTGGTTGTTGAGTTAATGGGTGCAGGTGAGGAGTTCGAAACGCGAGGAAATGCCAGAAAAAGTGAAAACGACGACCCATTTACACTTTCGGCGATCGCCGATCGTGAAACCTGGGTCGCCGAGTTCGTCGTCAAAATTTTTCAGGTTTGAAGCAAAATCGGCGACCCGAAAATGATTTCGGCGATCGCCGATTTCGTTGGTTTGGCGCCGAAATTGCAAATTTTTATTTTTGCTTCGGTACAAAATCGACGACCCATTTACATTTTCGGCGATCGCCGAAAGTGTAAACGGGTTGCTGAAATTGTATTTTTCCCGAAATTGGTTCGAACCAATTTCGGCGACCCAAGAACAAAATCGGCAATCGCCGAACGAGTTCTGGGTCGCCGAAATTGTAAATCAGACGGGTTTTTAAGTTCGAAAACCCCCTCTTTCCCTCACAATTCTCTCTCTCTCAAAGACTCATCAAACCCACGAAAATCTCCAACCCAAATTCGACTTCCACACCCGTTTATTTTGCAAATCGTTCAACACACGGCCTACCCATCCCAAATAGACGATTCCCATCCGATTACTTTTCCAAATTTCGTTCAAAAATACCAAATTCCCAAATTCTAGGGTGTAGATCTTTTCTTCAAATTTCTCTTCAAATTCAAGGTAATCTTCTTCATTCTCATGTCTATTTCAATTTCGTACACATGTTTCATCGTTTCGTTGATAATGTAGGTTGCATTGTGGTTTATTTGCTTAAATTTTTCATTTTTATTTAGTACTTTGAGTTAATTATCATGTTTAAGCATATGTATGGTATTGGAATAATTGTTTAGCAAATTCTAGGGTTCATGCATTGATTTGGGATTTGGTGTAGGCAAGTTTGAAATTTACTAGCCTAGGACTTTGATTTTCTGGAAATAGGATTGAATTATGAATCACTCAAATTACTTGTATAGTTGATTGAGTTTGGGGGATATATTTGCGAATGTGGAATGTTGATGGATACGAGATTGTGGTATGACTGAGTATACATGTCTACGTGGTATTTGGAGTTCAGAGTTGTTGTCCGTTTAGTTTAATTGCATGCTTCTCTTTTTCGTGTTATTGGTTCTGAGTTATGTTTTTTTTATCTAGTAGATTCGAAATGGCACCTCGACGCCGCGTTCCTTCCACAAGGCCGGAGAGCTATGGAATCGTTATCCAAGGTTTAGACCTTCATCACAAATTGAAGGCCTTGGTTGAAAAAGGGGTTGAGCCGACTCAATACCCGAATGTCGACACTCTCTGGACACTAGGACTCTACGACAATGTCAAGGAGCTCCTCTCCAACATTGGATGGACCCCCCTTCTGGAACTTGAGGATCCCACTTACTGGCGTTTCACACTGGAGATCCTCACCACCTTCGAGCTCTCCACTACCGGCCGGAACACACCAACAGGAGCCACCTTCCGGGCCCTTAATGTAGATCGCACTCTAACCACGAAGGAGATAAACAGAGCCTTCGGGGTCCCAGACATTAGCGTCTACACCAAGCCGAGGGGATTCGATCCCAAAGTTTTCTGGCGCACCATTTGCGCCGAGGGCAGCCCAGCTTGGGAATCCGACAAATGCAAAGCTTCAATGATCCGGAACCCTGTCTTCCGGATAATCCAGTGGATTCCGGTGCACACACTTTTTGCAAGGAAGGACAATGGCTCGATGAGGGACGTCGAGCTTATGGCGATCTATTGCATACTTCATGAGCAGCATCTTAACTTCGCCCAGCTCTTTCTACTGCAGTCCAGTCGAGCATCTTGTGCTAGCCGGGGCCCGATTTGCATCGGTGGGTTGTGGACCCACCTCATTCTTTCCATGGGGATTGACCCGGGGGAGCACCACGCCGAACCATTTACAAAGCTCACAATCAAAATGCTGGTTGCTCTCCGGTTCCTTCAGACCGGTCACCCGTCCTATCTCTTCTGTTAGCGCTCACCGCCACCCTTCCCACTGCCGAGTCCCGAGCTCACTAATGTAGGGCTTCGCAGATACCGCCAGAATTGGAAGTTGGATACTTTAGCACATGCCGAGGCGGTTCAGTCTGCCGCAGATGCTATGGCGAGACAGTCTCTTGGGGGAGTGTACGATGATGAGGGTGGAGAGGATAGAGAGGGTGGAGAGGATGGCGAGGATGGAGAGGATGACGAGGACACCGGCGGTCATGACCATGATCAGGGAGATGACAACGAGCAGCCGCGCTTCTTACTGACGGGAAGCTTGCATCAGGGCAGCACTTCCGAGGGCGGTCCCGGCACATCCCAGGGGGGCACATTCCAGGAGACCCCGAGGGGGGGTGCCTCCACCTTTTACGAGCGTCGCACACATCGTGTGGCGTTCGAGCAGCGGCTGGATAATCTGGAGCGTCAGTGGAGCGACTGGCACACCCAGTTACAGGGTTTAGCAGCAGCTCAGGCCACATACACCACTGAGCGCAGATCCTTTGAGGATGAGCAGAGAGCGCAGTGGTCTGCGCAGCAGCGCCATTTCGACCAAGAGCAGGAGCAGTGGGCAGCGCAACAGCACCACTTTGAGTTGGAGCGGGAACAATGGCGACGCCAGCAAGAGGTGGAGGATCATATGCGACAGTTCATGGCCCGTTTCCCACAGTATTGGCCCCCACCACAGTGACGTTTCCACACATCTCCGTGATCTTTTTCCCACAAACTTATTCTATCCTGTGTATTGAATAAGTTTGGGGGGGATGTGATCGGTCGATGTGTGTGTCTTTTCTACTCTTTACCTCCTGTTCTTTTACTGCTCACTCTGCTCTTATCTGTATTTTACTGTATTCAAACCTATTTGTCTATGTTGGAACCAGTAACTTGTACTAATTCGTACCATTTATTTTATCAAGTTTAATTCCTGTTATTGTTAATTTAATTCCTGTTATTGTTAATTGTTATTGAGTCTGGATTGGGGATCTACAGTCATATTGATATCTGTCTTGGATAAAGGTGGTACTTGGTGGTGATTTATCTGCATTACTGATCTAGTTCATGATGACAAATTTTTCCTTCTCGTGAAACTTACGCTCATAACTTGCACATGATTTTATGAAGTGTCGATGGTTGTGGAATTGATTTTGGCCTTTGGAATATGCTCATAGCCATGTGAGAAATTTTGAGCCTGTGTTGTTTTGTTTCGGAGTGAGTCACTGTATGATGTACCTCTAGAACTTGCTCGGGTTTCTGTCTTAAAACTGCAATAGGGGAGGCCAAGAATTTAGAAATGATTTTAGGCCATCATTTCATAGCCATGTTAAACCCAAACACTAACCTAATACATACTCCTTTGTTAGCCCAGTTGAGCTTGAATACCTTTCTTTCTTAACCCGGATGATAGGAGGTGTGGATGGAATTGTAAGGGCATCTATTGATGATAGGTGGTGAGATTGAAGAGTCGTGTGATATTGAATTGCCCAAAACCTTGGGATGGGACTTGTTCTTGATTCATTTATATATATATATATATATATATATATAAAGAGAAAAAAAAAGAGAGAGTCATGTGTTTGTTGAAATAATGAAAGCACAAAGCGTGCACAATTTATTGTTGAGTTCATGAAATACACAAGGGGTGTATAGTGTTATTATTGTTGAGTCAGAATCCTAATGAAGTGTGTTTATAGGATGCGTAATCAGTTGTTCAAGTATTGTATAATGTTTAAGTCAAACAGTGAATGAAGAGGTATGTGATTAGGAATTAGTTGGGTGAATGAAGTTATAAGGATGAATGTGCTCAGTCACTTAGCCAAAATATTCCATACTCCTCACCAATGTGACTACATTAGAACCTGTACTAAAGACGTTTCTGATCTTTATTCTAGCATTCCCGGAGGTCAGTGGAGAGTTTAGACAATGAGCAAACCTATGGTAGGGAAGTTATACAGTTGACAATTGAGAGTACATACTAGCCAACTTGAGCGAAAAAGTTGAGTGATACACTACTCTTATCTTGTGGAGAGCAGATTTCTAGTGGCCAAGATTAAAACTGTGATTCTTTGCACTAAGTTTATGATTGTTGCAGTATTTGTGTGAGAATCACAACCCCATTTTGTGTCTGAAATAATTTTTGATCAGTCAATGCACTCCTCGTGTTTATTCTTTTCTATTTAAGTTCTCTTCATTGTTCGAGGACGAACAATAGTTTAAGTTTGGGGGGTTGATAAACACTCATTTTGTGCATTTTTACTGATGTGAATCTGATCACTTTTGACTGCAAACTAAACCATTTCTGAGGAATTTATTTGTTACTTTTGATCTTTAAAAGATTATTACGTTTGGGTTAGTTTGTGGTTGTTTATGCAGATTTCACGCACAATTGAGCCGTTTACAAGATTTGACCAAGTATCATAGGGCCAATCGGTGCTAACTTGCATCGGGAAAGTGAAGAAGTGAGAAGAGACCGAAGAAAAGGCAGAAATCATGTTTGAAGTATTTTCGGCGACCAAATTGCATTTTCGGCGATCGCCGTTTTCGCAATCGGGTCGCCGAATTTGTATTTTCAGCCAATTGAATACGGCACAAATTCGGCGACCCAATTTCATTTTCGGCGATCGCCGATTTTGTCCCGGGGTCGCCGATTTTGTAATTTCATGGAATTTCCTTCGGTGCAACTTCGGCGACCCACTTACAAACTCGGCGATCGCCGATCGAATTTTATGGGTCGCCGAACGGGTAATTTTTGACGAGTTTTGGCCCAGAAATCATATCTATTCGAGATTTGAAGATCCCCAAGTATAAATAGGACGTCCCTGAACCTAAAAAAGGTTCCTTCACATTATTTTTAAGCAAGAAAACACTGGAAACACGCAGGGGAATAGAGAAAACTTGAAGAGCTTGCCAGGAATCGAAGATTGAAGATCGCGGGTTTTTGATTTTCATGATATTTGTTCCTGTGACTCTTTATTTCTCTATTTTCTTAGAACTTAGTATGATTGGCTAAGCTCCTTTTTGGATTCTAGGGTTTGAGACTTGTTGACATTCATTCCATCTTTTATATGATTTGATTTTCCTTTTTCATTGATGTTTTAATTACGGCTGGGGTTTTCTTTAATTGCAAGATATTGGCCATTGATTGTAATTTGAATTGGTAATTTTTGAACCGAGAGGTCTAGATTATTGATTAAGTTGCAGAGTAATTAAATTTAATAGGTCAATTGTCAGAGAGGAATTTGAACTATTAAAGGGTTTTAAAATCTAAGGTTTTTATCAAGAGTAAAAGTCCTTTTGCGCATCCGAGAGGAGTCACTACGTCATTTATTTCCATGTTATGGTTAAGAGTCCGAGAGGGTCGCCTGATAACATAATTGAGATTAACTCACGTTTTTGGAAATTAAATTGGAATCGAATTATATAAAGGATTGTTTGATTGTTCTTCAAAGTTGATTACCCTGGAATCCTAGTTTCTCATATTTTCTACACTCAATTACTTTTAACTGTCTTTTTAATTATTGCTTTTCAATATTGCCTAGATTTAATAAACAAACTCCCTTACCGATTTGTCTAGATAGTAGTAAGATACCTATGTTTTAGTGCTTGATTATACTTCGATCCTGCAATCCTTGAGATTCGATAATTTATTAATTGCCCACTGCAGTGATCTGTACACTTGCAGCTATAGCGTGTTGAAAAACACGCTATCAGGTTACGTCGATCGATGCAACAAAATTTTCGACGTCGATCGACACCGAGTACAGAAACAAAAACTCACACACGCACACGTACAGAAAAATAAAACTCAATCCAGCAAATCTTAGAACGAACTAGTAACAAGATAAAATCTAACAACTCCCCGGCAATGGCGCCAATTTGATCACTGTAAAATCTACAGATATATTATAGCAACAGTGGGAAATAAATTATAAAGAACCCTAAGGTTATCGAATCCAGTGGAATTATATAACGAAATTATCATATGTACTAACTATGATCCTAAGAATCATTGTTTGAGGAAACAGAAAATTGGGGTTTTGATTTGGAAAATAAAGTTGACAATACTGAAAATCAAAGAGGTTTTGAAATCAAATTTAAAGGAACACATATTCTAGGGAAGAAATCTTATTATGGATAACATGTAAGAACCAATTAATTTAACAGGTGGAATACTGCAATTATGATATATTTCCTTGGTTGGGCAAATATAACCTAGATTACTAATTAGTGACTATCTCCTTTCGGTCTCAAGAACACCAAATTAGTCAATCTGATAAGCAAATCAGTTCAATTCCTATAGTCTAATACATCTCATTGGACAATATAGTGTATATCATGCATTCCTAATCTCACTATCAATATTCACCTTTTGGTCTTTCTATCAATAGATAGACATCTAAATTAATCGTCACCTTTCAGTCCTTGAATTAATCTAGAATTATAAAATAAACACAAGAATCATGAACCTAATAAATTAATCCTAAACATGCATCCATAATAATATCAACCCTAGAACCCGCTAGGGTTTCTAGCCACTTATCGCAGATAGAAATCTAAAAAACACATATTAAATTGCATAAAAGTAAAGAGCTTACTAGAAAATAGAAGGGTTTCGTGTTTCCCAACTCTCAAAACTCTAAAAACTAAATTGCAGAATGAAAATATGATGGATTTGAAAAATATGAAAGGGTTGCTGAAAAAGTCGAAGTTACTAGGCTATTAATAGAGGTGGATGTGTATCCTATCAAATCTAGGGCTGAAGATATGATATAATTCGAGTTTAATCAAATTTTCGCGCCAGCAGACTCGCGTTGATCAATGTGGCTTTCATGTCGATCGATGTGAAATGTCCACGTCGATCGATGTGGATTCTACGTCGATCATTGTGGTCCTGTCTCGCCCTTTCTACGCGGTCTCACGGTTTTAGCCATAACTTCCTCTCCCGAACTCCGATTGACCCGATTCCAGTTGCGTTGGAAAGCTAACTCGAAGCTCTATCCATTACAATGCGCCAACATCCTGAATTACATGTGTGGAAGAACTATTCACTGCTACTCTTACACGTCACTGCTTTCAAAATAGTTTTCCAGTGAATTAGGCCTATAACCTGTAGAAACACACCAAAGCACACATAATACCACCCAATATAAACTCATGCATAAAATATATATATAAACTCAATAAAACTACATAGAATAGTAGAAAATAATATAGATAAGTGAGTAAAATAATGAGCTTATCAATGCCGACCACTGACAGTGGTTAACGAGATAGCAGGCTAGATAGACGCAATGTATACTCTATAATAGCTTAGTTATGCTTTGAGTATAAGTGGGAGATTAATGGGTTTTGTATACAGAAAGCATTTATTACAATGAGTATACAACGATTTATTTCTCCTATCTATCAAACAAACTTACATGTATGTAACAATGATATCCTCTTGTCTCACCGATAGGGTCGATCATACGGCGTGTAGTAGATTGCAGAAGATAGTATGATAACTTGACATAGTGAGACATAAACCTGATCACAACCGAGACATCGTATGAGGATACGTCTGTCCGGATGGCTGCGACATTGTCGGAATAAATAGTCTGTCTTGGTTACTTGACATGCTGGTACGCAAGGGTGGCGTATTGATGGACTACAGTGAGATGTGTTCGACTGTCTGACATCAGCGAATACAAGATCTCGTTCTTGATTGAGTCCAGACCCTAACGAAGGTTCAGGGGTTTGCACGGAATGGCTGTTGCTTTGACTTGCCATGGTGGAGAGCCTAAGTAACGTGTTCGTATATCCGCATCTTGGGTAACAACAGTTCGTGTAGTACAGCCTAAGACTGGGTTTAGGAAACCATATCCAAGTAATAGGATGGGGACATTCCCTGAGGAGCTCAATGACATTCATCGTGCCAAAGTCCCGTAGGCTGATTAAGTTCAGGCACGAGTGATAAGGATTCAGTGGTACTACTCAGGAATAATAAGATATTAATTAATTGTAGATAGAGCTTGTCAGAAGCTCCGACTAATTAATGAATGTCCGGTAACCTTAAATATGGAGATTCTCAATAAATGCAGCCCGTTCTCATAAGGTGGTAATAAAGGGGTAGGTTAGTATTAATTCTGTGGTGAAAAAGAATTAATATTAATTAATTAATTGTGTCCTGGGTTGTGGACATGGAAATTAATTAATTTATAGGCCCACTTTATTATTTGCATTAGGTCCCAGGTCTGGCCCAAAGTAAATATGCTAAATTGAGCCCAGCAGCCCATTAGGGTTAAAACTCTATGTCTATAAATAGACATCTCTCTCTCAGAAACCCAAGCCACCTTGAATACAATTCAAATTAGTGAAACCCTAAAGAGAGACGAGAGTGGGCGACGACTATCAGTGCAGAGGGAGGAGAATTTTGATTCTGGCCTTGCACAACTATAGATCTGTGGAATCCTCACCAGTAGCAGATCTGAACAGCATTGGGATACAACCCTGAAGATCTAATCTGGAGAACAGATTCCTCTTCTTTCTTTTTCTTTAATTAAATCTTGAAATTGGAATCCATCTAATTTTTGTTTCCGCAGATTTAATTAATATCGCGTGGTTGATTCAAGATTTGGAATTCAAACGTGAAAGATCGGTACAAAGACTACGGAATTAAGGTAATCTCTATTATCCACGCATTAAATTCATAGGAGCATGCTAAGGTTTTGTGAATTAGTATTGTGAACAATAAACCATAAATCGATCCGACTTATTTGGATTTTGTGATTCGGTTCACGGATAAATCCCTACACATGCTAAGGAAGTTAGAAAATGATGAAAGGGCAAAAGTCATCACCAGGCCACACAAGCGCAAGCAAAGTGAAAAATTAAATTGTCTAGTACCTAGCACAGAAGGACAAGGTACGTCATTTGCATATATAAGATAAACATGTTTAGCATCAGTTTCTAGCTATTCATGAATTATGGATACTGGAGCTACCGATAATGTTTGTTATACTTTGCAGGGGTTCGTGCCGACAAAGCAGCTAAAACATGATATGGTGACCATCTCAATGGGCAGTTGAGAGCAAGTTTCAGCAGTAGCCATTGGAGATTTTACTTTATGCTTTGAGAACAATTCTTTGATTTTGAGAGATGTTTTATATATGTCGGTGTTTTGCCGGAACTTAATTATAGTTTCCAAGTTATTTAATTATGGATTTTCAGTTATTTTTTATAGTGGTATTTCTATCATTGGTAATAACGGTGGACAAACTGATTTATTCTCTCTATATCATCAATTGTATGCATAATCTTCCGTGAATGTTGGAACAAACTCATCCAATAATAATGATCATTTAAAGTGAAAGTTTTTTTCCAATGAAGATCAAACATATCTCTGGAACTTGAGACTAGGTCACATCAGTCTAAAGTGGATCAAAAGACTGGCGAATGATGGTCTCTTGGATTCATTCCAAGTGGTACCTCATCAAGTCTATGAATCCTGTATAGAAGGATAGATGACGACCAGGCTTTTGTCAAGTAGAATGGAGTCAGCCAGGATGTAATTAGGTTGCATTTGTTTCCCTTCTTACTTAGTGATCAAGCGCGAACTTGGTTTGCAACCTTGGATTGCAGCAGTGTTAGGACATGGGGCAACCTTCAAGTAGAGTTCCTTTCCAACAATGTTTGTATAGAAGACAACAATTTTAAACCGTAGTATATACGCAGAAAGGACAACATTTTTATCAAAAAAAAAAACAACAATTTTAAACCATTATCTTTTGTAGAAAACACAATTGGTATAAAACTGTTGTCTTTTAGTGTATACTTTTAACAACACCAACTACAACAACACTTTTGAATACCCTTTAACAACGCTTTTTAATCGTTGTTGTTCACTGTTTTTCTTGTAGTGGAAAAAGACAAGTAATACAAAGAAAATAATCTAACCCTATGAAATGTTTGAAGTAGGATGGTAAAATTTGCTCAAAAGGTAGAGTAAATTTAAGATGAAAAGTTATCGGCTATATATCGTGCTAAAATGCATCGGTCTGTGTGCAACTCTTTTGGTCAGATCCAATTAGCACACGCCACGTATGCCGTTAATGCGTTTGAAATTTGAAAACTAGCCTAAGAATTTTAACCATTTTGGAAGGTTCTTGTCAATCAAGCACCGCCTCAGACGAAAGGTGCTACAAGCCAAATATATTTTGAGAGAAATTTAAGGTTCCGAATAAATCTTTTGTAAGAGCTAACACCTTTGGCCAGGGTGAACAAAAACAAATCTCGATTAGTTGAGAGAAATGGGTTCGTAACATTCTTCTTTGAACAACTCTTGTAAGACTTCGTATACTCAGACGAATGTCAAGTATTTTATTGTATACTAGATAAGTTCGATGTGGGGTGCTTACAGGCATGGGGTCGCTCCTTTATCAAAAATTGGTGCTAATATTAAAACACGCTAACAATCTGCGAATAATACGCTATTCATAGTAGGGTCAAGTCTAGCCACCCTCAGACCTTGGGCGAATCGTGAATGAACTAAAACTCGCAGATGAACCCCGATCAAATCATGAGTTAAATAAAACGCATGAAAATGATCAAATCCACTCCTAATCTCTAAGGACTACGATCTGGGATGAGGAAGCTCTTCTTCTTTCTATTTTGCAGAATTAAAGGAAGTCCACATAAGGAAGGGTTCCTTCAACCCGTCGAAGTCATTTTAGTTAGAACAGTGCCGCGCGGGGGGGGGGGGGTATTGTTATGACTAAAAAATGTGCTGATCCAATTCTTGATTCATCAAAGAGAAAGATCCGAGAAGCCGAACATACTAAAAAACCAAAATTGGAAGGTTAAAGGCAAGCTTCAGGAGCAGGTCTGTCTCATTCGAAGGACCTCACAATTCGAGGGGCTCATTCAGCGAATGATAGCATCGGTGTTCCAAAGAGGTGGTTCGGCATGGCAATCTTAGGCGTTAGCTGAAGTGTCGTGTCCGTTTGAGGAGCTGTCTCAGCTGAAGGGTTGCGTATATTCATTAGTAGACACAATCTATACATAAATAGCCTATATCTTGTGTATTTATTTCTACTACCATTCTTATCTCATCATTTATTTCTTTGTTTATTTATTTCATTTTATTTAAGTATTCTTTAAAAAAAATAACCCAATACAATTTGACCCAACACCTTGATCATATATCAATCATGGATTTATTTAGATTTAGTGAATATGATTTTTTTTTCTCAGAGAATTTTTTTTTCTCACATGATCTAGATAAATAAATCAATGGTTGCTGCTTAATCAAGCAACAATTATAACATAATCAAGCAGCAAAATAATCTAACAACAACTAAAACAAAATTAAACAACGACCTGAATACAATTAAGCAACGTCATAAACATAATTAAATAATTTTCTCACTTTCCCAGGGTGATTTTTCTTATCTAAGATCGTGGCTCGGTTGATATTTTGTATGGCTTGTATGGTTTGCCCAAATTAAATTAGTTAATTATAATAATAATAATGCGTTGAGTAAAATAAATTTTAATTCGACGAATCAGTGATTCATTTAATTGCGATCGAGGGGAGGTACATTGCACAAATTCAATAGACCATTAAATGAGTGATTTTGGATCAACAAATAGAATCAAACATTGCCAAGATTTTACAACCACTTTTAGTGTATTTTGTTAAAATGATGGAAAAGAATCTAAGAGAAACTCCAAATGGTAAGAGATTGAATAGGTGTCCCTTTCCACCCAACAATCATGCCCTTCCCATCGAACTCAACATTGCAAGACCTCCCTTTACCAAACTGCTCCACCACCAACCTTGCTTGATACTTAGAAGACTCACTCAGCTCCATCTCCACCATCCCGAACCGACCGAAAAACTCCCTCCATACACTCAGCCTCACATTCCTGGTTACTCTCTCTTCATCCTCAGCTGCCACTATGCTCTTGATCCCTTCCCCAAAGAAGTGCCCTTCAACAATCGTCCTGTACTCGTTGGATCGGTCCATACAGTCCTCCAGGCAGTCAAAATATGCGCTGTAGAACAGCAGTGCCTCAGTGAATCTGTCTATGAATGAAGGGGAGTTGTGGTTTGCCTCCACTTCACTCACCACCATCACAGCTGGCCTAATCCTCCCTATTGCCCTCATCAAGTTTTCCAATGTCTTGGGCTTCCATATCATGGATCTTAGCATCATGAAGGAGTAGACAGCAACTGTCTCATCACCCTCAACCTCAATCTCATTTTCACTAAATGCGCCCATTTCTGGTAAGTACACAGCCTTGAACAAGAAACAAGGCAAGTTCAAAGACTCAGCGAAGCTCTGCAGTCTCTTGCCTGTCTCCTCCATGTAGTCCTGACCATCTGTCCCCACTGCTGTTATCTTGAGACGCTGCAACGAGCTGGAATCCGCGAGCCCTTGCATCAGGGCTGTCCAATGGACTCCACTCCTGATCTGCAGATCAATCAGATGGACATATCCAACTGTCTTTACGCGCTCTATGATGGCTTGCATTCCAGCAAACTGTGCGGCTTGGCCAAAGGGCAGCTGCTGGTGCGAGGCCAAGAATGCGTAGTTTGTTCCTAGTGCAAGCCCTGCATCCTCCCTGTGGGATTGCTTTTTCATCAAACCACCTTCTCTGCATATCTTCTGCTCGAGAGCTGCAGAGAAGTGGACCCCTAGGCGCTGCACGGGGCTGCCCATCTCTGACACCAGCCGGTGGCAGTGAGAGACTAGCCTAGCCGCTGCATCAAACTGCTGGATGCACACATTCTCTGCTGCGGCTAGGAGACTATGCATGATATCGACATCCCTCTCATCGTCGAGACAGAGGCCTGAGATGGATGTGCCATAAGGGTGGAACAACATGGAAACACCATCCACTCTTTTGGTGGTGAACTGGATGAACTTCTCCCCTGCAATCATCAAGATCTCCTCCATCGACAACCTTTGATCAGACGTGTTCATCATGGACAGTCTTTGATCATAACAGTTGGTCAGATCCCATGATGATGATGAGCCATTTGGTGGAAAATAAGTCCATGAACCCAGCTTTACCCTTGTGCTGGTTGTTGACGAAGAAAATGAACTAAGACGGCCTATTTTAGATAAAATAGGATAAAAAAAAACAAGCATAAAGCACTAATTAATGTTATTATTATTCAATTATTGGACACTAACTAAGTCTAAGCCGGTGATGATGATATTAAAGAGATTGATAAAATGACATGCTTGAGTAGGACAAGCAGAAGCTTAATATGTAATGAAACACAGCAAAATAATTATACTTTTCCCAATACACGTTACGTCATTTCAATAAAATAATTATAATATTCAATGCATGGTAATATGGTAATTTAGTTGGTGAAGTAAACGATCTTAAATTTGTGGGTTATTTGAATCGCAACAAAGTATTGTAGCTGTGGAGTTTATTAAATATTAATCTGTTATATAATTTATATTATCGATGTGAATCTTGTTGCTAGTGATCATATGTATTGGAAGTATTATGCGATTATAAAAATAATTAAATCAAAGTTACACTCAATGATGTTTTGACTCTTAACTTTTGCTTTCTATCTGTGGAGGAAATTAAAACATTACAATATGTTAATTTTTCTTTTTCATAGAAGTTATAACACTGTTTTTTCTAAGTTAGTGGAATGTTAAGTTCTTGCGGTTTATCCATTAGAAATTCTTGATAACATCGTATCATATATATGGAGAGATAAAAAAAATGCATTAGATGTTTCAGGATCTTAAATAAAAATGAATTTGAATCATTGGATTGATTGATTGAGATTTTTTTTACAACTTATGTTTTTTAATTGTAAATAATGCATAAAAGGGCTAAAAAAAAATGAAATGTTGAAAACATATATATTTTATTCAATACTTAATTTTTTTATACAACATGAACCTCTAGATTAAAGACTTAAACAAGAACGATTATGAGCAAAGATAATTAAATCCAATAATGAAAAGATCTTAGATTAATCTATCAATAAAACTTATTAGTTGGAGTCCACAAAAATCAAATTTAATTGAGATTCTGATAAGAAGAGAAATTTAATTGATCATCATGAAAAGATTACGAAGAGATACATACAAATTTATCTTATTATCCTTATTTTAGGAATATTTATTTATTTTATTAGATTTATAGATTGTTGATATTCATAATATTCACACATATCTGTGAGGATATAATCGTATCTCAAGATATACATAGATAGATATATATCATAGATGGATATATATTTGTTTCCTTCATGGATTAGGTTTAAGTTTTCCATATGGATTAGGTTTAGGGTTTTCTATTTTTTTGCTCTATATATATGTACCAGCCGTGTAAATCTTTTTCTTCAATAAATGAATAGTATTGGTACACTAAAATTCTACATGGTACCAGAGCCTTCGGTTCAATATTAAAGCTTCCGCAATTTTTTCTCGACCCATCGTTCTCTTCTTCGTCCATGGCTGACAAAAGTGGAGTCGTCTATGTTACCGACCTCCTCAATGACGGAAACTACGGAGATTGGTGTGAAGAGATGAGTGACTATCTCTTGGCGAAAAACAAGCTTGGATTCGTGGATGGGTTGCTGCCAATGCCTGAGAACGATCCTTCAAATCTACTTCTGTGGAAACGTTGCAACGCTATGGTAAAAGGATGGCTTGTCGTCGCAATGGACAAGGAAATTCGAAATAGCATCAAGCACGCCAAGACAACACGAGAGATATGGAGCGATCTGGAAGAAAGATTCGGGAAGGAAAGCGCACCAAAAGCCTATGAGTTGAAGAGAAACTTGACCTTCACGCATCAAGATAAAATATCAGTTTTAGCTTATTATACCAAGATGAAAAGTATATGGGATGAGATCGATGCGGTAACAATCACGCCAAAGTGTACGTGTGGAAAGTGCACTTGTGATGTGGGAAAGTTGTTTGCCGATAAGGTTGAGAAAGAAAGAATTTATGAGTTTTTGATAGGTCTAGATGATGTTTTCAATACCATCAGAAGTCAGATTTTAAGTATGACGCCACTGCCCAGTCTTTGAGTAACGTACCACCTTGTAGCAGAGGATGAGCGCCAATGGATGATTACGAGTTCCAGAAAGCCAGCCCTGGATGGAGCCGCGTTTCAAGTCCAAAAGCAAGCGAATACTAAAAAACGGGAAATTGCCAAGGATGCGAGATCACCTCCTCAGTGTAGCAATTGTGGCAAGTTATGGCATACGATAGAGAATTGCTATGTGATTGTTGGATATCCAGAAAGGAGAAAGGGAGGCAAGCCTTGGAAAAAAGAAGGGGGAAAATCCGACCGAAAACTGCCATCTGCGTACAAAGCAACGCATGTCGATGGCAGCACCGCCGATACCAATATCCTACAAGGGTTTACTCCCGAGCAGTTGAACCAGCTGTAGGATCTACTGAATGGTGGCGCAAATAACCCTACTGCTAGCTCGTCCGTTCATATGGCAGGTAAGAATTGTGAAAATTTAGCATCATGGATTATTGACTCAGGGTCCACAGACCACATTATTGGGAGAGGAGGCATTCTTGAGCATGAAATATGTGCCGTGAACAACACTCCAGTTAAAACGCCTAATGGAGAGGGAGCGGCTGTTACAAGAATAGGGAGCACCACCCTGCAAAACAGGTTGAAAATCAACAACGTTTTACGTGTCCCGAGTTTTGAATGCAATCTACTCTCCATCAGTCGTCTGACCAAAGAGAACAACTGTGCACTAACCTTTTATGCCAATGGTTGTGTTATGCAGGACTTAACCTCGAAGAAGCTGATTGGAGCGGGTAAGGAATGTGGTGGTCTGTACTTCTTGGAGCCGATCAACAACAATCGTTGGGTTTTCTCTACCAAAGTCGACGCAGATACATGGCACAAGAGGTTGGGACATGCATCAAGGATAAACTCAAAGATATTTGTGAGATTAGTAATAATGTTTGTGACCCTCGTATAAGAGCTAAACAAACTAGAGTTCCGTTTCCTTTAAGCTCTATTCGAACTCATAGTTGCTTCGATTTATTGCATTGTGATATTTGGGGTGGATATAAGACACCTTCCCTTACGGGAGCATATTATTTCCTTACTATTGTCGATGATTTTAGTAGAGGCGTGTGGGTTTACCTGATGAAATTCAAATCTGAAACGAACGCATACCTCAAAATGTTTTGCAAGATGGTTAAAACACAGTTTGGGAAAAATGTCAAGCGTATAAGGAGTGACAACGGAGGATAATTTCAATCAAGAGACATGATGGAATACTATGCTGAAAACGGGATACTTCTAAAAACCTCGTGCGTACACACGCCCCAGCAAAACGGAGTTGTCGAGAGGAAACATAGGCACATCCTGGAAATTGCTAGAGCCTTACGATTTCAGGCCAGTCTACCCATAAGTTTCTGGGGGGAGTGCGTGCTCACAACAACCTACATCATTAATCGTCTACCTTCTAAGCTGCTAGAAAATCGAACACCGTATGAGGTCTTGTTTGGAAAGGTGCCGAGTTATAAGAATTTGAGGGTGTTCGGGTGCTTAGCATATGCCAAAGATATAGGAAAGGAGAATGATAAATTTGGTGAAAGGGGAAGGAAGTCGATCTTCATAGGATATCTACATGGACAGAAAGGGTAAAAAGTATATGATTTACAACAAAAAAGGGTGCTTGTCTCGAGAGATGTAGTATTCTTTGAAGATGTGTTTCCTTACGACAGCACCCAGGAAGAGAAGAAAGAAGTAACCAAAAGCCGCATGATTCACGAATCAGATGACCTTCAACATGAACTTGTTGAAGAATTAATTGAAGAAACACAACCAGCAAGTCAGACAAATGAAGCTCAAGGGAACGATGAACAAGGAGTCATCCGACGCTGCAGCGAGAGAACGAGAAAGCAGTCAAGCCACTTGATTGACTATGAAGTCGACCTACCACTTTCCATAGACCACACCCGACTCGACTCCAATTTGGCAACTTCGACGGTACATCCCATAACCAATTATATTACATATGATATTTTCTCACCCAATCACAGGTGTTTTCTAGCTTCCATTGATGCTAAAACTGAACCACACACATACTCACAAGCTGTAAATATTAATGAATGGAGAGAAGCCTTAAAAAGGAGATCACGGCCCTTGAGGAAAATGGAACTTGGGAATCTTCCAGCAGGAAAGACAACCATTGATTCGAAGTGGGTGTATAAAATAAAGTACAAACCCACAGGTGAGGTAGAAAGGTTCAAGGCACGGCTTGTCGCTAAAGGATTCACTCAAGTTCCTGGTGTTGACTTTCACGAAACTTTTGCGCCCGTGGCAAAGCTCATAACAATGAGATGTCTGGTTGCAATCGGTGTTAAGAAAGGATGGCTGATACACCAACTGGATGTTAATAACGCCTTTCTGCATGGAGATCTTGTGGAAGATGTGTACATGAAGTTGCCACAAGGATTTGCAAAGAAAGGAGAGACAAGGTTATGCAAGCTTCGCAAATCTCTGTATGGGCTGAAGCAGGCCTCAAGGAGTTGGTATGAGAAGTTCACTGGAGCCCTCGCGGAAATTGGTTTTAGGCAGTTGTAGGGTTTTACCGTGAACCGAATCACCAAAACAAAACTGAACCGGATCGATTTATGGATATTGCTCATAATTAAAATTCACAAAAACCTAGCATGCTCTTATGAATTTAATGCATATCGTGGATTGAGGAATTACCGTTATTCCGTCATGTCTGAACCGATCTTTTGCGTTTGAATTTCCAATTTGAAATCAACCACGCAATTCGATTTAATCTGCGGAGACAGAAATTAGAGATCTAATTTCTAGATTAAAATTGAAAACAAAAAGGAAGAAAGAAAGAAATCTGTTCTCCAGATCAGATCTTCAGGGTTGTGTCCCAATGCTGTTCAGATCTAATACTGGTGAGGACTCCGTAGATCTTTATTCTGAGCAGGACCAGAATCGGAATTCTCCTCCTTTCTACCAAAAATCGGCGCTTCCTCTCTCTCACTAGGGTTAAGTGTGTTCCAACTATGTTACAACTTATGAGAGAGAGCTGTCTATTTATAGACCTAGGGTTGTAAACCCTAATGGGCCATTTTGGGCTCAATTCAGCATATTTAATTGGGTCAGACCAGGGACCTAATGCAAATAATAAAGTGGGCCTATAAATTAATTAATTCTCATGTCCACAACCCAGGACACAATTAATTAATTAATATTAATTCTTTTTCACCACAGAATTAATACTGACCTACCCCTTTATTACGACGTTGTGAGAACGGGCTGCATTAATTGAGAATCCCCATATTTAAGGTTACCGGACATCCATTAATTAATCGGAGCCTCTGAAAAGCTCTAACTACAATTAATTAATATCTTATTATTCCTGAGGAGTACCACTCAAACCTTATCACTCGTGCCTGAAATTAATCAGCCTGCAGGACTTTGGCACGATGAATGTTATTGAGCTCCTCAGGGAATGTCCCCATCCTATTACTCGGATATGGTTACCTAAACCCAGTATCAGGCGGTACTACACGAACTATTGTTACCCAAGATGCGGATGTACGGGCACGTTACTTATGCTCTCCACCATGGCAAGTCAAAGCAACAGTCAACCCGTGCAAACCCCTGAACCTTCGTTAGAGTTTGGACTCAATCAATATAACAAGATCTTGTATTCGCTGATGTCAGACATGCGAATACATCTCACTGCGGTCCATCAATACGCCACCTCTGCGTACCAGCATGTCAAGTAATCAAGACAGACTACTTATTCCGACAATGTCGCAGCCATCCGGACAGACGTATCCTCATACACTATCTCGGCTGTGATCAGGTTTATGTCTCACTAGGTCAAGTGATCATACTGTCTTCTGCGATCTACAACACGCCGTATGATCATCCCTATCGGTGAGACAAGAGGATACCATTGTTCATACATGTACGATTGTTAAAAGATAGGAGAAATAAACCATTGTATACTCATTATAATAAATGCTTTCAGTATACAAAACCCATCAATCTCCCACTTATACTCAAAGCATAACTAAGCTATTACAGAGTATACAGTCTGTCTATCTAGTCTGCTGTCACTTGAACCACTGTCAGTGGTCGGCATCCACCTCAGACCCAGCTCACGAATATGTCATTCATAAACGTTCTGCGGCAAGCTCTTTGTAAACGGATCAACAAGATTGTCAGCAGTGTCAATCTTCTTAATCAGCACATCGCCCCTCGATACGATTTCTCATATGATATGGTACTTTCTCTCTATGTGTTTGCTTGCCCTGTGAGACCGCGGTTCCTTTGAGTTAGCCACTGCACCAGAGTTATCACAATAAATTGTGATGCTCCTTGGCAAACTCGGGATCACGCCCAACTCTAAAAGGTAGTTCTGGAGCCACACCCCCTCTTTCGAGGCGTCGGAAGCAGCGACATATTCCGCCTCCATGGTGGAGTCAGCAATGCATTTCTGCTTTGAGCTCCTCCAAGATACAGCTCCACCTCCCAGGGTAAACACATATCCTGAGGTCGATTTCTTCTCATCCTGGTCCCCTTGGAAATTTGAGTCTGTATAACCCACAGGGCACAAATCCTCACTTTGATAAACGAGGCAGAAATTTCTAGTTCTTTTCAAATACTTGAGGATGTGCTTTACAGCAGTCCAGTGCGCCTGTCCAGGGTTAGACTGATATCTTGCTACCATGCCAACGGCATAACAGATATCTGGCCTGGTACACAGCATCGCATACACGAGACTACCCACAGCCGAAGCATATGGTACAAGACTCATCTCGTCTTTCTCCAGCTGTGTCTGAGGACACTGCCCACCAAAAAGACGAACGCCATGTCTGAAAGGTAGCAAGCCTTTCTTGGCGAGTTACATGCTGAACCGGGCTATCACAGTATCCATATAGGATGCCTGCGATAAGCTCAACATTCTACTCTTACGATCTCGTAAGACCTTAATACCAAGAATGTAGCCAGCTTCTCCCAGATCCTTCATTTGGAACTGTTCGGATAACCAAATTTTGATTTCGGACATCACTCCCTCGTTGTTTCCAAATAGGAGTATGTCATCAACGTATAGTGCAAGGAGGACCACGCTCCCACTGACACAAAATCGGTAAACACAACTTTTGTTTTCCAACTGTGCAAATCCATAGGATTTAATCACATCGTTGAAAAGTAAGTTCCACGACCTTGAAGCTTGCTTAAGTCCATACAAGGACTTCCTAAGCTTCCAGACAAGATGTTCTTCGCCCTTAATTATGTAACCCTCGGGTTGCGGCATATAGATGTCCCTACCTTCTTCAAGGTAACCATTTAGAAAAGCGATTTTGACATCCATCTGCCAGATCTCGAGGTCCATATGCGCAGCTATGGCAAGGAGTATCCGGATGGATTTGAGCATGGCTACGGGTGAAAAGGTTTCGTCATAGTCAATGCCCTCTTTCTGACTATAACCCTTTGCCACCAGCCTGGCTTTAAAAGCCGTGATCTTTCCATCCGTCCCTTTCAATCTTTTGTATACCCATTTGAACCCTATGGCCCTAAAGCCACCCGGCAAATCAGTTTTCTGGTATACATCCATAGCAGTTATGGATTCAATTTTAGAATCCATGGCGACACGCCATTTGGCAACATCCTTGTCTTGCACTACCTCTTCGTAAGTCAGTGGGTCAGAGTCCTCATGTCCGTCTTCCGGGCTCAAGTCCGAAGACTCACCGACAAACATGTATCTTTCCGACTGGAAAATAACTATCCCACTACGACGAGGCATTGGTGCCGTGTCAGTAGTAGGTGCAGTGACTTGTGGTCCTGCACCTTGTATTGAAGAACGTGTCTGTGGTGATGTACCACTCACAAGTGCACCCACATCTACACGTTCCCCTTCCCTTGGAATTTCATTCTCGTTCTCAATTTCTTGAAGAACGATATCACTCCTTGACCTGTGATTACTCACATACTCGTCCTCCAAGAATCTAGCGTTGGTGCTAACAACGACTCTCAGGACAGTAAAAGTAACCACCTTTCGTTTGCCTGGGATACTCTATGAACAACATTACTTTTGACCTGCCTTCTAACTTATCAGGTTCCTTCGACAGTACGTGTGCCGGACAACCCCATACTCTAAACTTGCACAAACTAGGTTTGCGACCAAGGAAGAGCTCAGAAGGTATCTTAGGAACTGATTTAGAAGGCACCACATTAAGCACGTAAGCTGCTGTTTCCAATGCGTAGCCCCAAAACGAAATTGGTAAGTTTGCATAACTCATCATTGATCTTACCATCTCTAGAAGAGTCCTATTTCTTCTTTCAGCTACACCGTTTTGCTGGGGAGTACCCGGTACAGTCCACTGGGATGTAATCCCATTTTATGACAAATATTGCAGGAACTCGTTACCGAGGTATTCGCCACCGCGGTCAGATCGCATCGACTTGATAGTTTTCCCGACCTTCTTTTCTACTTCAGCCTTGAACTCTTTGAATTTCTCAAAGCATTCAGACTTGTAGCGAAGCAGGTAAACGTATCCGTACCTTGAGTAATCGTCAATGAAAGTGATGAAATACTCGTACCCTCCACGAGCTTGCGTGGACATCGGTCCACATAAGTCAGAATGGATCAATTCCAACACTTCCTCTGCTCGAGACTGACTAGCCTTGAAAGGCCTAGTTGACATCTTACCCTCGATGCAGGATTCGCAGACTTGATAAGGTACAGCCCGGACTAGGTCCATTGTACCATCATCTGCAAGTCTTTGAATCCGCTTCAAGCTGATGTGTCCCAATCTCAAGTGCCAGAGATATGTAAGATCCTCATTAGAAGAAGTAAGTTTTCTCTTTCTAGGATTATGAATTACGGATGAATTACATGCAATACTTGCGAAAGACTTATGATTACAGTTAACAACATAGAGAGAATTATTCAGCATTCCACGACAGATAACACCGTTATTACCAATGATAGAAACACTACTATCAAAAATAACTGAATATCCATCAACATAAAGTTTGGAAACTGAAATTAGGTTTTGCCGAAAATCCGGCACGTACAAAACATCTCTCAAAGTTAAAACAGAATCATCAAAGTACAAGGTGAAATCTCCAATGGCAACTGCACTCACTTGTGCTGCGTTCCCCATCGAGATGGTAACCTCGTCATTCTTCAGCACCCTCCTCGTTGTGAACCCCTGCAAAATGTAACAAACATGATCAGTAGCTCCAGTATCCACTACCCACGAATGAGTAGAAATTGATGCTAAACATGTTTCCGTTACAAATGCAAATGACGTACCTTGTCCCTTGGCTTTCGGACAATCCACCTTTCCGCATCCAGCACACTCGTTCTTCTTTGGAGTGACCTTGGCTCTCTTCCCCTTCCTAGACTTGCTATCACTGCCTGTTTTCCTGAACTTGCTCTCAGCACCATCATCTCCAACCTTAGAGGTTGTCGAATCAGTACTAGAGCCAGACAGAACAGGTTTCCGTGCTCGCATGGTAGACTGCTCCACTACAAGATCCTCAAGCAGCTCATGCAGAGCATACTCTCCCTTTGCAGCAGCAACTACCTTAAAGTCCTAATAGGATTCCGGAAGAGAATTCAAGATAATATCAATCTCGCCTTGCGCACTGATATTACCACCCCGCACAGTAAACTGTCTCATGAGATCAATCATAGACATCATGTGCGTAGTCACTGAACTATCCTCAACCATCTTCTTGCACACAAGATTGTGCACAAGCTTACAGTTAATAGTTCGCTCCACTTTGCCAAAAGCTGTCCAGAGTTCCTTCCAAAGCTCTCCAGCCCTCTCGAGGTGTTCATACTTATGCCTTAATTCTCTAGACAGGGAACCCGTAATGAGCCAGAAGGCAAACTCATCAGCATCCTCCCTTCTGTCATAGAATTCAAGCTCAAGCTCGCACACTCCTCTTTGAGAACGCAACAATGAATCCATGTAAAGAACATGTGCTTGATTTTTCAGATAAAGGATGTGTTTGATGCAGAAACTCCATTCATGGAAGTTTGGACCAGTTAGAGGATTGAGAGCAAGTATATGATCGACGGTAGATATAGACATATCTGAAACAATAGAGAATCTTAAATAAGAACATACATGTTGAACTTCGAAAACAAATGCATTGAAAACCTTTTAATAAATCAAATACAAATGTTTTCCACTAATTGCCAAAGAGTTACCACCGCAAGCTACACTCGTAGACGTTTACGATGTCACCCTCAACCAGAACTGCGGGTTTTAAGCCCCAATCCATTTAATTTCACTACCATGTCAGGATGCTTTTGACACTAGAAATTAATAATTAGTGAAAACCTTAGACCAAGCCATCTCTCAAGAACAGGGATGCAATTCTTGCATTATATTCTAAGATGCTTCTAAGCTATTAACCACAAATTTAACTCCGGCCCAAAGAGACAGTTTAGCATGGCACGTAACCATACCGCACAGCCCTTAAAGCTTATGTTATCTATAATTTAAATCATTCCTAGAATACTTGTGAAAGACGTCTGCGCAAGCTAGACTCGTAGACATTTACGCAAAGCCCTCCCACTATTCACATGATTTAAATTGTTTGTCTAGAAATCCCAACAACCGTACCCATGCACCTCTAGGAACTAGCAAGCTACACTCGTAGACGTTTACTAGAACGAGAGATACACTTACAGCCTAGGACCGCTTTGTGGAGGTCTATTGATTTTAATTAAAATCTGCTTAGTATTTTTCTTTTAAAAGGTTTCTTTATGCGCACACATTATTTCTTTGTTATTATATTTCCCAAATTTTTGCATGTAATTAAACAAGCCCAAAAATTCCCAAAATATAATCCAACAAAAGAAATTAATCACATAAGCATGCTTGAATAGCTGTAAATAATAAAAGCAATAAAACATGCTTTTCCTATTATCTACACATGCTTAATTGCGCACATAAATAAATCACATATCATACGAGGACAATTAAGGCAAACAAAAATTCCTCGTGGCCCCAAAAATAGAAAAAAAAATTCTATCTATTACAATTTGAATTTTGAAATTAATTTGGATAAATCCAAATCTTTTTCAAATCTTCCAAATCTTCTAGGGCCTTCAAATCTGGATACACCAAATCTTTTGGATTTTAGGCCTTTGTGATCTGATGATTTGCCCTAACCCTAATGCAAACCCTAGGGTTTACACAGGATTGTGCAAACCACCAAAACAAGAGCCACCACGACGGGACAACAGCAGCCGACGACAGCCGCAGCCACCGCCGACCGCCGCCGGCCGCCGCCAGGAACAAAAACCAACATCCAAAAAATAATAAATTCATACATGCATATTGAATTTAATTATGAACAACAGAGCCATAAATCAGAAACCTCGCTCTGATACCAATTGTAGGGTTTTACCGTGAACCGAATCACCAAAACCAAACTGAACCGGATCGATTTATGGATATTGCTCATAATTATAATTCACAAAAACCTAGCATGATCCTATGAATTTAATGCATATCGTGGATTGAGGAATTACCGTTATTCCGTCGTGTTTGAACCGATCTTTTGCGTTTGAATTTCCAATTTGAAATCAACCACGCAATCCGATTTAATCTGCGGAGACAGAAATTAGAGATCTAATTTCTAGATTAAAATCGAAAACAAAAAGGAAGAAAGAAAGAAATCTGTTCTCCAGATCAGATCTTCAGGGCTGTGTCCCAATGCTGTTCAGATCTACTACTGGTGAGGACTCCGAAGATCTGTATTCTGAGCAGGACCAGAATCGGAATTCTCCTCCTTTCTACCCAAAATCGGCGCCTCCTCTCTCTCACTAGGGTTTTGTGTGTTTCAACTATGTTACAACTTATGAGAGAGAGCTATGTATTTATAGACCCAGGGTTGTAAACCCTAATGGGCCATTTTGGGCTCAATTCAGCATATTTAATTGGGCCAGACGTGGGACCTAATGCAAATAATAAAGTGGGCCTATAAATTAATTAATTTCCATGTCCACAACCGAGGACACAATTAAATAATTAATATTAATTCTTTTTCACCACAAAATTAATACTGACCTACCCCTTTATTATCACGTTGTGAGAACGGGCTGCATTAATTGAGAATCCCCGTATTTAAGGTTACCGGACTGAAGGGATTCGTGAACTGAATCACGAAGTCCGTTTGCCAAGGATCGTTAATTGGAATATCAAAATAAATTGCTATGCCTATGAACAATCCTAGCATGCTCCTATATTATTATGCATAAGAAGGTTATGCGGAATACCTGGATCGATGAACGATGAAGAACGCTTGCGCGGAGATGCCCTTTGATCTTTCCCACGCACCAAGATTTAATTTCCTAACAGATTGAGGAAATTAATCTAAAGAAAATAAACAAATATTTTCGAAAATAAGAGGAGAGAGAAGAAGAAGAATCCTCCTGATCTGATCTTCTGATCTGTATCCCAACTCGATCTGAAAATCTGGTGAAGATTATCTATCAGATCCTTTGCCCGGTTGAGAAGCAGAATTTCCTCCTCGTATCTCAAACTCAATCGATCACCACAGCTCCCAATGCTCTGGTTTGCTGTGTGCAACTTGTGATCTTATGAGTTGAAGGTGTTTTGAGGTCTGAGATACTGAGGCCTATTTATAGGAAATTCTTGGCTTCTATTGGGCTTGAGTTATCATGGGCCAGACCAGGGACCAGAATGCAAATAGCAAATAAGGCATATCAATTAATTAATTCCCATATTCAACCCAGAATATAATTAATTAATTAATATTGATTCATGCCACCAGAGAATCAATATTGTCCTACCTATTTGCTACCACGTTTTGAGGAACGGGTTGCATTGGACTCGGTTTATCCCCACATTTAAGGTTAGAGACATTCGTTAATTAATTTAAGCTCTGACAAGCTATTTAATTAATTAACATCTTTAATTCCTGAATCAATCCACTAAAAACCTTTTCACTTATGCTTGAACTTAATCAGCCTGCAGGACTTTAGCATAACGAACCTTTTGAGCTGTCCAGGGAATGTCACCATCCTATACTGGATGTGGTTACCTAGTTCAGATACCAGACAGTCATACACAAATTGATATCACCCAAGACTGCAAAAGTACAGGTTCAACTAGAACCCTCTCTACAACTCAAAGTGATATACAATATATGTATACTTTTGTATCCTCATTTAGGTTTAAGATTCCATCGAGTCATAAAGATCTAGATTCTTTTAATGTCAGATAAAAGAATCGATCTCGACTTAGGTCCTCATCAATGTGTGCCCCACACCAGCATACCAAGACATCCAAGATAAGATGCTTATCCGCATATGCTGCAGCCTACACCGACAGTTTATCCTGGAACTGTCTCAGCT